>CM029012.1:160820508-160960963 GCA_016801055.1 Panax notoginseng | reverse complement strand
AATTATCCTCATTTTTAGCTCTTATTTATCTAAGAATGAAGTAAAACCAAATCAAGAATGGTATCAATCACAAAGTTAGGAAACAGAAAGAGTTCCGATTTTTTGGGTCGTTACAAAAGATCATTCAACGAATGTACAATGAAGAAGTAATTTAATCTACTTCTAACCATAAACAAATACACAATACTCTGCTAGCTCTCTCCTCTCTTCTCTAAAGCAAGAGAAAAAATTATTTATATGACAAATAAATTTTGTGCCGTAAATTTAGATTCATAGAAGTTGGGCTCTTTTTCTATCTTTTAATCTCTACTTTCGTTCTTTTGGGTTCAAAACTCTATATAGTAATCTTTCAAGAGTCCTTTTCATCTTAAAAATTGAAACAATTATTATTTTACTTATTCACCCATTTAAATAATGTAATTCCTACAAAAATAAAATAAAAATGTAGTATTAGTTTTAATGTAACGACCCCAAAATAGGTCCATTCCACCCAACCCATTCTGAGTCGTCAAATACATGGTACAGAAAACAACTACAACTTTATTACAACAATTGTCGTGCAAAATACAACAACACATATGCTGTGAGTTTGGATACAAATATATACCAAATGTGACTCATGTTCCAACCGTGGACATCACCTCACAATAACACCTTACATAAAGGTATAGTCAAAAACTGTTTTAGAAATTAGAATCTTTGGGAAGTGCTCAAGGAAACCTTCGTACATGGGAGGCCATGCGTCTAGGTTATGATAGATATCATATGGCCACAGAATTATCCTTGGTTGACCCAATAGACCCCAAAGAAAAACGAGAAGATTACTATCATATTCTTCCCAATGGTGAGTCTTCTCTTGACTTATCATTATCTCCACTGTCTCTAATTGAGAATTATACTTCAAACAAACACCAAGATTATATAGGTAGTGCCCATAGATATACTCAGCAAGTGGATGAGCACAACCCTGTCTTATGATGACACGAGGTTGTATGTCATTAGACATCTTGTATGATAGTGACAAAACACCCTTCCAACGTTGGGTTCGCCTCACCCTATTTTCTTCACCAAATATAACTACTAAATGATGACCACCGTTCTATTCCCTTGTTACCCCCGCTCGACCCAGCTACACTCTTATTACCTGAAAGGAATTGTGAAGCAAAAGGGTGAGCACAACTAGCTCAGTAAAGAATATCATGACTAAAGATAATTAAATTATCAATAGCCTTCATCAATAATAAATCAGAGATTTAGAACATATGGTAAAGATAAAAATTTCAACCATAGTTGCAGCGGAACGAGCAATCCATTAGAAGAGTCAAATAGACTATAAAGTCTATTATCTTCTCCATGTTAAAAATCCACCAACAATATTTTATCCATGTAACATCACTCAACAGTTCCTTTCCACAATCATATGAATAACTCATAATCATAATTGTGACTATAAATTTTTCTTCGCACCCAGGACGAAGAATATTTTCATCACCTGTCTTTACCTGAAACATCAAAGATCATGGTTATACCAAATCACAGTTCCTGTTTATAATCATACTAAAAAAATCCATCTTTGCACTACGGCCAAAGATATTCATCAACAAACCATCTTTGCACTACGGGCCAAAGATATTCAACAACAGTTCATCTTTGCACTACAGGCCAAAGATATTCATCAACAGGCCATCTTTGCACTACATGCCAAAGATATTCATCAACAATTCATATTTGCACTACAGGCCAAATATATTCATATCTCAAAGAAATATATAATCATTTCAGAATTTATATAAACAATAATTATAACCATGTTGATCAATTCACCTTTGCACTTAAGCTTAAGATATTCAATTATAAATTCAATGGTCATGATCATACCAGTCACAATTCAACTTTGCACTACAGGCCAAAGAGAACCCTAGTCATGATCATACCAATAATCTACCCATCTTTACACTCCAGTGAAAGAGAATTTCAACATCAGGGTTATAAAAATGTTATATATGATGATAAAAATAATATGATCAACATATAGTTTTAATCTCAAGAGTAATATTCGTAACTCATGAATAGTAATCCCGACACAAAAGATAGAAATTCTACAATAAAATTCATACCAATATTTCGGTATAATGATATTGAAAGAATAACATTACTTAAATTTATAAACAATTTATTTTAATTGTTTACACTTTACTAATTAATGCATTTAATCATCATAAAATGCCAACTCTTACAATTTCATCATCAATAACCAAAACCCTCATCAAAAATCTGCATATACCTCATATAGGATTCTCAAGCCATAAAATCCTATTTTCCAATTTTCTTTCTTCACAAAACATATTTAATTCATTTACTCATAACTAGACCATTTTCATGAAAAATACCAAATCAGTTCCAAAAATATTTCTTTTCTGGGATTTAGCATAATATAGTCCCATAGTGAACATATATTTTTCTCAGAATTTTTAAAAGTCATTTACTATTTTTCATATGGCCAAAATAGCCGAATATTTAGACATTTATCAAAAATTGTACTTTTGTCTAAAAATTCTGAAATTTACAGAGTATACTTCTATCATATACATGTACTCCCAATAAAAATTTCATCAATTTTGGAGTTAACCACAAGGAATTATAAGCTGTTACTTTTAAAATAGTCTTTTCTCATAAAATTCATAACTCTCAATCTATACATCCAAAAATCACCATTTTTGGACACAATCAAGAAAACTCATCAAAATATCATTTCAAATTTTTCCAGAATTTTTGAAGATCAGAAAAATTACGAAACTGAAAATCATAACAACCCTTAAAATCCCTTAATATCCCTTACAATCCCTTACCTCAAAAGAGCAGTACTTCTGACTGGATATGGAAAGCTGAAGGAAACTTGCACTGAATAGCAACTCACAAAGTATCTAAATACTCACAAAATATGCTTCATAATATAGAGAGAGAAAGAGAGAAAGCTTATGTTTCTGGTGTGATTTTCAATTCTAACTTAGCCCTCTATTTATAGGAAAATTTTGGTAGGTTTGACCTGCAACCTGATGGCTTTACCTGCTACTATTCCCACCCACCACATTTGAAATATAATTCAGCACATTTCTTCACCAACCACAAGTGGGGCCCACCAATTCTAGAATTTTCCACCAAAATGATAAACTCCGAAAATTCAACAATTTCTGAACCAGTCATCTCGTAAAATTCATAACAAATCATACGTTCATTTTTAACGGTTCAAAATTTGTGGACATATACTCAACTTATATATGTATAACATATCCAAAAATTACCACGATCCAACGGTCGGATTAAAAATTATAACCCCCGCAAAATATCTCAAAAACCCTGATTTTTAATACCTCCATTCCGACAAAAATACGGATAAAAATCTCAACATTAACTCCTTCATTTTTAACCACAAAAATATATCCCTCATTTATATCCACATAAAATAAATATTTTCTTATCATATGAATCAATAATTAATTATTCACAAATAATATTACAGAATCACATTTATGACAACCAGGCCGTTCCCAGGAAAGAGGGGGCTTTCCAATAAGAATTTCTCCTTACTGGCGCGCAATTAGATGACCAAACCTCTCCTTAGACAGAACTTTCTAGACATTGCCAATAATGTTATCTAATAATATTATTCAAATAATATGAATTATTGATCTGATAATGGGAAATACTGTGCAGTGACAATTATTGAACAACAATAATATAAAATTCAACGTAGCAATTATTGAATCAATAAAATAAAATATTGAACAGTAATTACTGTAACAATTATTGAGTAGTGCCTTCTTACGTAAGAATCAATAATTTCAAAAATACTATGCAATACCGTGTGCTACTGTGCAATAACGCGTATTACTGTATTTTAACCACCGGTATTCCAACAGTGTTAACGGTAACAACTACGCCGTTATTTGTAAAAACTCAAATTTGTCATTTTCTTCACCCGACAGTTATTCTGTTATGGGGCCCACAAATAGCTGCGCCGTCGTACGAATATTCCCCGACAGAAAGAATATTCCACGACCAAACGAATATTCCCCGACAACAATGATTATTTTATAACCACTTGCTTATTTTGAAAAAAAATCATATTTCACCCTTAACTTTAACATTTATCAATTTAACCATTTACTGAATAGTAATTATAAGAAAAATTGAATACTTTTATTTCATAAAATTCGGGGTCTTACAATCTCCCCTCTTTATGAAATTTCGTCCTCGAAATTTACGTACCTGGTATTTCAAAGAATTGAGAATACCTTCTTTTCATTTCAGATTCCATCTTCCCTGTCATCATAATTTCTCCATTGCTCATCTCCTGTATTTCAAATATCATTCTAGAATACAGCTTCAAAACAAGGGTTAATTTAACAAATTAACATATCACATAATATCCCGATATTATGACTGATCAACAAATAAGCTTAGGTATGACACACTAGCGAAGAATTTACTCATCTCTCCCCTCCTAGTTGTATTCCCTGATCTCCGTCAGAGACCATATCCCTAAGCTCTGATACCAAATGTAACTCTGGACACCAACCTATGTCAGCACCTTACATTGATACCTATCAGTTTGCCACCGCAGTCCCCTACGAGAGTCTGGCTTCGGTGCATCCCCCATCAACAGGAAGTCACCAGCGAGAGGTCGGGGCTCTTTACTTATAGCTCTGATACCAAATGTAACGACCCCAAAATAGGTCCATTCCATCCAACCCATTCTGAGTCGTCAAATACATGGTACAGAAAACAACTACAACTTTATTACAACAATTGTCGTGCAAAATACAACAACACATATGCTGTGAGTTTGGATACAAATATATACCAAATGTGACTCATGTTCCAACCGTGGACATCACCTCACAATAACACCTTACATAAAGGTATAGTCAAAAACTGTTTTAGAAATTAGAATCTTTGGGAAGTGCTCAAGGAAACCTTCGTACATGGGAGGCCATGCGTCTAGGTTATGATAGATATCATATGGCCACAGAATTATTCTTGGTTGACCCAATAGACCCCAAAGAAAAACGAGAAGATTACTATCATATTCTTCCCAATGGTGAGTCTTCTCTTGACTTATCATTATCTCCACTGTCTCTAATTGAGAATTATACTTCAAACAAACACCAAGATTATATAGGTAGTGCTCATAGATATACTCAGCAAGTGGATGAGCACAACCCTGTCTTATGATGACACGAGGTTGTATGTCATTAGACATCTTGTATAATAGTGACAAAACACCCTTCCAACGTTGGGTTCGCCTCACCCTATTTTCTTCACCAAATATAACTACTAAATGATGACCACCGTTCTATTCCCTTGTTACCCCCGCTCGACCCAGCTACACTCTTATTACCTGAAAGGAATTGTGAAGCAAAAGGGTGAGCACAACTAGCTCAGTAAAGAATATCATGACTAAAGATAATTCAATTATCAATAGCCTTCATCAACAATAAATCAGAGATTTAGAACATATGGTAGAATGATAAAAATTTCAACCATAGTTGCAGCGGAACGAGCAATCCATTAGAAGAGTCAAATAGACTATAAAGTCTATTATCTTCTCCATGTTAAAAATCCACCAACAATATTTTATCCATGTAACATCACTCAACAGTTCCTTTCCACAATCATATGAATAACTCATAATCATAATTGTGACTATAAATTTTTCTTCGCACCCAGGACGAAGAATATTTTCATCACCTGTCTTTACCTGAAACATCAAAGATCATGGTTATACCAAATCACAGTTCCTGTTTATAATCATACTAAAAAAATCCATCTTTGCACTACGGGCCAAAGATATTCATCAACAAACCATCTTTGCACTACGGGCCAAAGATATTCAACAACAGTTCATCTTTGCACTACAGGCCAAAGATATTCATCAACAGGCCATCTTTGCACTACATGCCAAAGATATTCATCAACAATTCATATTTGCACTACATGCCAAATATATTCATATCTCAAAGAAATATATAATCATTTCAGAATTTATATAAACAATAATTATAACCATGTTGATCAATTCACCTTTGCACTTAAGCTTAAGATATTCAATTATAAATTCAATGGTCATGATCATACCAGTCACAATTCAACTTTGCACTACAGGCCAAAGAGAACCCTAGTCATGATCATACCAATAATCTACCCATCTTTACACTCCAGTGAAAGAGAATTTTAACATCAGGGTTATAAAAATGTTATATATGATGATAAAAATAATATGATCAACATATAGTTTTAATCTCAAGAGTAATATTCGTAACTCATGAATAGTAATTCCGACACAAAAGATACAAATTCTACAATAAAATTCATACCAATATTTCGGTATAATGATATTGAAAGAATAACATTACTTAAATTTATAAACAATTTATTTTAATTGTTTACACTTTACTAATTAATGCATTTAATCATCATAAAATGCCAACTCTTACAATTTCATCATCAATAACCAAAACCCTCATCAAAAATCTGCATATACCTCATATAGGATTCTCAAGCCATAAAATCCTATTTTCCAATTTTCTTTCTTCACAAAACATATTTAATTCATTTACTCATAGCTAGACCATTTTCATAAAAAATACCAAATCAGTTCCAAAAATATTTCTTTTCTGGGATTTAGCATAATATAGTCCCATAGTGAACATATATTTTTCTCAGAATTTTTAAAAGTCATTTACTATTTTTCATATGGCCAAAATAGCCGAATATTTAGACATTTATCAAAAATTGTACTTTTGTCTAAAAATTCTGAAATTTACAGAGTATACTTCTATCATATACATGTACTCTCAATAAAAATTTCATCAATTTTGGAGTTAACCACAAGGAATTATAAGCTGTTACTTCTAAAATAGTCTTTTCTCATAAAATTCATAACTCTCAATCTATACATCCAAAAATCACCATTTTTGGACACAATCAAGAAAACTCATCAAAATATCATTTCAAATTTTTCCAGAATTTTTGAAGATCAGAAAAATTACGAAACTGAAAATCATAACAACCCTTAAAATCCCTTAATATCCCTTACAATCCCTTACCTCAAAAGAGCAGTACTTCTGACTGGAATGCAAAGCCGAAGGAAACTTGCACTGAATGGCAACTCTCAAAGTATCTAAATACTCACAAAATATGCTTCATAATATAGAGAGAGAAAGAGAGAAAGCTTATGTTTCTGGTGTGATTTTCAATTCTAACTTAGCCCTCTATTTATAGGAAAATTTTGGTAGGTTTGACCTGCAACCTGATGGCTTTACCTGCTACTATTCCCACCCACCACATTTGAAATATAATTCAGCACATTTCTTCACCAACCACAAGTGGGGCCCACCAATTCTAGAATTTTCCACCAAAATGATAAACTCCGAAAATTCAACAATTTCTGAACCAGTCATCTCGTAAAATTCATAACAAATCATACGTTCATTTTTAACGGTTCAAAATTTGTGGACATATACTCAACTTATATATGTATAACATATCCAAAAATTACCACGATCCAACGGTCGGATTAAAAATTATAACCCTCGCAAAATATCTCAAAAACCCTGATTTTTAATACCTCCATTCCGACAAAAATACGGATAAAAATCTCAACATTAACTCCTTCATTTTTTAACCACAAAAATATATCCCTCATTTATATCCCCATAAAATAAATATTTTCTTATCATATGAATCAATAATTAATTATTCACAAATAATATTACAGAATCACATTTATGACAACCAGGCCATTCCCAGGAAAGAGGGGGCTTTCCAATAAGAATTTCTCCTTACTGGCGCGCAATTAGATGACCAAACCTCTCCTTAGACAGAACTTTCTAGACATTGTCAATAATGTTATCTAATAATATTATTCAAATAATATGAATTATTGATCTGATAATGGGAAATACTGTGCAGTGACAATTATTGAACAACAATAATATAAAATTTCAACGTAGCAATTATTGAATCAATAAAATAAAATATTGAACAGTAATTACTGTAACAATTATTGAGTAGTGCCTTCTTACGTAAGAATCAATAATTTCAAAAATACTATGCAATACCGTGTGCTACTGTGCAATAACGCGTATTACTGTATTTTAACCACCGGATATTCCAACAGTGTTAACGGTAACAACTACGCCGTTATTTGTAAAAACTTAAATTTGTCATTTTCTTCACCCGACAGTTATTCTGTTATGGGGCCCACAAATAGCTGCGCCGTCGTACGAATATTCCCCGACAGAAAGAATATTCCACGACCAAACGAATATTCCCCGACAACAATGATTATTTTATAACCACTTGCTTATTTTGAAAAAAAAATCATATTTCACCCTTAACTTTAACATTTATCAATTTAACAATTTACTGAATAGTAATTATAAGAAAAATTGAATACTTTTATTTCATAAAATTCGGGGTCTTACATTAATAAACTAATATAATTAAAAAAATAAAATTAGGGATAATAAAATGTATGAATTATGTGTCTATCATAATGTATTAAGTTTACTTTTAAAAAATTAATAATGGTCTTATATATATTTATTCTTTTTGGTAAAAAAAATTAATAGAATAAATGTTAAAATGAGACTCAATATTACACATAAGCATTTTTTAGTTACATGTCGCTACCATATCATCAATTTCTGACGTTGTACTATCAATTAGATGTAATAAAAGAAATAAAAGTTTAATCCCTAATTAAAAAAAATTGAGAAGACAATCTCCAAAGTGAAAAAAATTAAGAGTTTAATTCCTTAATTAAAAAAATTGAGAAGACAATCTCCAAAGTGAAAAAAAATAAAAAAATTCATGATATTAATTCATATTTAAGCCTAATTTTAATATCTTCTTATTTTCCATATACTTTATCACTCACGGCCCTACTTGTTTTTAAAAGAATCATCAAAACGACGTAATTTTAATAAATGTATTCTATTTAAGAGATGTATGTTATTTAAGAAGTATGCTTTAGATACGTTCTATATATATATATATATATATATATATATATATATATATATATATATATATATATATATATATATATATATATAAATCTGTATAAATATTATTAATATATTTTTATTTTTTATTTGCTCTTCAAATATTTATGTTTAGCTAAGTACATGATAATAAAAAATTATAATAAATTAAGGAAATTGTATCATTTTATATTACTATTGATAAAAAGAAAATTCTTTTTCTAAAATAATTAATTATTTTTCAAAGTTTCAATAAAAGCATCTTAGATAAATTTTGAGTGTCAAAACAACTTACCCTCTCTACACTAAATTAAGTTTAGTGTAAAAATTATTTGTTATTTAGGTGGTTTAATTAAGTGTTTCTCTTAATTATTTTATTGCAAAAGATGTACTAATTTTTTTCGGGTGGAATCTAGCTAACCTTAAAAGATTATATTGAATAGAGAAAATGATATATTTTGACATTTTATGTATCGTACTTATTTGTTGCAAGTTATATGAATAATTATTAGTAATAATTTTTTTAAATCAAAAGTATTATGCTGAATCAATTTTATATATAGTTTTATCAAATTTCATAATTTATTATAATTTTTATTATCACGTACTTAGCTAAACATATAAATATTTGGTTATAATTGAGATCTATTAATCCTAAGTCTCGTTTATTTTTAAAAATAGACTTGAGACTATTAGTTCCGGATAATAAAATGATTTGGAAGGGGATGTCTAACTAGGTATTATAAACTCTACTAATTGGAATTAAAAATTTGTGGACAAAATTAACTTTTAACTTTGTTTAAAAAAATCGATGTATATAATCCTTTCTATTTATACTTATACTAATGAGTATGATATATTCATTATCAGTATTAAATGTATGATAGTTAAAACGATAAGTTTTTATCCAATTTTTTAAATAATATTGAACAAAACAAACATAACATGAGATTATTTTAAATTATTTCATGAATAATCTTATAAAAAATAAACATATTATTAGGACTATTTAATCAAAAAAATAATAGTCTTAAAATTATAATTCACGAGAATATAATTTCGAGATTATAATTTTTACAAATAAACATCACCAACATGCCAACACGTAGTCAATAATTGTGAGTTGATTCACTCGCAAATATATACACCTTTTCGCCGACTAGATTTGGTGGAGCAAATATTATCTTTGCAATTGAATTGTCTTTCTTAAACACTTTTCTAAGTGCAGAACTAAAAGTCGTTATCTCTGAGAGTAGCATAAAAAATTAATTCTGGCTTTTTACGAGTAATTAATCTACTACAAAGCAAAGCCTTCGTAGCTAAGTAACAAACATTAATTAGGAAGATATTTTTCTGAGTAAATATAGCTGGAAGAGGGTTCATGGCTAATAAAATTTACTACTACCTTTGTCACACTAAAAAAAATTCTTATTTGATTTTGATTCCAATTAATTTGTAAAATTTTAGAATTTAAATTGTGGTTTATTTTAATTTTTAAAATAATTATTTTAAAATACTAATAGTTTCTAAATATGTTGCAATAAATTCTCATCATTTCAAAATTTCAAACTTTCTATGCCAAATTAAGCTATGCTCAGCAGTGAACTCGGCACAATTTCAAGTAACGAAACAAATCAATTGTATCATTAAGCAGGAATCTTCGTTTAAATTCGAAGAATATTGGCGGTTTCTTAGTCATTAATTGCAATAAGCAAATAAAAGATATATTTAAGATTAAAAAAAAAGATTATTGGTAGACGAAATAACCTAAACATCACTAAGCATTGCATATACCCTGTGTAACCCGTTACAAAACATTTTAAAATGGCAAGTTTTAAGTAAAGTTTAATGTTAGAGAGTTGGTATCAAAGGAAATGAGTATTATTTATGGGAAAAAGAAACTTAAGCTTAAACTAGCAAAGTACATTAAACGACTTCTCTCCTTTATTTCTCATATAAGAATTAAGCAATTAATTAGACAGAATAATTTGGAAAGTTGTTTGATCTATACAGGAAACATTCCTAGATACATAAGAGTGTCTGATGTAACACCCCGGCTAACGTCGAAATATAGGGGAAACTTTTTATATATATATATTTAAAGAATTAAATTATTAACAATAGAACATTCGGTTATAACATTTTGAGTGAATATGTGGTTGACTATGATGACCCAAAATAGAGTTAATAGTTTAAGACCTTATTTGGATGAATTTAATGTCATTCGGATATGAGATTAATTTGACGCTATGACCTCTTAGATGAGTTTGTGGTGGACTAAGTATACCTAATAAAAAAATATTATTATGCTAGTAGTATAAAGTCGATGTTTTGATGAATTTGATACGGTTCGAACTTAAAATCTGATTCAAAATTGTTTCCGATTTGGCTCGGGTTTGTTACATTTGAGATCTAACAAGGTTTTTGAATTGCCTTTCTCTGTACCGGGCCCTTACCAAATAGTAGAATCAGACTACCCACCCACGCACCCACCCACCCACCAGAAAGAGAAGAAATGTTTTCGTTGGCATCTGGGAAAGAGAGAGAGAGAGAGAGAGACCCCTTTGGCTTTAGTAAAAGCCGAGCGCTGATATCCTTTATTTCTTTGTTTGTTTGAATGGATAGGCCCGGTCACCATGACACCATCAATCAACAATTTCACTTCTACGTATACCTCCTCTTTTTCTTTCTGTTATGGAGTAGGTATGCATGAAAGTAAGGGAAATATCAATGATCAACTAATTCCTACAATACTTTAATTTTCCTCTTGATCTTCTGTCTATGTATGTATAGATACATTTTCCATTACTCGATCGATCATTCCATAACTGAAAATGCAGCGACCACCACATGACGTACGTAAAATTCTCTTCTCCCTCTTAATTGGATCTCTCGCTCATCATCACTTTTGATCAAATCATATCATCAAATCCCTAAAAACCAAACTATACCCACATAAAAGATCATTCACTCTCTCTCTCTCTCTCTATATATATATGTTCCTATTCCACAGTTGACGTTAGCTCAGAGTACTATTCCAATTAACATATATGGGGCCGTCCATTGAATGATCTAAGGCTGCGATTGAATAAATCTTGGGACTGCACGCATATCCTACCTACGGATAGTGCAACTATTATTAGCAGCTTAATAGTTAATATTTTTGTTGATTCTTTCAAAATGTGTTTAATTAGAGACATATGTCCTTTATCAAAATCTATTACTTCTGCACTTATTAATTGGGTTTTGCTATGTATTGCGACCGTATATGAATGACGAATTAACTTATCGATTTATGGAATTTTCATAGAAATTATAAAAGAGCCTCAGTTATTACATATATTTTCAAAAAAAAATTATTAATATTAATTCACGTAACTGATAATTAAAAAATCGACCTAAACTTTTGCAATATATATTATTTTTCAATAAATTTTAGTGTCTAATATCTTTTAATTAAAACGAATTTAGTGACATTCATTATGGATCATTTCCATCCACAAAACTAATGTACCTGAACTGAATCCCCTTGGTATTATTATCTATGTAGAGTGTATTGCAAAGTATTTTAGGAGTCGAACTCCATCTTTTGAACACTGAAATAAAAATGGGCCAACAGACCCATTATAACACTAAATAGGTTGTACTCCTTTTGAATGATAATGGCCCATACAAGTATTTATCATTTTTCTGATTTATTTTTGTATAGAAACAAATTACTGTTATCTACATTATAAAATTTTTCCAAGTAAATATCATTTTTCTTAGTTTCCAAATATAAGTATTATTTAGGCTTTTCTTAAATCAATTTTTAAATATAAAGTTAGTGATATGAATTCATATAATTTGTAGACAATACAATTAATACAACTAGTTACAAGTGTTTTTTTTCTTCTTAAAAATGTGAGCATTGAATTTGAAGTAAATAAATAAATAAATTGGGGAGGATAGGATAGGATAGGATGATCCAATTGGTCATGAAATTTAATTTAAATGTGGTTAGGCGTAGCGTAGCTTTCATTCACTCAACAGCTTCGTGTAGCTATCCCAATTCCCATCCCAATAAGTCACATGCTTAGAAACGTCTTTGGATGGTAGGGTACCGACCGTGGAAGCGTCTTAATTTCTTTGTCCACCCACCCAACTAAAACTGGATGATATACTATTATTAGTTGTATCCCGTAATTTCGGCACTATATGGACGGTGGGATTTATTCTAAACTTTGAACGGCCTAGATAATTTATTAAGATGAGCGGAAAATTCAAAATCAATTGTATTTTATTAGATAAATTTTACTATTACTACTACTATTCAAATTTCAAACTATAAAACATAAACATTTCCAAGACACATTTGAGGCTATTGTTTTTTTTTTTTTAATGTTAGTTTTTGACTGAACCCATTTTATTTGGCCAAGGACAATGTTCTAACCTAAGACTTCCAGTTTTGCAGGAGGCATAATCCACCTGCTGAGCTAAACTCAAACTTTGGTGTAACTAATCACTTCTATTATTAGTAAAAACCTCTATCAACTATGTATGACCTGACTTGGCCTCGCTCATTTTTAAATTTAGAATAAAATATAATATTACTTTTTTTGAACTAAAACAAACGGACCTACGAAATGCCAAGGAAATTTAATATTTGTAAAAGAAATATTATCTTAATCAAGATAAATACGAATATTTTTACATGGCAGATTAATATTTTTGACAAGATTATGCTCATATATTTAATATAAATAATAAATATGACTCGCACTCAATGTATAATAGTTAATTTATTAAATTTTTTGTGTAAAAATATCAATAAATTTAACTTTTTGATCAAGATTTATATTTCCTTTTTTTATTTTTATTTTTAAATGAAATCAATTTTGACAAAAGGAAAGCCCACGTCAGTATCTCATCCACTTCTCCAAATAGATAGATTTGTACTTGTACCACATCACTAGTCAAAATACATTACACGTATAGTTGAAAACATGAGTGGTTTAAGCAAGCTCGGCAAAGCTCTCGCCCTTGTTTTTGTTGTTTCACTCATCGCCCTTCTATCCGAGCTCCTCTACGTCCTCTGCCGCCGCCGCCTTTTTCTCCGTCAGGATCACCCCGAATTAACTGCCAAGGACGATCTTCGCTACTTCTTCTGCTTGAAAACTCACTCTCGGGTTGAACCAGCCGGAGCTGCTCGGGTCAGGGGGTCAGATGGGTCATCGGTGGATGATCGGATGGAGGTGATTGATTTGTTTAAGTTGAGAGAAATGTACGGACCCTCGAGGGTTTTGTTTACGATAAAGGAGGAAGAGGAGAGAGAAGATTTTGATTCCGAAAAGTCGTTATCATCGGCTACGAACAGGGCGAGAACCAGGAATTTGAGCGACAGTTTTGAGGACACCGGAGTTTCGCCGGAGTTGGTGTTGACGATTGATGTGGCGGAGGACGATATTGAAGCGACGCCGTTCTCAACGCCTTGTGCTTCACCCTTGTATTTCACTCCCACGGCTTCTCCGGTTCACGAGATATTGGGAGGTGGAGTTTACGCTGACAAAACGGCGTCGTAGTAGGATGGAGTAGGTCGAATAGATATGTTATTAGGCCGTTGAAAGTGTTGGCCGGAGGGCAGTGGCGTTGCCGCCTGCCAATATATGTTTTGGCTTAATTTGATGGCCGTCAGTTTATCTAATCGGAGTTCAATTACGGTGTTCCATACCCTCGCTCTCACACTGCTCGTAGTACCGTCACATTTAATATATTCACATGTATTTACGGTTAATTTTATAAATAAGTAAAGATTAATGACAAATACTAGAGGATGAGACAATATATTTGGATGTATAAGGTCTACCACTTTGACGTTTACCTTATTAGTAAAATTACTAGTTATTTTAGTGTGAAATTGAACACATTGACATATAAAGTTATTTTAAGATTTAGCAGTTTAAATTTTTGAATTAACAATTATATTAAGAAGGACTTTGTTACCGAACCAGGCCTCCCAAAACATTGTTAATAAAATGAGTGTACTTTATTTGGAATCCATAAACTCATGATGAATGCAATAAACTTATTTTTTTTTCCTTCTGAATGAACAAAATATATCTCCATTGATTCATATGCAAAAAACATATTTGAAATTGTATTATTTATCTTAATTTATGATTACTTTGAACTATATAATCCTTTGATGAGGAACTATTAGTCCTATAAAATTATTTGATAGTTTAAAATGTGGAGGACTATTAATCTTATCATGAATTATATAAACCCTCATAAATAATTTTTGGAATGGCAAAAAATAATTCATATGACTTAATATTCCATCACACGATAAAATAGTCCGAAATAATATTAAATTAAGACAAATATTTCATTCTCAAGTATATTTTTTAGAAATAAACATAGCATAAATGTTGAGTGGATGGGGGAGATTTAATAGTAGTAGATATTCTGAAATCTTTACGGTTGTAGGATAAAATAAAAAGCAGACCTAATTCATTATTTTTGGGGTCCTTAACACTAATATACAATAATTAGAAAGTAATTATAAAAATAAAACATACACAAAATAATTACAAAAATAACGCAATTCATATTAATAAGGAAACCTAAAATTAAGGAGAAATATCTGCCATAACTAATCATTCAAATTCAAATATCTGGGATCTAACCACAAAAACAAATTCAAATATTCAAATTCAAATTTTATAGGAAAGACTGCACGAATTTTGTACTTTGCAGGAGGTGGCGGAGGCAAATTTCAGAGGAGGTGGAAGCTTTGGAGGAGGTGGTAATGGTGGCTTCAGAGGCGGCGGTGATGACTATGGAGGAGGTAACAATGGCGGTGGTGGCTGAGATGGCAGTGGTGGCTCAAGTGGTGGTTACAGAGACGGTGGAGGTGGAGGCTGGGGCGGTAGTGGCGGGAGCAACCATTTTCTGGTAGTAAAAGGAAATTCTCAAGATACTGCAGAGGAGAAGATCGTTAGTAATGTCATGGTAACCAAATTTTTATAACAAGATAACCAAAACTTTTATACTAAGGTAACCAAACTTTTATACCAAGGTAACCAAACCTTGGCAATTACCAAGGTAACCAAACTTTTATACTGAGGTAACCAAACTTTTATACTAAGGTAACCAAACTTTTATACCAAGGTAACCAAACTGTCATACCAAGGTAACCAAACATTTATACCAAGGTTACCTTGGTGTGAAGGTTTGGTTACCTTGGTGTGAAAGTTTGGTTACCAACTGCACTATGAAAAAACTGATGGTGTGGAGGTGGATTGGTTACCTTGGTATGACAGTTTGGTTACCTTAGTATAAAAGTTTGGTTACCAAACTTTTATACTGAGGTAACCAAACTTTTATACTAAGGTAAACACCAATTAACACCAATTAACAAAAAAAGTGATCATAAATTCATAATCAAACGCACATTTTGCATAAAATTAAGATCATAAACCCCAAATGAATGAAATTAAAGAGAAAACCTTAAAAATTAGTGCTCGAGAGAGAGAGAGAGGTAAAATAGAAGTACTTACAAAAACAGAGTACAAAAAAATATGAATAACAATTGAAAGAATGAAAGAGAGAAAAAAATGACAGAATAAAAGAAAATAGAAGAAATGACGTCTTCATCTTTTATACAAAAATGGCAGAAATGGCGTCTTCATCTTTTATACAAAAATGGCAGAAATGACGTCTTCATCTTTTGAAGAAAAAATGACAGAATAGAAGAAATGAGAGAGAAAATGGCAAAATGTCGTCTTCATCTTCTCTCTTCACTGGTGTCTTCATCTTCTCTCTTCACTGTTCAGCTTTTGTCTTTAAATATGAAAATAGAAGAATAGAATTGCAGTGGCGTACATAAAATGGCAGTAGGAGGAGATGAGAGAGAAAATGACACCTACCAAAACTAATCCCTTAAATTAAGGAATCCTAATTACACTGATATTGCCATGTCAGTCATTACATATTAATCCCTTAATTTAAGGACCTTTAATTATGTTAAGATTGAAAATAAAAACAAAAAAGTGTAATACTTTTGTAATTATTTTATAGGTGTATGATTTTTGTAATTATTTTTAAAAATGTACTACTATATGTAATTTATCCTTATTTTTGTTCATCATAATCAGTAACCTAGCCCAAAAGTTTAAGCTTGTTACATATAGGCGATTAAGTTTAAATTTCAAAGTGTGTTTACAAGGTGCATGTTATTGTGGTTAACTCGGAAAACTATAGCAAACCCATGAGTGATGATTGTACTGCTGTCACACTTATTTAAATTCACAACAGAAAATATTATTTTCACAACAAAATTGACGCTATAGATCCGGTTTTCAATGTCGCTATACATCTACAATGACGCATTTATTGTGAAAATAATAAAAAGTGTTGTAAATTTAAAAATTTCCATAATAAATTATTGTTTTAATTTCAACATGATTAAGTAATCCTTAATCTACTCTGAGTTTTTAAAATGCCATTAATATTTATTTCTATCAGGTGGTATTATATAGACGGTTGACAAAAATTATGGAGAGGATAACCGAGGCCCACAATGGTTTTCCATATCGCGAAAGAACCAAAATAATTCCTGCCAAAAAACTGGCGACCGTTTTCTGCTTTTTTTTTTTTTATTTTTAAGAAAATTAAATGCATTTTAAATAAATTCATTAAACCCCACCAGTGTAACAAGAAACATTCAAACAACAAAGTTAATATATAAGCAAAGAAATTCATTATTTATTCACAACAAAGTGCAAACGAATAGGCACCCACATAATAATAATAATAATAATAATAATACCCAAGGAGGATGTCATGTGTACATAAATCAAGATCGTGTATAATCTCTGCTAGTACCCAAAAAAAAAAATCAAAAAACTGAAAGAACAAAATCACGTATAGAAAAAAAAATCAAATCCATGTAACCGGCGGCCGGGAGAAAAACAGATCAACGCCTCCAATCCCAATCGCACCTTTTAGTCTGAAAATTACCAGAAGTTCTGCCAGTAGACTCCAAAGGAAGCTTCAAGTCACACTCGATTTTGGGCTTAAACTTGGGCTTAAACGGACCCATCTTGAACCTAACCTTCAAATAAAGCTTCACATCAATGTCATAACTCCCAGAACTCTTATCCGAATTAAACCTCGACACTTTTGAACCCAGCACAAGCAAATTCTGCCCCTTAAACACAGGACTCAAATAGTCAGTCTTCTTGTGGCCCTGATAAAACCGCTGCAAATCGATCGTATCGAATCTTTCCCCTTCATAAAGAGCCCGAGCTTCGATCTTGTCGTAGTAAATGCCGATGCGTTTGTTAGGGTTTCTGATGGTCATGTTGAGGGCAAGATCGTAATAAAGGGTGTTGTTGGTGGAGGAGAGGTCAAATTGGATGAGGGAAGCGTCGGTCACATAGAACTTGACCGGATTTGGGCGGAAGATTAGCCAAAAGATGACCACGGCGACGGCCACCACGACTAAGACTGTGCAGACGATTTGGAATATGAGGTTGAAGAGGCAGCTGCAGAGGCAGCCGAAGCAGGAGCCGAAGAAACCTCCGCCGCCGCCACGGCGTCCGGGGCGGTGGTAGGATTTTGCTGGCGGAGGGATTGATGGGCCATAAAAGGCTCCGTTCAATTGGGGTTGTGGTGCTTCTCCCATATGTTTTTTTCAAAGAGTTATAGAGGAAAGGATTTTGAAATTACTGATATGTTTGTTTAGATGGTGGATTGTGTGTGTATATATATATATGTGTTGGATACAGGGAGAGAATGGGAATGGAAGACTTTTTGAAGGCCCGCGGGTTTGTACTAGTAGTAGTAGTATAATAATGGAAGAGAAGACGCGGAAAAGAGAAGGTAGGACTAGACTAGACTGATTGGGAATGGTAAGGGTTTTTGATATTAACGCGGTTGCTTTACAATTCAGCATGGTTAGGTTGGCTGCGTGGTAACTTCCCAGGTTAATTAATTGACTGTTTCTTGTCATTTTTGAGGGCGATGCTCTCTATAACTCAAACGCGTCAAGTTTGTTTTTCCGAATTTATTTTCTCCTAGTTTGAGATTAATTAGTTCTTTAAGTTTTTCTCCACTCTTGTGAGATATGTTAATTCAGGGACGAAATCGGATTTGATCTCGGGGGACGGGGGACGGGGGACGGGGGACGGGGGGGGGGGGGGGGGGGGGGTTACAAATAAATTTGCTTTACTAAAGACAACAAAATATAGTAAAAAAAGTCTTTTAGAACATATCTTCGTCAAAATTGCACCCGACGTTCTTTCAAATTACCAAATCCATCTATGATTGATTCTGTACTGAACTGTTTCGCAATTTTTTTTTAATGCAGACAATATACTACCTCCGTTTCTAAAAGATTGTCGTTTAAGATTTTTGCATATGGATTAAGAAAATATCATTTACCAAGTAAAATTTATTTGAAATTCTATCACTACTCCTTTATGAGAAGTTAAAAACTATTAATACAAAGAAGAGAATTTCTTGAGACAATGAGAGAAGGTAGGGGTAATATAGAAAAGTAAATAATTTATTATCCTCGAAAGTTGTAAACGACAAACTTTTTGGAACAAATTTTTTCTTCGAAAACGACAATTTTTTAGGAACAGAGGGAGTATAAGAGAATTTATAAGATATTCATCCTCCATCTTGTTTCGAAGTTCAGATTTGACAAGACTCATAGCTGAAAATACACATTTTGTAATTGCAGTAGAAACTGGAAGAGTTATAACAAGAATTTTTTTAACAACATAATATATATTCATCATTAAAAAGTAAAGTTCCATCATTACAAAACATATTTTTACTAAAACAAAGATAATGTAGTAATAAATTTGCTTTACTAAAGACAACAAAACATAGCAAAAAAAGTCTTTTAGAACATATCTTCATCAAAATTGCACCCGACGTTCTTTCAAATTATCAAATCCATCTATGATTGATTCTGTACTGAACTGTTTCGCAATTTTTTTTAATGTAGACAATATATAAGAGAATTTGTAAGATATTCATCCTCCATCTTGTTTCGAAGTTTAGATTTGACAAGACTTATAGCTGAAAATACACGTTTTGTAGTTGCAATAGAAACTAGAAGAGTTATAACAAGCCTGATCAGTCTATCAATTAATGGATAGATTGTTGTCTTTCTTGTTTTCACCAACCATTGACAGAGATCAGAAATAGTAGACAACTTTTGAAATTCTTGATGTTGGAGTACATCAAACTCGTAATGTTGCAATTCTGTCCTTAAGTTTTCTTTATCATTCTCTGTGAAGTCTTTGAAGTAAAATTAATCCACAAATTTATAAATATCATCAATACTGAAAGACGTATGCCTATTTTGAGGATCCAATGTAGAGTTGAAAACAAGTAACTTTACAGCATGCTCATTAAACTTATTGTTTAGCTCTTGCAGCTGAGAATCTATTATAGCTGCAAATATAGCAATCCGATAATGTTCAATCACTGTAAATTTATCTTGTTGGTGTCGAGCTCGGCCTCTTCTCTCAACATATAAAGAATCTAAATCTGGGACATCTATTGTATGTCGTTCACAAAAAAACTTCACCTTTATTATGAAAGTATCACATCCATCATCTCTCAACATCTGAAGAAGTTTCTTTTAGTTTTCACAATGTGCATAGCATTTAAAATTGTTCACATCACTTAGCAAAAAAAAAATTCAGATCTTGGGGGCCATGGCCCCCTGCAGCCCTAAGCAAGTTTCGTCCCTGTGTTAATTTTTTTAACAACATAATATATATTCATCATTAAAAAGTAAAGTTTCATTATTATAAAACGTATTTTTACTAAAACAAAGATAATGTAGTAATAAATTTGCTTTACTAAAGACAACAAAACATAGCAAAAAAAGTCTTTTAGAACATATCTTCGTCAAAAATGCACCCGACGTTCTTTCAAATTACGTACGAAATCCATCTATGATTAATTCTGTACTGAACTGTTTCGCAATTTTTTTTAATGTAAACAATATATAAGAGAATTTGTAAGATATTCATCCTCCATCTTATTTCGAAGTTCAGATTTGACAAGACTCATAGCTGAAAATGCACGTTTTGTAGTTGCAGTAGAAACTGAAAGACTTATAACAAGCTTGATCAGTCTATCAATTAATGGATAGATTGTTGTCTTTCTTGTTTTCACCAACCATTGACAGAGATCAGAAATAGTGGACAACTTTTAAAATTCTTGATGTTGGAGTACATCAAACTCGTAATGTTGCAATTGTATCCTTAAGTTTTCTTTCTCATTCTCTGTGAAGTCTTTGAGGTAAAATTAATTCACAAATTTACAAATATCATCAATACTGAAAGACGTATGCCTATTTTGAGGACCCAATGTAGAGTTGAGAACAAGTAACTTTACCGCATGCTCACTAAACTTATTGTTTAGCTATTGCAGCTGAGAATCTATTATAGCTGCAAATATAGCAATCCGATAATGTTCAATCATTGTAAATTTATCTTGTTGATGTCGAGCTCGGCCTCTTCTCTCAACATATAAAGAATCTAAATCTGGGACATCTATTGTATGTCGTTCACAAAAAAACTTCACATTTATTATGAAAGTATCACATCCATCATCTCTCAACATCTGAAGAAGTTTCTTTTAGTTTTCACAATATGCATAGTATTTAAAATTGTTCACATCACTTAGCAAAAAAAAAAAATTTCAGATCTTGGGGGCCATGACCCCCTGCAGCCCTAAGCAAGTTTCGTACCTGTGTTAATTTGAATACATGATGTGGGGAGAAGCAACATATCTACGATTATTGTTAAATTATTTTTACATAAGTCATGAAAATTTGAATTTTGAATAGAGTACGTA
The DNA here is from genome assembly GCA_016801055.1 of Panax notoginseng. Lineage (NCBI taxonomy): Eukaryota > Viridiplantae > Streptophyta > Magnoliopsida > Apiales > Araliaceae > Panax > Panax notoginseng. The sequence continues at coordinate 160,939,043 of CM029012.1, read as the reverse complement.
AATATCCCATCAACTTTACTTTATTATACATATAATGAGTAGTATTTTTCATTGAACAAATTTCTCCTAATATTATTATCAATAATATCAGTGTTTGTCAAAGAAAAAAAAGCTTCCGACTAAATAGAAACTAATAAGAGAAAATTGTATTTACATTCCACTGTTTAAATTATATTTATAAGTCATGAGAATGCTCTTTTTGGAATGGAGCGGTTATAACATCGATTGGCCAGCTACTTAAAATTATGTTCTGGTAACACACAGCAGTAGTATCATTATTTTTAAATAAATACTGCTATGAGGTCGAAATTAACTCTATGTCGATTGGTCCTGGTTTAGAGGACAACAACTACCTACCTTCAAAAATAACGACTATTGCTGGCATGGCAGGCATATATATTGGGTAATCCAAATTTACCAAAAGGTTTAGATGGCTCAAAGTGTGGGTTTAATAATTGGATCCGGTTATCATAAAGTTAACTTTTTAATAAGTTGGTCAATTAATTAATACAGTGTCGATATGTAGAGAAAGAGATCACCTCCCGTCTGCGTGTCGATATTATATTGATCAATTGATCAAAATTAACTTCATGCTAACCACTCCCTTAATAACTACTACTACTTTCTTACCCTTTTGGACTCTCTTGGGGGATTGTGGTCGCTAGAGAACATAACACTCCTCTAGAAAATATTTACATTTCAAGGCCTTTATAATAGAGAGTTGTATATATAGTTCATAGGTAAAGAACACGTACATGATTACTTGGCTGGCTCTTGAAATTTTTAAAATTTGTTTTTGTTAATGGTTGTGTTTAGAGTTGCCAAATTTTACTTATAATTCATATATATTCATTAATTCCTCCACTAATTCATAATTAAATGAATAAAATTATCTATTTATCTTAATGAATTTTAAATGGTTTAAGTTAAATGAATAACAATAACAATAAATAAATAAGTTAGATTGACTGTGGAAATCGACAATGTCTCTCTAAAACCCAACTCACAAACCACGGCGTACTAGTATAGTGTATAGTGTATAGTGTATAGTATTTTAAAAAATAAAATTTTAATTAAAAATCAGTATTTTAATTTTAAAACGAACCGAGAGAGTATATATGTATATCCATCCATCTAGAACTATATATATCTGATTATTTTAATTTTCCTGATCTGTACTGTATTAGGTCATCAACTCTATTGTTTTTTAGTCATCTTTGTTTATCAGTAGTACTTTGCACATAAAGTAGAATTAATACAGTTTTGTCTTTTTTAGCTGCTGCCGACCCAACTACAAATTAAGAGCTTTTCTCTTTATCTTATTAACTGCATGCATGACAAAAAGACTAAAATATAAAAGATTAAAAAAAACATTAACAGCTGATTGTTTCTAATTAAAGAGTTTGTTTATAAGTACGTAGAGGATTCTAAACTCAACTCCTTTAATTAAATTCACTCGATTTTTCTGACCATATAATCATACATATTTTCTTAATTTACAATCTTAAGGAATCTTCAATTTTGAACCTCAGATGATAAAATCAGATAGCCAACAGATAATAGATGGAGAGAAACAAAGAGTAAAACAAAGTGATGGACTTCCAGAACAATAATATATATATATATATATATATACACACGCGCGGTCCAGATCTTAAACTCACCCCTTATCTAACATAACTTGCTCATCCCCCTTTAGCGACGGACCGGGCGACGATTCGGTCCGTCGCTAAAAACTAAGGCGACGGTTCTATATATAGTGACGGATCGAATCATCGCCCGGTCCGTCGCTAAAGGGGAGTGAGCAAGGTGAGTTAGATAAATGATGAATTTAAGATTCGGACCGTATATATATATATATATATATATATATATATATATATATATATATAACTTTACGGTCTCAACCATTAAAATTTCTAGAGTTTGTAAAAAATTTGGATTGTTTTCCTAATGTTTTAATTTATTACAAGGTATTACTAACTTTCCTGTGAAAGTGACAACTATTGAAAAAAAAAAAATCAAAGTTGAAATTGTTAAAAAATTACTTGCAGTCGACTATGACATGCACAAGAAAGGTTAAATGGGTTCACAACCATGTGCATCGAAAAAGATATGTTGGACAAACTTGATTTTGAATATTTGATTAAAGATTTTGCTTGTAGGAATACTAGAAGAAGTATCTTTCGATGAATGTTTTAAGTTTTGGAAAGACACTTTTTTTTATACAACTTATACTTTTTATTTATTTATTTTTAATTTTTTTTGTGAAAACGATATTTCGAAAAGAGTATCGTTTTTATTTTATATCATAGACCATTAAAATCTCAAGAACGACGCTGATGTTGAGTTTTAACATTAAAAACTATTTACATGCACCTGCAGTCTATTAATTTAGGTAATTAGGTTGTGAAAATGTTTTATCTACCTCAACAATATTCCCTAGCTCTCCGAGTTCAACACCATACGTACATGCAAATCATTAGTCACCAAGTCACAATAATTATCTAGTAGAACTCTATAAGTTAGGCACCCACTCTCAATTAACAACCAAAATAATATTACTCTATCCATCTCACCAAAACAATAATGTCTTATTACGTTTCTTGAATTAATTGGTCGAAAATGATTGAAGTCAATTAAGTTGCTTCAATTTTTCTATTTTTTAGTTTAATAATAACTCAATTGATATACACACACACACACACACACTAATTAACTTCTCCTGTAAATTAAACTACCTAATCAACCTCTCACATGGCTTGTCGCTGTGTTCCTATACTTAACCAATCAACCAAGACATGATGAACAAACATTAAAAAAAATTCAAAAATAATAATAATAATAATAATAGTTTAAACCCATTCCTTAAGGTTGATACATTAATTATTAACATTTTTTCCCTATAAAAAAAATCACAAAATTAAATAAAAGAGAAAACAACCGGAAGCAAATTTACTAAAACAAGAAAATGACACCACAAATCTCCACCATGCACATGCCTCAACTCTTGACTTTTCTATTAAAAAACAATATATAATTGGCTTCATCGTTAACTTTACATCTCCATAACTATTACGGAGTACTAATTTATTATAATCATGCACCTTAATTTAATTAATTAATTAATTATAACAATTAGTATTGTAATTTTGCTATGTCTGATCGACCATCTGTATTTCTTGCACATTATTCTTTAGCGAAATTTATAATCAATGTATACAACTAAGAGTGATAAAAATTACGAGTTGACTTCAAGATGACTTAACGGCGTTTCCTTGATCACACACTGACTTCGCAATTCGTTGCTAACTGGTACTTAACGGCGCCACCGACAGTGATGCCGGTGTTAGGACTACCAAACGGAATATACGCGGGACAGGTCACATGAATATGATAACGACCCGTAGTAACTGACCCAACCTTCCATCGAACCCGTCCAGTAATCTTGATCATCAGCCAGATGTTCCCATTGGCCTGGTCCTGGCTCAGCGCCACGCCGTTGTACGGCGCCACCGGCACGTTGGTCCCGAAGACAAACGGAGACCAGACGTTTACGTCCTTGTGGCCTTGGTACGTCGGTGGAATGGCGGTGTAGTACGTGATTTGTTGGCTCCGGTAGGTGGCGTAGATGTCGAGTTTATCGTAGTAGATTCCGATTTTGGAGTTGGGGTTTCGGGAGGAGATGGTGACTTGGAAATTGGAAGTGAGGAGATTTGGAACGGAGGTGACGTTGAAGGCGTAAAGGGTGGCGTCTTGGATGATGAAGCGGGGCTTTTTCGGCCGGAGGATGGCCCAACTTATGAGTATTGCCAGGAGGATGATGAAGAGGACGATGAGGACGACTGCGATTGTCCGGCGGATAATCTTTTTCCGCTTACTTTTGTGGTGGCTGCACTGTTTTGTTGACATGGTTGCGGTGGCGTACGATTGTCGGCGGGAAGTGTGCTGGGATAAGGAGGGGAAAGAGATATAAGAGGTGGAGGAGGGTGTTGAATTAATGTGAATCACTGTGAATGTGTAGTTATATAGTAGCAGTAGGCTTACAAGTTAGAAATAAGTAATGAATTAGATAGCCAAAAAAAAGTAATTGAGAGAGCACAATTTTTTATTTTTTAAATTTATTCGGAGAAAAAAATTGAATCAATAATTTCATGGTGCACCTAATAGGGTAGGTCACACACACACATATATATATATATATATATATATATATATATATATATAGAGAGAGAGAGAGAGAGAGAGAGGTATAATATTGGGTAATATTGTACACATGTCCTTATATTTAGGTAGTGTTCAAACCCTTTACACCACATATACATCTCTTTTTGATCATTTTCTTTTTATACGATGAAAGAGATAAATACACTATTTTATATTTAAAAGGGGAATTACATAATTATATATATAAAATAATAAAAAATAAAATGACTACAAGGGTAGTTGCTGGACCAAAATAAGATTATGAACACTGAAGTAGCTAGGATGGATTCATGGCCTAGTTTAAACCAGACGTTGTAAATTGATGAGAAAATACATAATTAATATTGTAGTCAACGAAAGGTTGGTCGGTATTGATCTACATTGATAGATGTGTTTGTGTACTGTTTACACATTCTACATTAAGTACATGCATGTTAATATGTGATAGAAGTAATGCTAGCTTATATATAGTGGAGAATTTTTTTTCGGTATGTTTTTGATATTTTTATACATTTTTTTCTCACATGAATACGAGATTCACTGTATGCTCATGCTAGAAAAAAACATATAAAAATATAAAAATACATATAGCGAGATCAGTTTCCTATATATATACGGGTCGGATCTTAAATTCACCCCTTATCTAACATGCTTTGTTCACCCTCTTTTAGCGACGGACCGTGCGACGATTCGGTCTGTCGCTATATATAGAACCGTTGTCTTAATTTTTAGCGACGGACAACATATAGCGATGGACCGAACATATAGTGACGGATCGAATCGTCGCCCGGTCCGTCGCTAAAGAAAGGTAAATAATGTATGTTAGATAATTGGTGAGCTTAAAATCAGGACCGTGTGTATATATATATATATATATATATATATATATATATATATATATATATATATATATATATACTCTTATTCTAGGTTTTCTAACTAGCTGGTATGTACTTTAGAATGTACTTCTAGTGCCTCCAACTTAAAGTGAAATTTACATTAAATACTAGGAATTGTGGATAGAGCATGTGTGCTTCACAGTTGCACCCTGCTATATATTATATGAGATTTATTAATTCTTTGTGAACTATATAGCAAAAAGTTAATTAATTAATTACATCTACATAAAGTTGCATTTCAGAGGTAAATGAAATGTAACTATATTGTCCTATACAAAATTTTCGCTATTAAACTAACAAAATTCCCTCAACTTCTTCGTTGATTATAGAAATATGGTGTAGTAGTATTTATATATAATTTGACAATAACTTTGAAAAAGATATATAGAATATGTTACTAGCTTCCACAATTTGATAATATGAAAGCTAGGGAACAAATTAAACATTGAAGTTAAATTTGCTGAAATTGATTATATTATCCTTTGTGTTTGTTTGGAATATTATTTTTTATTCCCCGATAATTAAGGGGCGGCCTATAAAAAACGGGAGTGGTTAGCATGAAGTTTATTTTTGAGTAAGTTGGTCAATTGGCCAATAAAGTGCTGACACGCAGGCGAGCCTCTATGTGTATCAGCATTCTATTGGACAATTTACTAACTTACTAAAAAATAAACTTCATGCTAACCGGATCCACAAAAAACATAACCAAATCCCATTACTATTGCCCGTCGGGAATACTTGGGTCGTTTGTCGCTAAAACATGCTCACGATCAAATTATGGGTGAGGACTTTAGCAACGGACTTCCATCAAGATCAAATTATGTGCGAGGACTGAGGACTTTAGCAACGGAAGTTCCCTTTAGCGACTGGATTTTGTTGTTGTTGTAATGTATCAAAACGAGTGGAGAAATTAGAATCATCGTAATCAATCAAAGTTTTTTTTCCTCTTTTTATATTCAACTAGATTTTTAAATTATATTTTACTAAATTTTAGATTTCTGTTCCTATATTTTAAAGTTGTAGGATGATTCTAGGACCATTAATTTTGTGTTATTAATAATTAATTATAAGTATATATAAAAGGTTTTTGATAATTAACCATGGTGATTTATATTATTGATAACCACCAGCATGCAACACTTTGTATTTGTTTTTTACTTTTTGATCACTTGCTTTTGATCAATTTAATAATCTATTTTTGCAGAGGCCCATTCAGGGACCTAAATTTAAAATTCAAAAAAGAAAAGAAAAAGAAGGTTTCGTAGTCATGTTTCGTAATCAAAAAGAAGGGAGTAAAGAACTAATTAATACCAAACGGTACCTACCTAGCTACCTGAAAATTGGCAATTTTTTTACACTTTATCCATTCACTGAACCATTAGAAATATTTCTTTCTTTCTATCTTTTTTGTGTTTTATAATACTCCTATAAGATTAATTTTAATTTTTTAAAGTATATTTTTAAATTCAAAATTATTGCGATTCATCTAAATTTTAAAAATAATAAATTTATAATTATACTATTACTTTATAAATAATTTGGAATTTTCGATTTTATATTATTTAAATTTAAAAGTATTTATATCTCAATTTTATTTTAAAAAACAATATACTTTGGAACAAAGGAAGGATAAATTGGCGCAGTCTAGCATACCACTTTGGGCCAGGAACATAAAGTTCCAAAACATGTACTGTAAATAAGTTTTTCACATGCCTTTAATTAGCGAGTCCTTCTACGAGCACATTGGTTTTGGGATCGATTTGGTGATTGGATTTTTTTTTTAATAACTCTCAAAATATATATAGTATTTATTTTAATTAAAATTTTTATAAAAATAATATTTTAAATATAATTTAGATACATACAAAAAAAATTGATCGATAGACCGGCCCCTTCCCCGGTCCCCCCTAGACTTTTTGTTAATGAGCAGTAGTAGCTTTGTGGTCCCTTTTCCTTCCTTAGTTCAGTTTTCACCAAAATTAGGAGTGAGTATGGTGCGGTTTGAAGTATAAATCGCATCCGAAATCGCTTAAGTGTGGTTTGAAAATTTTAAAATCGGACCCGAAACCGCTTGTGATTGGTGCGGTGCGATTTTAAAGTGTGCGGTGCAGTTTTAATTGGTGCGGTTTCGGTTCCAAAACCAATTGAAATAACAAAAAAGTCTAAGCCTTCAATAAAATTTAACATAGAACTTACATCGAAGAATTAACTTAGTGACAGAGTCGACAATGAGAATTATATCAAGCATAGAACCAAAGTTCCTTCTGCCGAACATGTCAAATTCACCATCAAATCATAGAACAGTGAGACACGTAAAATAATTTTAGTTTATAATAAAGGAATAATGTTTTAAAACTAAAACATACGTTATATAAAATAACGAAGACCATATATTCGATAACAAGCAAGAAGGTTTATCTAGTTCTCCAAAAATTAAAAGTGTATATTGCAGGGAGGACTTGTAGAATATAATTCTAACTATATCTAATTTGAAAAATAATCTATTAGACTATTACTATTATAGCATTAACCTTAATCAATGCATCAAGTGCTCGAACCAACGAATTTGACCCCTCAGCTATAAGCCCCTCCAATAACGCATCAAATAAATTTAAAATTCCAAAAACCCAATTGCTTAATTTTTAACTCTATTACCTCTAACCATCTTCTTTCAATTGGTGAAAAAATGATAATGCAAGACTGGAGTTTTCTCTGAGCGTGTTCAAGTGAAAACTAACTTTAGAATTTACTAGAGATAATACATACATACACACACATGGTGCGATTTTAGTTTTATGCGTGCGGTTTTGATCAGTAACTAAATCGGAACCATAAATTTGGTTATTCAACCCACCTAAAATCGCCACATACGCCGGAACCGTTGGTGCGATTTTAATTGGTGCGGTTCGTGCGATTTTTGGTGCGATTTCGATTCCAATTTAGTTACTTGCTCAACCCTAACCAAAACTACCTAACTACCTAGCTACCTATTCATTAACTCCATTTAACCAATGCCATTACCTTTAAATGCAACTCTCTCTCTCTCTCTCTCTCTCTCTTTAATTACTCTCACACATAAAGTTAATTTAATATTGTATTTTACTCAATTGATTTGAATAAACAACAATACTACTATCACATAAAAAGTGTCACATAATACTTTCACGTACAAATATATGCATACTATAGGCCCTCACTTGATATTTGGGGCCCACAGTATGCATGTATATATGTGAACATTATGTAACTCCTTTTTATGTTATAGTAGCATTATTTTTAAAGAAAAACTTGCTTCTGCTTTATATATATATATATATATATATTATATATATATATATATATATATATATATATATATATATATATATATATATATAGTTCGTCTCTCTTCAGCGAACTGAGGGAGCGAATGTGACGCCCCCCCAGAATAGGTATACAACACCCATTCTGAGTCGCCAAATACATGGTACAGAAAGCAAACTACAACTTCAATAATACAATTGTCGTGCAAAATACGACAACACATACTGTGAGTTTAAATACAAATATTGTCTTCTAGACAATATCCACACTCAAATAAATCCTCATTACAATTATTCAAACACTATTTTACAGAAATAGTGAGGACTGCTAATACATCTTTCTAGAACCATCACTCCATACCCCGACTAGATCCTGCTATGTTCTCACCTCCTGAGAAGAAAAATGGAACAAAAAGGAAAAGGGTGAGCTCAACTAGCCCAGTAAAGAATATTATGACTAAGATAATATACAACAAATTATCGTTAGTCTTCAACAGGGAAAAATCTGATAAAATATAATCGACAACAAGTTTTAGATCAACAACTGCAGCGGAAACAACAAACCATTAGAAGAGTCAAGTAGAGAAAGAATTCTACTATCTTCTAAGATTTAAAAGTCCATCATCAATATTTTATCCCTGTAACATCAATTAATAATCATCTTTAACCAAATATTCATCTTTGCACTACAGGCTAAAGATATTCATTTGTATCACCCGTCAGTCATGTTCATCTCAACACCTGTTCATCTTTGCACTACAGGCCAAAGATATTCATCAAGTAATCATACATCTTTGCACTACAGACCAAAGATATTCATCAAGTAATCATACATCTTTGCACTACAGGCCAAAGATATTCATTAATATCATCATTTAGGACTGAGGATGATGAAAAATATCTTAAAGAGAACGAATACAATGAGACAGAAGGACAAATAGTAGGGATTCGTATAACAATTTATCCAAGATCAATAATACTTCATAATAATCAATTGTGAAGCAGAATTCAAAAATAAAGATCAAAACATGGATACAATCAAAGATAGTAACCATAATAGACATCTTGGACAAAAAGGGAAAATTTTATTTTTCGGTGAATAGTGCCGTATTCGTGAATAGTACCGTATACGTGAATAGTGTCGTATACGTGAATAGTAACCCCTGACACAAAAAGTTCCAAATTTGATAAAAACTCATATCAATATTTCAGCATAATGATATTGAAGAAAATAATATCATTTAAAAAGAAAATAATATCCCTTACCTCAAAATATCAGTACTTCTGGTCGGAATACCGGTATAAGGCTGAAAGAAACTTGCTCTGATGAATAGAAACTCTCAAAGTATCTAAATACTCACAAAATACACTCAATAATCTAGAGAGAGAAAGAGAGAAAACTTGTTTCTGGTGTGATTTTCAATTCTAACTTAGCCCTCTATTTATAGGAAAATTTTGGTAGGTTTGACCTGCAACCTGATGGCTTTACCTGCTACTATTCCCACCCACCACATTTGAAATATAATTCAGCACATTTCTTCACCAACCACAAGTGGGGCCCACCAATTCTAGAATTTTCCATCAAAATGATAAACTCCGAAAATTCAACAATTTCTGAACCAGTCATCTCGTAAAATTCATAATAAATCATACGTTCATTTTTAACGGTTCAAAATTTGTGGACATATACTCAACTTATATATGTATAACATATCCAAAAATTACCACGATCCAACGGTCGGATTAAAAATTATAACCCCCGCAAACTATCTCAAAAACCCTGATTTTTAATACCTCCATTCCGACAAAAATACTGACAAAAACCTCAACATTAACTCCTTCATTTTTAACCACAAAAATATATCCCTCATTTATATCCACATAAAATAAATATTTCCTTATCATATGAATCAATAATTAATTATTCACAAATAATATTACAGAATCACATTTATGACAACCAGGCCGTTCCCAGGAAAGAGGGGGCTTTCCAATAAGGATTTCTCCTTACTGGCGCGCAATTAGATGACCAAACCTCTCCTTAGACAGAACTTTCTAGACATTGCCAATAATGTTATCTAATAATATTATTCAAATAATATGAATTATTGATCTGATAAATGAAAATACTGTGCAGCAACAATTATTGAAACAACAATAATATAAAATATCAACGCAGCAATTATTGAATCAATAAAATAAAATATTGAATAATAACTACTGTAACAATTATTGAGTAGTGCCTTCTTACGTAAGAATCAATAATTGGTGCAATACCGTGTGCTACTGTATTTTAACCACCGGGTATTCCAACAGTATTAACGGTAACAACTACGCCGTTATTTATAAACAACTTATACTTGTCGTTTTCTTCATCCAATCGCTTTCCGTTATGGGGCCCACACAAGGCTGCGTCGTCGTACGAATATTCCCCGACAGCAAGAATATTCCACGACCAACCGAATATTCACCGACCAAAAATAAATATTTTATAACCACTTGCTTATTTTGCAAAATTTGCACATTTCACCCATAACCAAAGTATTATATCAAATTAACCCCTTATTATTCACAATAATATTTAGAGAAAATTTGATTTTATTCATTAATAAGTTGGGGTCTTACAACCTCCCTTCCTTATGAAATTTCGTCCTCGAAATTGACGTACGTACCTGATGTTTCAAAAAGGTGAGGATACCTCGCTTTCATTTCTGATTCCAACTCCCAGGTCATTTCTTCAATAGCATGGTTTCTCCACAAAACCTTAACTTGTGGTATAACCTTCGTGCGTAGGACATGCTCTTTCCTATCCAAGATCTTAACAGGTACCTCCTCGTACGTTAAATCTTCAGCTATCTCGTCTGGTTCTAACTCAATAATGTGGTTCGGGTCTTTAACATATTTACGAAGCATAGATATGTGAAAAACATTATGAACACGAGACATGCTTGGAGGTAATGCGAGTCTATATGCCACATTTCCTATTCGCTCAAGAATTTCAAATGGACCAACAAATCTTGGATTGAGCTTTCCTCTCTTTCCAAATCTTGTAACTCCCTTCCATGGTGCAACACGTAACAATACATGATCCCCAATATTAAATTCCACGTCCTTCCGATGAAGATCCGCATAACTCTTTTGTCGATCCTGTGCCGTTTGTATACGTTGTCGAATCGTTTGGATCTTCTCTGTAGTAATGCGTACCAACTCTGGTCCCAACAATGTTGCTTCACCCACCTCGTCCCAGCATACTGGAGAACGACATTTTCTTCCATACAACGCCTCGAATGGAGCCACACCTATGCTCGCCTGATAACTGTTGTTGTAGGAGAATTCCACCAATGGTAGGTACTTATCCCAACTCCCTTTGAGATCTAAGACACAAAGTCTTAATAGATCTTCAAGAGTTTGAATAGTCCTCTCTGATTGTCCGTCCGTTTGAGGATGGTATGCTGAACTGAATCGTAAATCCGTGCCCATAGCTTTCTGCAAGCTAACCCAAAATCGTGAAGTGAATCTTGGGTCACGATCCGAAACTATGGATACTGGCATGCCATGCAATCTCACAATCTCGTTCACGTACATACTAGCAAGACGTTCAAGGGAATAAGTCTCACGTATCGGCAAGAAATGAGCGGACTTGGTTAATCTATCAACAATAACCCAAATCGCATCTATACCTTGAGAAACCTTGGGAAGACCCGTAACAAAATCCATAGTAATGTGTTCCCACTTCCATTTCAGAATCTCAAGTGGTTGCAATGGACCCTTTGGTACTTGATGCTCCGCTTTTACACGTTGACAAGTTAAACATCTCGAGATAAACTCCGCGATCTCTCTTTTCATATTGCTCCACCAAAATGTATGTCGAAGATCGTGATACATTTTGGTACTCCCAGGATGGATTGCAAACGGTGTGTTGTGTGCCTCCATCATTATTCTATGCTTCAAGTCAAAATCGTTAGGAACACAAAGTCTGGAGTTGACTCGAAGTATTCCTTCTTCATCGATTCTTGCTTCTGGAATAGCACCTTCTTGCACTTTCTTCTTCATACGCATCAGCTCCATGTCCGTAGCTTGAGCAGCTTTAACTTTATCGATTAAAGTCGGTTCTACTCGTATATTTGATATCATCATGTGGGTACTTGGAGCCTTCATCTCTATCTCCATCCTTTGCAAGTCATACAAAATGGGCCTTTGTGTTAACAACATTGCACTCGTACCCGCGTATAATCTTCTACTCAATGCGTCAGCTACTACGTTCGCTTTTCCAGGATGATATTGGATTGTATGATTGTAATCTTTCAACAGCTCAAGCCAACGTCGTTGCCGCATGTTGAGTTCCTTTTGGGTGAAGAAATATTTGAGGCTTTTATGATCTGTATAGATCTCCACTTTCTCCCCATACAGGTAGTGTCTCCAGATCTTCAACGCAAAAACGACTGCTGCCAACTCCAAATTATGAGTAGGATAATTCCTCTCATATTCTTTGAGTTGTCGTGAGGCATAGGCTATGACTTTCCCATGTTGCATGAGAACACATCCTAACCCTTTGCCTGAAGCATCGCTGTAGATAACAAATCCATCCGAACCAGATGGTATTGTCAGAACAGGTGCCAAAATGAGTCTCCTCTTGAGTTCTTGGAAACTCTTCTCGCATTCCTCACTCCATACGAATTTTGTATCTTTCCGAGTCAGCTGAGTTAACGGAGTAGCGATTCGAGAAAATCCTTCCACAAATCTCCGATAATAACCAGCTAAGCCTAGAAAGCTACGTACTTCGATTAACTACTTAGATTGCTCTCAACTGTGACTCATATCCCAACCTTCGATAGCACGTCACAATGACACCTATCAGTTTACTACCGCACGAATATGGCGTCCCCTACGGAGAGTCTGGATTCAGTGCATTCCATAAAGGAAGTCACCAGATAAAGGCTCGGTTATCAACTTCTATAGTTAGGTTTTTAACTCCCGAAGTTCAATAGGAGTCATTCGATATAAGATTTTAGAAATGAGTTTTGTATCGGGTTGAAGATCAATACAAAAATTCAATATCACGCTCTGGGTTAAGCCAGGAAATTCTTCAGGAAATACGTCAAAAATTTTACTAACAATAGAAATATCATTCACATCTGACGTATTTTTGTTCAAGTTCATAACATAGCTAAGAAAGCTTGACATCCGTTTTTCAATAAACAAATGACTTTACGGCTTGATATGAAAGAGTTTGACTTCAATGGTTTGGTTGCTTGAATTTGAATAACAAGTTGCTTAGGAATATGAAAACTAACAACCTTACAAAAGCAATCAATTTGGCATGATGAGTAGTTAACCAATCGATTCCTAAAATCACATCAAAAGTAAGTATCTTTAAAGAGATAAGGTCAACAGGTAATGTGATGGTGCCAACTTGGATCAAACAAGATTTATAAATAGTGGATGTGATGAAAGTTTCTCCTAACGGAGTTTCCACAGATAGGTCAAAGTTTAACTTCTCCGGAATCAAGTTTAAACGTTGAGCACAAGCAGGAGAGATAAAAGAATGGATAGAACCGGTATCTAATAAGGTATAAACTTCGAAAAAATTTATAATTAACTAACCCGTGCTAATTTCGTTCGGGTTCCTCGCATTCTGACCAGTCACGAAAAACGCTCTTCCAGGAACCGTTGACTTTGACTTATCCGGGACAACTTTTGGAGTCACCATCCCCGCTGAACTTAGTTTTACTACAGAACACTCTCGAGCTATATGACCCTCCTTTCCACAGTTATAACATACCTTGAACTGCTGTGGGCAGTTTGGACTTATATGTCCCTCCTCTCCGCATCTGTAACATCTAACTGGCGGTCGTTCTCCTCCCCTAGAATTTGTTCCTGGTGCTGGTGCTGCTATCGACGTCTTCCTGTCATCGTTAAATCTTCTCTTCTTGAAATTTTCACTTGACTCACCTCTCCTATTATCATGGCCACGGTGACCACCCGAGTGATTACCGCTTTTGTCCGAATGCTTTCCTTCCCTCTGGTTGTCATTGCTTCGATGACTGCCGCCACCGGTATGACCCTGGTTGTGGTCCCTCGGTTGAACATACTCATTATCTCGCTCTAATAATTGAGCCCTGTTTACAACATCTGAATATAAAGAAAATTTATGAGAGATAAGATATTGTCGAATCTCGGGTTTTAGACCTCTCAGAAACATCCTTGTCATTCGTTCCTCATTTTCGACCAAATGAGATGCAAACCTGGATAACTCTGCAAACTTCGCCTCGTACTGGGACACCGTCATGTTGTTTTGTTCCAGTCTGATAAACTCCACCTCCTTCATATGACGAATACTTTCTGGAAAGTACTTGTCATTGAACAGTTTTTGAAATGTTTCCCAGGACATGTTGAGTGCGTCAGGCTGGGTACGCTTCACAGACTCCCACCAGTAGTCTGCCTCACCGCGGAACATAAAAGTGGCGAATGGAACCTTCTGTTCCTCCGTGCATCCCAAGACATCGAATATCTTGGTAATTTGCTTGACCCACGTTTCCGCCATGATCGGATCCGGCTTTCCCTTAAATTCTGGTGGTCCCAATTCTTTGAACTGCTTAGCTGTGACAAACCGCGCGTTGTTATCATTTCCACCCGTATTCTGCACACGAGTCTCCCTCGTCTGATTTTGCATGAACTGCAAAAAGCTCCTAAACATTCCATCATTCATCGTTTGCTCGGTAACGTTGTTTACAGGAGGAATATTGCCTTCCTGTTGCACGTTCCCCTGGGTAGTGATCAAAGGTGTCTCCACGGTCTGATTTACTCCATTATTAACGTTCTCAGCTGCCATTCTTAAATACTGCCATAAAACAAGGGTTAATAGTCATGTCATATATTATCCCTATACTCTGACCGACCAAATAAACTTAGTCAGGTCATACTAGCGAAGGAATTCCCCGTCTCTCCCCTCCTAGTTCTTGTCTCACATCTCAGCCAGGGATCATATCCCTAAGCTCTGATACCAACTGTGACGCCCCCCAGAATAGGTATACAACACCCATTCTGAGTCGCCAAATACATGGTACAGAAAGCAAACTACAACTTCAATAATACAATTGTCGTGCAAAATACGACAACACATACTGTGAGTTTAAATACAAATATTGTCTTCTAGACAATATCCACACTCAAATAAATCCTCATTACAATTATTCAAACACTATTTTACAGAAATAGTGAGGACTGCTAATACATCTTTCTAGAACCATCACTCCATACCCCGACTAGATCCTGCTATGTTCTCACCTCCTGAGAAGAAAAATGGAACAAAAAGGAAAAGGGTGAGCTCAACTAGCCCAGTAAAGAATATTATGACTAAGATAATATACAACAAATTATCGTTAGTCTTCAACAGGGAAAAATCTGATAAAATATAATCGACAACAAGTTTTAGATCAACAACTGCAGCGGAAACAACAAACCATTAGAAGAGTCAAGTAGAGAAAGAATTCTACTATCTTCTAAGATTTAAAAGTCCATCATCAATATTTTATCCCTGTAACATCAATTAATAATCATCTTTAACCAAATATTCATCTTTGCACTACAGGCCAAAGATATTCATTTGTATCACCCGTCAGTCATGTTCATCTCAACACCTGTTCATCTTTGCACTACAGGCCAAAGATATTCATCAAGTAATCATACATCTTTGCACTACAGGCCAAAGATATTCATTAATATCATCATTTAGGACTGAGGATGATGAAAAATATCTTAAAGAGAACGAATCCAATGAGACAGAAGGACAAATAGTAGGGATTCGTATAACAATTTATCCAAGATCAATAATACTTCATAATAATCAATTGTGAAGCAGAATTCAAAAATAAAGATTAAAACATGGATACAATCAAAGATAGTAACCATAATAGACATCTTGGACAAAAAGGGAAAATTTTATTTTTCGGTGAATAGTGCCGTATTCGTGAATAGTACCGTATACGTGAATAGTGCCGTATACGTGAATAGTAACCCCGACACAAAAAGTTCCAAATTTGATAAAAACTCGTATCAATATTTCAGCATAATGATATTGAAGAAAATAATATCATTTAAAAAGAAAATAATATCCCTTACCTCAAAATATCAGTACTTCTGGTCGGAATACCGGTATAAGGCTGAAAGAAACTTGCTCTGATGAATAGAAACTCTCAAAGTATCTAAATACTCACAAAATACACTCAATAATCTAGAGAGAGAAAGAGAGAAAACTTGTTTCTGGTGTGATTTTCAATTCTAACTTAGCCCTCTATTTATAGGAAAATTTTGGTAGGTTTGACCTGCAACCTGATGGCTTTACCTGCTACTATTCCCACCCACCACATTTGAAATATAATTCAGCACATTTCTTCACCAACCACAAGTGGGGCCCACCAATTCTAGAATTTTCCATCAAAATGATAAACTCCGAAAATTCAACAATTTCTGAACCAGTCATCTCGTAAAATTCATAATAAATCATACGTTCATTTTTAACGGTTCAAAATTTGTGGACATATACTCAACTTATATATGTATAACATATCCAAAAATTACCACGATCCAACGGTCGGATTAAAAATTATAACCCCCGCAAACTATCTCAAAAACCCTGATTTTTAATACCTCCATTCCGACAAAAATACTGACAAAAACCTCAACATTAACTCCTTCATTTTTAACCACAAAAATATATCCCTCATTTATATCCACATAATATAAATATTTCCTTATCATATGAATCAATAATTAATTATTCACAAATAATATTACAGAATCACATTTATGACAACCAGGCCGTTCCCAGGAAAGAGGGGGCTTTCCAATAAGGATTTCTCCTTACTGGCGCGCAATTAGATGACCAAACCTCTCCTTAGACAGAGCTTTCTAGACATTGCCAATAATGTTATCTAATAATATTATTCAAATAATATGAATTATTGATTTGATAAATGAAAATACTGTGCAGCAACAATTATTGAAACAACAATAATATAAAATATCAACGCAGCAATTATTGAATCAATAAAATAAAATATTGAATAATAACTACTGTAACAATTATTGAGTAGTGCCTTCTTACGTAAGAATCAATAATTGGTGCAATACCGTGTGCTACTGTATTTTAACCACCGGGTATTCCAACAGTATTAACGGTAACAACTACGCCGTTATTTATAAACAACTTATACTTGTCGTTTTCTTCATCCAATCGCTTTCCGTTATGGGGCCCACACAAGGCTGCGTCGTCGTACGAATATTCCCCGACAGCAAGAATATTCCACGACCAACCGAATATTCACCGACCAAAAATAAATATTTTATAACCACTTGCTTATTTTGCAAAATTTGCACATTTCACCCATAACCAAAGTATTATATCAAATTAACCCCTTATTATTCACAATAATATTTAGAGAAAATTTGATTTTATTCATTAATAAGTTGGGGTCTTACAGCGAACCGGTTATAGCGACGATTTTTTCTGTCACAATATATAGCATAAAAAATCAACTTTCTATTTTATAGCAACAGAAAAGACCGTCGCTATAGCCAGTTTGTTCTTAGTTTAGTTCGCTCCTTCTAGTTCGCTGGAGAAGCGGACTATATATATATATATATATATATATATATATATATATATATATATATATATATATATATATATGAGAATAAGGGTCATACACAATGAGAATAAGGGTCATACACAATTGTATATGTTTTATCTGTCAAAATTACGTCATTTTGACAGATTAATTTTTTATTTTTAATTTGGGAGAAGAGAAACTGTTTTTTTAAATAACTTTGTCAAAATAACGTAATTTAATTTTGACAGACTGTGTACAAATAAAACATACACATCTGTATATGACCATATATATATATATATATATATATATATATATGTAACGGATCTAAAGTACTCTTCTTAAATAATACTCTCTTTTAAATAACACTTCTTTATTAAAACTACTTCGCTTTGGAGATTCTTTTAAAATACAAAATAATATTAAAATAGAGTGGTCCCACATACTTTCCTTTTATTAAAAAAAATGACACTCGCGACCCCACTTATTTTTTTAAAAGAATCTCCAAATTAAACGACGTAGTTTTAATAAAGAATAATGCTAGAGACAAACTATTTTATAAATATTTTACAAACTATTGATGTGATATATTCCACATCAGTTTTTTATGTGGTGTCGAAGAACACATTGAAATAATTTGTTGATCAATATGCTGAGGTGGAGTATACTACATCAGTAATTTATAAAATATTTATAGAATAGTTTGTGTCTGTAGCATTACTCTTTAATAAAATAGTAGTACGTACTCCCTCCGTTCCTTAATATAAGTCGTTTTAGAAAAATATTTTTGTTCCTTAATATATGTCGTTTGAGAATTTCAAGTAAGCATTAATGACTTAGTTTCCAATATTGTCCATCCCAAGTATTAAATGTAAGGTGCTGTTTGTTTACATCTGATTGCCTCTTAATGGACTGCCTCTTATTCGCTAAGAGGCATGATGCTGTTTGTTTTGTTTTTTGTTACATCTGAATGCCTCTTAATCGGTAAGACAGAAAATGAAATCTTAATAATTAAGAGGTACCTCTTAATGAAATTTTTTTGATAATTTTTTTTATATAAATATATTCAACAATATTATGCACTCATTTTTATTAAATTGAATATTTAAAATTATTAAATAAAATTTTACCCTTTAAAATGATAAAATAGTGTTATTAAGAGACAACTTACTTTTTTGTTATCAAAATTTTTTTTAGATTCAGACCTCATAACCATTCAGATGATCTAATTTATTAAGACATCATAATCATTCAGATCTTAATTCTCAGATTTATCAAACATGTAAGACCCCGAATTTTATGAAATAAAAGTATTCAATTTTTCTTATAATTACTATTCAGTAAATGGTTAAATTGATAAAAGTTTAAAGTTATGGGTGAAATATGATTTTTTTTCAAAATAAGCAAGTGGTTATAAAATAATCATTGTTGTCGGGGAATATTCGTTTGGTCGTGGAATATTCTTTCTGTCGGAGAATATTCGTACGACGGCGCAGCTATTTGTGGGCCCCATAACGAATAACTGTCGGGTGAAGAAAAACGACAAATTTGAGTTTTTACAAATAACGGCGTAGTTGTTATCGTTAATACTGTTGAAATACCCGGTGGTTAAAATACAGTAATACGCGTTATTGCACAGTAGCACACGGTATTGCACAGTATTTTTGAAATTATTGATTCTTACGTAAGAAGGCACTACTCAATAATTGTTACAGTAATTACTGTTCAATATTTTATTTTATTGATTCAATAATTGCTACGTTGAAATTTTATATTATTGTTGTTCAATAATTGTTGCTGCACAGTATTTTCCATTATCAGATCAATAATTCATATTATTTGAATAGTATTATTAGATAGCATTATTGGCAATGTCTAGAAAGTTCTGTCTAAGGAGAGGTTTGGTCATCTAATTGCGCGCTAGTAAGGAGAAATCCTTATTGGAAAGCCCCCTCTTTCCTGGGAACGGCCTGGTTGTCATAAATGTGATTCTGTAATATTATTTGTGAATAATTAATTATTGATTTATATGATAAGAAAATATTTATTTTATGTGGATATAAATGAGGGATATATTTTTGTGGTTA
Organism: Panax notoginseng; assembly: GCA_016801055.1. Taxonomy (NCBI): domain Eukaryota; kingdom Viridiplantae; phylum Streptophyta; class Magnoliopsida; order Apiales; family Araliaceae; genus Panax; species Panax notoginseng. The sequence continues at coordinate 160,918,938 of CM029012.1, read as the reverse complement.
AAATGAAGGAGTTAATGTTGAGGTTTTTATCAGTATTTTTGTCGGAATGGAGGTATTAAAAATCAGGATTTTTGAGATATTTTGCGGGGGTTATAATTTTTAATCCGACCGTTGGATCGTAGTAATATTTGGATATGTTATACATATATAAGTTGAGTATATGTCCACAAATTTTGAACCGTTAAAAATGAATGTATGATTTGTTATGAATTTTACGAGATGACTGGTTCAGAAATTGTTGAATTTTCGGAGTTTATCATTTTGGTGGAAAATTCTAGAATTGGTGGGCCCCACTTGTGGTTGGTGAAGAAATGTGCTGAATTATATTTCAAATGTGGTGGGTGGGAATAGTAGCAGGTAAAGCCATCAGGTTGCAGGTTAAACCTACCAAAATTTTCCTATAAATAGAGGGCTAAGTTAGAATTGAAAATCACACCAGAAACATAAGCTTTCTCTCTTTCTCTCTCTAGATTATTGAGTGTATTTTGTGAGTATTTAGATACTTGGTGAGTTGCTATTCATCAGTGCAAGTTTCCTTCAGCCTTATACCGATCAGAAGTACTGCTCTTTTGAGGTAAGGGATAGTAAGGGATTGTAAGGGATAGTAAGGGATATTAAGGGATTTTAAGGGTTGTTATGATTTTCAGTTTCGTAATTTTTCTGATCTTCAAAAATTCTGGAAAAATTTGAAATGATATTTTGATGAGTTTTATTGATTGTGTCCAAAAATGGTGATTTTTGGATGTATAGATTGAGAGTTATGAATTTTATGAGAAAAGACTATTTTAAAAGTAACTACTTATAATTCCTTGTGGTTAACTCCAAAATTGATGAAATTTTTATTGGGAGTACATGTGTATGATAGAAGTATACTCTGTAAATTTCAGAATTTTTAGACAAAAGTACAATTTTTGATAAATGTCTAAATATTCGGCTGTTTTGGCCATATGAAAAATAGTAAATGACTTTTAAAAATTTGAGAAAAATATATGTTCACTATGGGACTATATTATGCTAAATCCCAGAAAAGAAATATTTTTGGAACTGATTTGGTATTTTTCATGAAAATGGCCTAGTTATGAGTAAATGAATTAAATATGTTTTGTAAAGAAAGAAAATTAGAAAATAGGATTTTATGGCTTGAGAATCCTATATGAGGTATATGCAGATTTTTGATGAGGGTTTTGGTTATTGATGATGAAATTGTAAGAGTTGGCATTTTATGATGATTAAATGCATTAATTAGTGAAGTGTAAACAATTAAAATAAATTATTTATAAATTTAAGTAATGTTATTCTTTCAATATCATTATACCGAAATATTGGTATGAATTTTATTGTAGAATTTCTATCTTTTGTGTCGGGGTTACTATTCATGAGTTACGAATATTACTCTTGAGATTAAAACTATATGTTGATCATATTATTTTTATCATCATATATAACATTTTTATAACCCTGATGTTGAAATTCTCTTTCACTGGAGTGTAAAGATGGGTAGATTATTGGTATGATCATGACTAGGGTTCTCTTTGGCCTGTAGTGCAAAGTTGAATTGTGACTGGTATGATCATGACCATTGAATTTATAATTGAATATCTTAAGCTTAAGTGCAAAGGTGAATTGATCAACATGGTTATAATTATTGTTTATATAAATTCTGAAATGATTATATATTTCTTTGAGATATGAATATATTTGGCCTGTAGTGCAAATATGAATTGTTGATGAATATCTTTGGCCTGTAGTGTAAAGATGAACTGTTGTTGAATATCTTTGGCCTGTAGTGCAAAGATGAACTGTTGTTGAATATCTTTGGCCCGTAGTGCAAAGATGGTTTGTTGATGAATATCTTTGGCCTGTAGTGCAAAGATGAACTGTTGTTGAATATCTTTGGCATGTAGTGCAAAGATGAACTGTTGTTGAATATCTTTGGCCCGTAGTGCAAAGATGGTTTGTTGATGAATATCTTTGGCCCGTAGTGCAAAGATGGATTTGTTAGTATGATTATAAACAGGAATTGTGATTTGGTATAACCATGATCTTTGATGTTTCAGGTAAAGACAGGTGATGAAAATATTCTTCGTCCTGGGTGCGAAGAAAAATTTATAGTCACAATTATGATTATGAGTTATTCATATGATTGTGGAAAGGAACTGTTGAGTGATGTTACATGGATAAAATATTGTTGGTGGATTTTTAACATGGAGAAGATAATAGACTTTATAGTCTATTTGACTCTTTTAATGGATTGCTCGTTCCGCTGCAACTATGGTTGAAATTTTTATCATTTACCATATGTTCTAAATCTCTGATTTATTGTTGATGAAGACTATGATAATTTATTTATCTTTAGTCATGATATTCTTTACTGAGCTAGTTGTGCTCACCCTTTTGCTTCACAATTCCTTTCAGGTAATAAGAGTGTAGCTGGGTCGAGCGAGGGTAAAGGGGAAATAGAACGGTGGTCTCTAGCTGTGGATGTTCTCCCGAAGCAGTATAGAAAAGTTCATTTAGTAGTTATATTTGGTGAATCCAATAGGGTAAGGTGTACCCAACGTTGGAAGAGTGGTTTGCCACTATCATACAAGATGTCTAACGACATACAACCTCGTGTCATCATAAGACAGGGATGTGCTCATCCACTTGCTGAGTATATATACGAGCACTACCTATATAATCTTGGTGTTTGTTTAAAGTATAATTCTCAGTTAGATACAGTGGAGATAATGATAAGTCAAGAGAAGACTCACCATTGGGAAGAATATGATAGTAATCTTCTCGTTTTTCTTTGGGGTCTATTGGGTCAACCAAGGATAATTCTGTGGCCATATGATATCTATCATAACCTAGACGCGTGGCCTCCCATGTACGAAGGTTTCCTTGAGCACTTCCCAAAGATTCTAATTTCTAAAACAGTTTTTGACTATACCTTTATGTAAGGTGTTATTGTGAGGTGATGTCCACGGTTGGAACATGAGTCACATTTGGTATATATTTGTATCCAAACTCACAGCATATGTGTTGTTGTATTTTGCACGACAATTGTTGTAATAAAGTTGTAGTTGTTTTCTGTACCATGTATTTGACGACTCAGAATGGGTTGGATGGAATGGACCTATTTTGGGGTTGTCACAGGTGGTATCAGAGCTTGGGGATATGATCTCTGGCGGAGATCGGGGAATACAACTAGGAGGGGAGAGATGAGTAAATCCTTCGCTAGTGTTTCCTACCTAAGCTTATTTGTTGGTCAGTCATAATATCGGGATATTATGTGATATGTTAATTTGTTAAATTAACACTTGTTTTGAAGCTGTATTCTAGAATGTTATTTGAAATACAGGAGATGAGCAATGGAGAAATTATGATGACAGAGAAGATGGAATTTGAAATGAAAGGAAGGTATTCTCAACTCTTTGAAATACCAGGTACGTAAATTTCGAGGACGAAATTTCATAAGGAGGGGAGATTGTAAGACCCCGAATTTTATGAAATAAAAGTATTCAATTTTTCTTATAATTACTATTCAGTAAATGGTTAAATTGATAAAAGTTTAAAGTTATGGGTGAAATATGATTTTTTTTCAAAATAAGCAAGTGGTTATAAAATAATCATTGTTGTCGGGGAATATTCGTTTGGTCGTGGAATATTCTTTCTGTCGGAGAATATTCGTACGACGGCGCAGCTATTTGTGGACCCCATAACGAATAACTGTCGGGTGAAGAAAAACGACAAATTTGAGTTTTTACAAATAACGGCGTAGTTGTTATCGTTAATACTGTTGAAATACCCGGTGGTTAAAATACAGTAATACGCGTTATTGCACAGTAGCACACGGTATTGCACAGTATTTTTGAAATTATTGATTCTTACGTAAGAAGGCACTACTCAATAATTGTTACAGTAATTACTGTTCAATATTTTATTTTATTGATTCAATAATTGCTACGTTGAAATTTTATATTATTGTTGTTCAATAATTGTTGCTGCACAGTATTTTCCATTATCAGATCAATAATTCATATTATTTGAATAGTATTATTAGATAGCATTATTGGCAATGTCTAGAAAGTTCTGTCTAAGGAGAGGTTTGGTCATCTAATTGCGCGCTAGTAAGGAGAAATCCTTATTGGAAAGCCCCCTCTTTCCTGGGAACGGCCTGGTTGTCATAAATGTGATTCTGTAATATTATTTGTGAATAATTAATTATTGATTTATATGATAAGAAAATATTTATTTTATGTGGATATAAATGAGGGATATATTTTTGTGGTTAAAATGAAGGAGTTAATGTTGAGGTTTTTATCAGTATTTTTGTCGGAATGGAGGTATTAAAAATCAGGATTTTTGAGATATTTTGCGGGGGTTATAATTTTTAATCCGACCGTTGGATCGTAGTAATATTTGGATATGTTATACATATATAAGTTGAGTATATGTCCACAAATTTTGAACCGTTAAAAATGAATGTATGATTTGTTATGAATTTTACGAGATGACTGGTTCAGAAATTGTTGAATTTTCGGAGTTTATCATTTTGGTGGAAAATTCTAGAATTGGTGGGCCCCACTTGTGGTTGGTGAAGAAATGTGCTGAATTATATTTCAAATGTGGTGGGTGGGAATAGTAGCAGGTAAAGCCATCAGGTTGCAGGTTAAACCTACTAAAATTTTCCTATAAATAGAGGGCTAAGTTAGAATTGAAAATCACACCAGAAACATAAGCTTTCTCTCTTTCTCTCTCTAGATTATTGAGTGTATTTTGTGAGTATTTAGATACTTGGTGAGTTGCTATTCATCAGTGCAAGTTTCCTTCAGCCTTATACCGATCAGAAGTACTGCTCTTTTGAGGTAAGGGATAGTAAGGGATTGTAAGGGATAGTAAGGGATATTAAGGGATTTTAAGGGTTGTTATGATTTTCAGTTTCGTAATTTTTCTGATCTTCAAAAATTCTGGAAAAATTTGAAATGATATTTTGATGAGTTTTATTGATTGTGTCCAAAAATGGTGATTTTTGGATGTATAGATTGAGAGTTATGAATTTTATGAGAAAAGACTATTTTAAAAGTAACTACTTATAATTCCTTGTGGTTAACTCCAAAATTGATGAAATTTTTATTGGGAGTACATGTATATGATAGAAGTATACTCTGTAAATTTCAGAATTTTTAGACAAAAGTACAATTTTTGATAAATGTCTAAATATTCGGCTGTTTTGGCCATATGAAAAATAGTAAATGACTTTTAAAAATTTTGAGAAAAATATATGTTCACTATGGGACTATATTATGCTAAATCCCAGAAAAGAAATATTTTTGGAACTGATTTGGTATTTTTCATGAAAATGGCCTAGTTATGAGTAAATGAATTAAATATGTTTTGTAAAGAAAGAAAATTGGAAAATAGGATTTTATGGCTTGAGAATCCTATATGAGGTATATGCAGATTTTTGATGAGGGTTTTGATTATTGATGATGAAATTGTAAGAGTTGGCATTTTATGATGATTAAATGCATTAATTAGTAAAGTGTAAACAATTAAAATAAATTGTTTATAAATTTAAGTAATGTTATTCTTTCAATATCATTATACCGAAATATTGGTATGAATTTTATTGTAGAATTTCTATCTTTTGTGTCGGGGTTACTATTCATGAGTTACGAATATTACTCTTGAGATTAAAACTATATGTTGATCATATTATTTTTATCATCATATATAACATTTTTATAACCCTGATGTTGAAATTCTCTTTCACTGGAGTGTAAAGATGGGTAGATTATTGGTATGATCATGACTAGGGTTCTCTTTGGCCTGTAGTGCAAAGTTGAATTGTGACTGGTATGATCATGACCATTGAATTTATAATTGAATATCTTAAGCTTAAGTGCAAAGGTGAATTGATCAACATGGTTATAATTATTGTTTATATAAATTCTGAAATGATTATATATTTCTTTGAGATATGAATATATTTGGCCTGTAGTGCAAATATGAATTGTTGATGAATATCTTTGGCCTGTAGTGTAAAGATGAACTGTTGTTGAATATCTTTGGCCTGTAGTGCAAAGATGAACTGTTGTTGAATATCTTTGGCCCGTAGTGCAAAGATGGTTTGTTGATGAATATCTTTGGCCTGTAGTGCAAAGATGAACTGTTGTTGAATATCTTTGGCATGTAGTGCAAAGATGAACTGTTGTTGAATATCTTTGGCCCGTAGTGCAAAGATGGTTTGTTGATGAATATCTTTGGCCCGTAGTGCAAAGATGGATTTGTTAGTATGATTATAAACAGGAATTGTGATTTGGTATAACCATGATCTTTGATGTTTCAGGTAAAGACAGGTGATGAAAATATTCTTCGTCCTGGGTGCGAAGAAAAATTTATAGTCACAATTATGATTATGAGTTATTCATATGATTGTGGAAAGGAACTGTTGAGTGATGTTACATGGATAAAATATTGTTGGTGGATTTTTAACATGGAGAAGATAATAGACTTTATAGTCTATTTGACTCTTTTAATGGATTGCTCGTTCCGCTGCAACTATGGTTGAAATTTTTATCATTTACCATATGTTCTAAATCTCTGATTTATTGTTGATGAAGACTACTGATAATTTATTTATCTTTAGTCATGATATTCTTTACTGAGCTAGTTGTGCTCACCCTTTTGCTTCACAATTCCTTTCAGGTAATAAGAGTGTAGCTGGGTCGAGCGAGGGTAAAGGGGAAATAGAACGGTGGTCTCTAGCTGTGGATGTTCTCCCGAAGCAGTATAGAAAAGTTCATTTAGTAGTTATATTTGGTGAATCCAATAGGGTAAGGTGTACCCAACGTTGGAAGAGTGGTTTGCCACTATCATACAAGATGTCTAACGACATACAACCTCGTGTCATCATAAGACAGGGATGTGCTCATCCACTTGCTGAGTATATATACGAGCACTACCTATATAATCTTGGTGTTTGTTTAAAGTATAATTCTCAGTTAGATACAGTGGAGATAATGATAAGTCAAGAGAAGACTCACCATTGGGAAGAATATGATAGTAATCTTCTCGTTTTTCTTTGGGGTCTATTGGGTCAACCAAGGATAATTCTGTGGCCATATGATATCTATCATAACCTAGACGCGTGGCCTCCCATGTACGAAGGTTTCCTTGAGCACTTCCCAAAGATTCTAATTTCTAAAACAGTTTTTGACTATACCTTTATGTAAGGTGTTATTGTGAGGTGATGTCCACGGTTGGAACATGAGTCACATTTGGTATATATTTGTATCCAAACTCACAGCATATGTGTTGTTGTATTTTGCACGACAATTGTTGTAATAAAGTTGTAGTTGTTTTCTGTACCATGTATTTGACGACTCAGAATGGGTTGGATGGAATGGACCTATTTTGGGGTTGTCACAAAACACAACGTAACTTTGGTTCTCTCACTATTTTCTATCCAATAAATAACAATATATTATTCCAATACAAGGGCAATATAAACAAATGATATTATAGTTAATGTTATATAATTATTACCTTAATATTTGTACACAATCTTAAAACAACCTATATTAAGGAACGGAAGAAGTACTATTTAAGAGAGTGTGTTATTTAAGAGGAGTGCACTTATATATATAGAGGAGAGTATCAAGTGTATATCCCTTTATTTAATATACATTGCTCACTACTTTTAGCGACGGATCAGGCGACGGTTCGATCTGTTGCGTATATCAGAGAACCGCCGTATTAGTTTTTAGTGATGTATCAAATCGTTGCCATAACATATAAACCGTTTATCTGTTTTATAACGACGGATCAAACCGTCGCCCGATCCGTCATTAAAGGTGGTGAACATGAGTATATAAAATAAAAGGGTATGCACTAGAAACGAACTATATATATATCACTCATTTATTAAAATTACGTCGTTTTGGAGATTCTTTTAAAATATAAAATAATATTAAAATAGAGTGGTTCCACTTACTTTCCGTTTATTTATAAAAATGTCACTCGCGGTCCTACTTATTTTTTAAAAGAATTTTCAAAACGATATAATTTTAATAAAGAAGTATTATTTAAGAGAGAGTGTTATATATATTTATAAACAAACCTACTCACTGTCTCACATGCCATGCCGCTGTATTCATATACTTCACCAACTAATTTATAAGACATGATGAACTTTTAACATTTCAAAAGTCTTCATGGATCAACCAAAACATTGAATGATACCCACAATAGTTAAATTAAGCCGTTTGATTCCTTACGGTTTATAACAACTTTTTCCTTAATAATAGTTTACTTATTTCTTCTTACTAAAAAGGTTGGTTTATAAATTACTTTTTTTTACGTGAAAGAGATTTCCTTTTATTGGTGGCATTATAAAATAAAGATAATGTTTTCAAACTTAATTTGTAGTCATAGTTTTATGATCATGTCATCACTATTAAATTATAAATTTATTATTTTTAATTAAGAATACATATGAAACAAAAATATGTTCTTAATATGTATAAAAATATTAAGGAATAATTTAAGTTTTATTATTCATGGACAATTGCACTATTCAATGTACTTTTATTTATTAATTAGGTTTAATTAATTTTAGGTCCGTTCATGTTTTGAGCTTATTCTTAATTTTATTGGACTTTATTTATTTTTAAGGTTTATGTAGTATAAATAGAGTTATTATTTTGGAGGAACTTTCATCATTATTTGTTTAATACACTTTGGCTATTCAACAACTTGAAAAGAAAAATGACGACACCGGCCACAACCTCCAAACACATACCTACTTAACCTCTTTTCCTTCTCTTTTCAAAAACAATAATAAGTAATTGCTCAATGATTTAAGTAATTAATTAACGTAACAATATCGTAGTTTTGCTATCGGGCTCATCTGAATTTCTTACGCAGCAAAATTAAAAATAAATATATTGACTACATAAGAGAGTGAAGACTGCCATAACGGCGTTAACCCGTATGGATCACACACTGACTTTGCAATTCGTTGCTAACTGGTACTTAACAGGGCCACCAACAGAAACAGTACCGGTGGAGTTGTAAAACGGTATATACGCGGGACAGTTAACATGAAGATGATAACGCCCAGTTGTAACGGACCCAACCTTCCATCTGACCCGTCCATTAATCTTGATCATCAGCCAGATGGCCCCAATTGCCTGGTCCTGGCTCAGCGCCATGCCGTTGTATGGCGCCAACGGCACGTTGGTCCCGTATACAAACGGAGACCAAACGTTGACCTCCTTGTGGCCTTGGTATATAGGCGGCGTGGCGGTGTAGTATGTGATTTGTTGGTTCCGGTAGGTGGCGTAGATGTCGAGTTTGTCAAAGTAGATTCCGATCTTATCGTTAGGGTTTCGTGAGGAAATGGTGAGTTGGAAGTTGGAGGAGAGGAGATAGGGAAGCTGGGAGGTGAGGTTGAAGGCGTAAAGGGTGGCGTCTTGGATGACGAATCGCGGTTTTTTGGGCTGGAGTACGGCCCAGACGATGAGGATAGTGAGGAGGATGATGAAGAGGACGATGAGGACACCGACGATTATACGGCGAATGATCTTTTTCCGCTTGCTTGACATGGTTGCGGAAGAGCAGCTAGGGTGTGGAATGTAAATGTGCAACTATATATTAGTAGCTTAGAAATGAGTAACAGTGGGGGAGCAGCCAGCGTTTGTTTTCTTTTTAAAAATCTACACTTAAATATTAATTATCCGGAGTAGAAATATATATATACGAGCTTGTGTAGTTTACATTATTGGGTATGTCACATCATATGTATTTTTCTATGTACATCTATATATTTATATTTGTAATATTGTTCATCCATTAATTTTTATAATATAATTTTCTGTGGGTTGAATCCTTTTATATCATTATATTCGCGTCTATATCTATCCATGAGAACATAATCTCTAAAGCAAATACAAAAGAGAGAGTCAAAATATTACACTAGTACAACGTAGAAGGTACACATACGAAAAAACAAAGTGAACTGCGGGGGTATGCATCGATCTACTCAAAATAAGCCTTGGGAAGTAGCTATATATATATATATATATATATATATATATATATATATATATATATATATATATATATATATTCAAGAGTACTACTACAGACACAAATTATTTTATAAATATTTTATAAATTATTGATGTGATATACTTCACCTCAGCATATTGATCAACAAATTATTTCAATATAATTTTTGACCCCACATAATATGCTGAGATAGAATATGCCACATCAACAATTTATAAAATATTTATAGAATAATTTATATCTCTAGTATTATTCATATCTTCAAAGTTATGGACTTGTTGCTAGATATATTAAGAAAATTATTAAATTTATAATATTTTTTTATTATTTTTATAATAAAAATAACGCTATAAATATATAACTATCATATTTTAAAAGCAATAAACAACTGTGTAATGCATCAGGAGCTGAATTGATGTGGATCGAATATAATAAAGTTGTCAACGGGCGGTTGGTCCGTATTGATCTAGATCGATAGACGAGCTAGCGCGTACTGTGAACACAGTTTTCATTAACTGATGAATTGATACCAATACATGTATGAGTATTGAGTAGATGAGTAGACTATACACACGTATATATAAATAATCCTTCTATATTGCCATGTTTATTGGATATTTTTATTTTTTTTATTTTTACTCGTGACTCTTAAAAAATATATAGTATTTATTATAACAATTTTTTTTATAAAATATAATATTTTAGGTATAATTTAGATACATATATAAAAACAAGATTATAAAATCTGTATAATCCTGTTTTTGTATATGTATTCAAATTACACCTAAAACACTATATTTTGTAAAAATTTCTGCTAAAATAAATACTATACATTTTTTGAGTCACAAGTAAAAAAAAAAAAAAAATTTAAAATGTCCAATATTCCGGTCTGCCAAGACTTATTCATATATAAATAAAAATACCTAAGTATTGACCGACTACAGCATGCAATGAGTTGTAGTCGAGCTATATATATATATATATATATATATATATATATATATATATATATATATATATATATATTCAATCCATGACAATCGATTGTCAGATCACTATTCATGATAACTAAATTGTTAGTCGTAGTACGTAGATCAATTTAATAAAAGGCTGGGATTGAAACAATTTTTTACTTACCCGTTACATGTTGATCCGGCTTCTAATTTAATAAGTGGGTTCCAGCTGGTCAAACACATGTGTAAATAGGTCCCACTTTGTGATCTTTTATATTAAAAAAAGATAACCGCTACATCATATAGCGGCTTGGGGTTTAAAATATTTTTTTTTACATTTCGTCCATTGTCTCATTATTAAGTCACTTGCTCACTTGGTGTCAAGAAAAAAAAAGAATCGCTACACCATGTAGCGGCTAGGGGTTAATTTTTTTTTTTTAAAATTCTTTCCATTGTCCCATTTTTAATGTGGCGCCCCCATAATAGGTATACACAATCCCATTCAGAGTCATCAGATACACGGTATATGTAAGACCCCGAATTTTATGAAATAAAAGTATTCAATTTTTCTTATAATTACTATTTAGTAAATGGTTAAATTGATAAATGTTAAAGTTAAGGGTGAAATATGAATTTTTTTTCAAAATAAACAAGTGGTTATAAAATAATCATTGTTGTCGGGGAATATTCGTTTGGTCGTGGAATATTCTTTCTGTCGGAGAATATTCGTACGACGGCGCAGCTATTTGTGGGCCCCATAACGAATAACTGTCGGGTGAAGGAAAACGACAAATTTGAGTTTTTACAAATAACGGCGTAGTTGTTACCGTTAACACTTTTGGAATACCCGGTGGTTAAAATACAGTAATACGCGTTATTGCACAGTAGCACACGGTATTGCATAGTATTTTTGAAATTATTGATTCTTACGTAAGAAGGCACTACTGAATAATTGTCACAGTAATTACTGTTCAATATTTTATTTTATTGATTCAATAATTGCTACGTTGAAATTTTGTATTATTGTTGTTCAATAATTGTTACTGCACAGTATTTCCCATTATCAGATCAATAATTCATATTATTTGAATAGTATTATTAGATAACATTATTGACAATGTCTAGAAAGTTCTGTCTAAGGAGAGGTTTGGTCATTTAATTGCGCGCCAGTAAGGAAAAATTCTTATTGGAAAGCCCCCTCTTTCCTGGGAACGACCTGGTTGTCATAAATGTGATTCTGTAATATTATTTGTGAATAATTAATTATTGATTCATATGATAAGAAAATATTTATTTTATGTGGATATAAACGAGGGATATATTTTTGTGGTTAAAAATGAAGGAGTTAATGTTGAGGTTTTTATCCGTATTTTTGTCGGAATGGAGGTATTAAAAATCAGGATTTTTGAGATATTTTGCGGGGGTTATAATTTTTAATCCGACCGTTGGATCGTGGTAATTTTTGGATATGTTATAAATATATAAGTTGAGTATATGTCCATAAATTTTGAACCGTTAAAAATGAACGTATGATTTGTTATGAATTTTAAGAGGTGGCTGATTCAGAAATCAGGTTATAAATCATTTTTGGTAGAAAATTCTAGAATTGGTGGGCCCCACTTGTGGTTGGTGAAGAAATGTGCTGAATTATATTTCAAATGTGGTGGGTGGGAATAGTAGCAGGTAAAGCCATCAGGTTGCAGGTCAAACCTACCAAAATTTTCCTATAAATAGAGGGCTAAGTTAGAATTGAAAATCACACCAGAAACATAAGCTTTCTCTCTTTTTCTCTCAATATTATGAAGCATATTTTGTGAGTTTTTAGATACTTGGTGAGTTATTATTCATCAGTGCAAGTTTCCTTCAGCATCATATCCGATATCCAGTCAGAAGTACTGCTCTTTTGAGGTAAGGGATAGTAAGGGATATTAAGGGATTTTAAGGGTTGTTATGATTTTCAGTTTCGTAATTTTTCCGATCTTCAAAAATTCTGGAAAAATTTGAAATGATATTTTGATGAGTTTTCTTGATTGTGTCCAAAAATGGTGATTTTTGGATGTATAGATTGAGAGTTATGAATTTTATGAGAAAAGACTATTTTAAAAGTAACAGCTTATAATTCCTTGTGGTTAACTCCAAAATTGATGAAATTTTTATTGGGAGTACATGTATATGATAGAAGTATACTCTGTAAATTTCAGAATTTTTAGACAAAAGTATAATTTTTGATAAATGTCTAAATATTCGGCTATTTTGGCCATATGAAAAATAGTAAATGACTTTTAAAAATTCTGAGAAAAATATATGTTCACTATGGGACTATATTATGCTAAATCCCAGGAAAGAAATATTTTTGGAACTGATTTGGTATTTTTCATGAAAATGGTCTAGTTATGAGTAAATGAATTAAATATGTTTTGTGAGGAAAGAAAATTGAAAAATAGGATTTTATGGCTTGAGAATCCTATATGAGGTATATGCAGATTTTTGATGAGGGTTTTGGCTATTGATGATGAAATCTTAAGAGTTGACATTTTATGATGATTAAATGCATTAATTAGTAAAGTGTAAACAATTTAAATAAATTGTTTATAAGCTTAAGAAATGTTATCCTTTCAACATCATTATACCGAAATATTGGTATAGATTTTATTGTGGAATTTCTACCTTTTTGAGTCGAGGTTACTATTCATGAGTTACTATTCACGACAAAATTGGTTTCTTTTTCTAACCAAATTATAGTTGATTTATGAATATTGCTCTTGAAATTAAATCCATGTTTTGACCATATTATTTTTATAATCATATATAACATTTTTATAACCTTGATGTTGAAATTCTCTTTCGCTTGAGTGTAAAGATGGGTAAATTATTGGTATGATCATGACTATGGGTTCTCTTTGGCCAGTAGTGCAAAGTTGAATTGTTGACTGGTATGATCATGACCATTGAATTTATAATTGAATATCTTAAGCTTAAGTGCAAAGGTGAATTGATCAACATGGTTATAATTATTGTTTATATAAATTCTAAAATGATTATAATTCTTTGAGATATTAATATATTTGGCATGTAGTGCAAATATGAACTGTTGAAGAATATATTTGGCCTGTAGTGCAAATATGAACTGTTGTTGAATATCTTTGGCCTGTAGTGCAAAGATGAACTGTTGTTGAATATCTTTGGCCCGTAGTGCAAAGATGGTTTGTTGATGAATATCTTTGGCCTGTAGTGCAAAGATGAACTGTTGTTGAATATCTTTGGCCCGTAGTGCAAAGATGGTTTGTTGATGAATATCTTTGGCCCGTAGTGCAAAGATGGTTTGTTGATGAATATCTTTGGCCCGTAGTGCAAAGATGGATTTGTTAGTATGATTATAAACAGGAATTGTGATTTGGTATAACCATGATCTTTGATGTTTCAGGTAAAGACAGGTGATGAAAATATTCTTCGTCCTGAGTGCGAAGAAAAATTTATAGTCACAATTATGATTATGAGTTATTCATATGATTGTGGAAAGGAACTGTTGAGTGATGTTACATGGATAAAACATTGTTGGTGGATTTTTAACATGGAGAAGATAATAGACTTTATAGTCTATTTGACTCTTCTAATGGATTGCTCGTTCCGCTGCAACTATGGTTGAAATTTTATCATCTACCATATGTTCTAAATCTCTGATTTATTACTGATGAATGCTATTGATAATTTAATTATCTTTAGTCATGATATTCTTTACTGGGCTAGTTGTGCTCACCCTTTTGCTTCACAATTCCTTTTCAGGTAATAAGAGTGTAGCTGGGTCGGGCGAGGGTAACGGAGAAATAGAACGGTGGTCTCTAGCTGTGGAGGTTCTCCCTAAGCAGTATAGAAAAGTGTTGTATACATCATTTAGTAGTTATATTTGGTGAAGAAAATAGGGTGAGGCGAACCCAACGTTGGAAGGGTGTTTTGTCACTATCATACAAGATGTCTAATGACATACAACCTCGTGTCATCATAAGACAGGGTTGTGCTCATCCACTTGCTGAGTATCTTTACGAGCACTACCTATATAATCTTGGTGTTTGTTTGAAGTATAATTCTCAATTAGAGACAGTGGAGATAATGATAAGTCAAGAGAAGACTCACCATTGGGAAGAATATGATAGTAATCTTCTCGTTTTTCTTTGGGGTCTATTGGGTCAACCAAGGATAATTCTGTGGCCATATGATATCTATCATAACCTAGACGCGCGGCCTCCCATGTACGAAGGTTTCCTTGAGCACTTCCCAAAGATTCTAATTTCTAAAACAGTTTTTGACTATACCTTTATGTAAGGTGCCATTGTGAGGTGTTGTCCACGGTTGGAACATGAGTCACATTTGGTATATATTTGTATCCAAACTCACAGCATATGTGTTGTTGTATTTTGCACGACAATTGTTGTAATAAAGTTGTAGTTGTTTTCTGTACCATGTAATTGACGACTCAGAATGGGTTGGGTGGAATGAACCTATTTTGGGGTCGTTACATTTGGTATCAGAGCTTAGGGATATGATCTCTGGCGGATATCGGGGAATATAACTAGGAGGGGAGAGATGAGTAAATCCTTCGCTAGTGTGTCCTACCTAAGCTTATTTGTTGGTAAGTCATAATATCGGGATATTATGTGATATGTTAATTTGTTAAATTAACCCTTGTTTTGAAGCTGTATTCTAGAATGATATTTGAAATACAGGAGATGAGCAATGGAGAAATTATGATGGCAGGGAAGATGGAATCTAAAATGAAAGGAAGGTATTCTCAATTCTTTGAAATACCAGGTACGTAAATTTCGAGGACGAAATTTCATAAGGAGGGGAGATTGTAAGACCCCGAATTTTATGAAATAAAAGTATTCAATTTTTCTTATAATTACTATTTAGTAAATGGTTAAATTGATAAATGTTAAAGTTAAGGGTGAAATATGAATTTTTTTTCAAAATAAACAAGTGGTTATAAAATAATCATTGTTGTCGGGGAATATTCGTTTGGTCGTGGAATATTCTTTCTGTCGGAGAATATTCGTACGAAGGCGCAGCTATTTGTGGGCCCCATAACGAATAACTGTCGGGTGAAGGAAAACGACAAATTTGAGTTTTTACAAATAACGGCGTAGTTGTTACCGTTAACACTTTTGGAATACCCGGTGGTTAAAATACAGTAATACGCGTTATTGCACAGTAGCACACGGTATTGCATAGTATTTTTAAAATTATTGATTCTTACGTAAGAAGGCACTACTCAATAATTGTTACAGTAATTACTGTTCAATATTTTATTTTATTGATTCAATAATTGCTACGTTGAAATTTTGTATTATTGTTGTTCAATAATTGTTGCTGCACAGTATTTTCCATTATCAGATCAATAATTCATATTATTTGAATAGTATTATTAGATAACATTATTGACAATGTCTAGAAAGTTCTGTCTAAGGAGAGGTTTGGTCATTTAATTGCGCGCCAGTAAGGAAAAATTCTTATTGGAAAGCCCCCTCTTTCCTGGGAACGACCTGGTTGTCATAAATGTGATTCTGTAATATTATTTGTGAATAATTAATTATTGATTCATATGATAAGAAAATATTTATTTTATGTGGATATAAACGAGGGATATATTTTTGTGGTTAAAAATGAAGGAGTTAATGTTGAGGTTTTTATCCGTATTTTTGTCGGAATGGAGGTATTAAAAATCAGGATTTTTGAGATATTTTGCGGGGGTTATAATTTTTAATCCGACCGTTGGATCGTGGTAATTTTTGGATATGTTATAAATATATAAGTTGAGTATATGTCCATAAATTTTGAACCGTTAAAAATGAACGTATGATTTGTTATGAATTTTAAGAGGTGGCTGATTCAGAAATCAGGTTATAAATCATTTTTGGTAGAAAATTCTAGAATTGGTGGGCCCCACTTGTGGTTGGTGAAGAAATGTGCTGAATTATATTTCAAATGTGGTGGGTGGGAATAGTAGCAGGTAAAGCCATCAGGTTGCAGGTCAAACCTACCAAAATTTTCCTATAAATAGAGGGCTAAGTTAGAATTGAAAATCACACCAGAAACATAAGCTTTCTCTCTTTTTCTCTCAATATTATGAAGCATATTTTGTGAGTTTTTAGATACTTGGTGAGTTATTATTCATCAGTGCAAGTTTCCTTCAGCATCATATCCGATATCCAGTCAGAAGTACTGCTCTTTTGAGGTAAGGGATAGTAAGGGATATTAAGGGATTTTAAGGGTTGTTATGATTTTCAGTTTCGTAATTTTTCCGATCTTCAAAAATTCTAGAAAAATTTGAAATGATATTTTGATGAGTTTTCTTGATTGTGTCCAAAAATGGTGATTTTTGGATGTATAGATTGAGAGTTATGAATTTTATGAGAAAAGACTATTTTAAAAGTAACAGCTTATAATTCCTTGTGGTTAACTCCAAAATTGATGAAATTTTTATTGGGAGTACATGTATATGATAGAAGTATACTCTGTAAATTTCAGAATTTTTAGACAAAAGTATAATTTTTGATAAATGTCTAAATATTCGGCTATTTTGGCCATATGAAAAATAGTAAATGACTTTTAAAAATTCTGAGAAAAATATATGTTCACTATGGGACTATATTATGCTAAATCCCAGGAAAGAAATATTTTTGGAACTGATTTGGTATTTTTCATGAAAATGGTCTAGTTATGAGTAAATGAATTAAATATGTTTTGTGAGGAAATAAAATTGAAAAATAGGATTTTATGGCTTGAGAATCCTATATGAGGTATATGCAGATTTTTGATGAGGGTTTTGGCTATTGATGATGAAATCTTAAGAGTTGACATTTTATGATGATTAAATGCATTAATTAGTAAAGTGTAAACAATTTAAATAAATTGTTTATAAGCTTAAGAAATGTTATCCTTTCAACATCATTATACCGAAATATTGGTATAGATTTTATTGTAGAATTTCTACCTTTTTGAGTCGAGATTACTATTCATGAGTTACTATTCACGACAAAATTGGTTTCTTTTTCTAACCAAATTATAGTTGATTTATGAATATTGCTCTTGAAATTAAATCCATGTTTTGACCATATTATTTTTATAATCATATATAACATTTTTATAACCTTGATGTTGAAATTCTCTTTCGCTTGAGTGTAAAGATGGGTAAATTATTGGTATGATCATGACTATGGGTTCTCTTTGGCCAGTAGTGCAAAGTTGAATTGTTGACTGGTATGATCATGACCATTGAATTTATAATTGAATATCTTAAGCTTAAGTGCAAAGGTGAATTGATCAACATGGTTATAATTATTGTTTATATAAATTCTAAAATGATTATAATTCTTTGAGATATTAATATATTTGGCATGTAGTGCAAATATGAACTGTTGAAGAATATATTTGGCCTGTAGTGCAAATATGAACTGTTGTTGAATATCTTTGGCCTGTAGTGCAAAGATGAACTGTTGTTGAATATCTTTGGCCCGTAGTGCAAAGATGGTTTGTTGATGAATATCTTTGGCCTGTAGTGCAAAGATGAACTGTTGTTGAATATCTTTGGCCCGTAGTGCAAAGATGGTTTGTTGATGAATATCTTTGGCCCGTAGTGCAAAGATGGTTTGTTGATGAATATCTTTGGCCCGTAGTGCAAAGATGGATTTGTTAGTATGATTATAAACAGGAATTGTGATTTGGTATAACCATGATCTTTGATGTTTCAGGTAAAGACAGGTGATGAAAATATTCTTCGTCCTGAGTGCGAAGAAAAATTTATAGTCACAATTATGATTATGAGTTATTCATATGATTGTGGAAAGGAACTGTTGAGTGATGTTACATGGATAAAACATTGTTGGTGGATTTTTAACATGGAGAAGATAATAGACTTTATAGTCTATTTGACTCTTCTAATGGATTGCTCGTTCCGCTGCAACTATGGTTGAAATTTTATCATCTACCATATGTTCTAAATCTCTGATTTATTACTGATGAATGCTATTGATAATTTAATTATCTTTAGTCATGATATTCTTTACTGGGCTAGTTGTGCTCACCCTTTTGCTTCACAATTCCTTTTCAGGTAATAAGAGTGTAGCTGGGTCGGGCGAGGGTAACGGAGAAATAGAACGGTGGTCTCTAGCTGTGGAGGTTCTCCCTAAGCAGTATAGAAAAGTGTTGTATACATCATTTAGTAGTTATATTTGGTGAAGAAAATAGGGTGAGGCGAACCCAACGTTGGAAGGGTGTTTTGTCACTATCATACAAGATGTCTAATGACATACAACCTCGTGTCATCATAAGACAGGGTTGTGCTCATCCACTTGCTGAGTATCTTTACGAGCACTACCTATATAATCTTGGTGTTTGTTTGAAGTATAATTCTCAATTAGAGACAGTGGAGATAATGATAAGTCAAGAGAAGACTCACCATTGGGAAGAATATGATAGTAATCTTCTCGTTTTTCTTTGGGGTCTATTGGGTCAACCAAGGATAATTCTGTGGCCATATGATATCTATCATAACCTAGACGCGCGGCCTCCCATGTACGAAGGTTTCCTTGAGCACTTCCCAAAGATTCTAATTTCTAAAACAGTTTTTGACTATACCTTTATGTAAGGTGTCATTGTGAGGTGTTGTCCACGGTTGGAACATGAGTCACATTTGATATATATTTGTATCCAAACTCACATCATATGTGTTGTTGTATTTTGCACGACAATTGTTGTAATAAAGTTGTAGTTGTTTTCTGTACCATGTAATTGACGACTCAGAATGGGTTGGGTGGAATGAACCTATTTTGGGGTCGTTACAGTATAGAATTCAAATACAAACTTCATTTACACAACTGTCGTGCAAAATACGACAACACATATACTGTGAGTTTCAATACAAATATTGTTACGTATATAATACGACAATATTCATACTTAAATTATTACAATGCCCTATAAAATACAGTAGCAAATATTTCAAGACCCCAAAGAAGAACGAGAAGATTATTATCCTGTTCATTCTAATGAGGTGCACTTTTGACGCTTTCAAAGTCGGGTTCTCATCACCCTATTGTTGTTCAGCAAAATCAATTATTAAGTGACGCGTATAATATACGACACATGACACATCTTATGTCCTCAATACAATTATATATTGCATGTTATGCAGTTTTATAATGTATTGAGAAACTTCCACCGTCTCGGACCATCACACTATTCTCCTGTTATCACCGCTTGATCCAGCTACACTCTTAATACCTGAAAGGAATTGTGAAGCAAAAGGGTGAACACAAATAGCCCAGTAAAAAATATTATGACTAAGATAATTAATTTATCAATAGTATTCATCAGTACTAAATCAGATATTTAGAACATATCGTAGATAATAAAATTTTTCAACCATAATTGCAGCGAAATCAACAATCCATTAGAATAGTCAAGCAGAACATAATGTCTACTATCTCCTCTAAATTAAAAGTTCATTGCTAATATTTTATTCATGTAATACTAATCAACAGTTCTTTGTTGTACCCAAGACAAAGAGAACTGTAATCACCTGAACCACCAAAGATTATAGTTAAATTCACAATTCATATTTATTATCATGTAAATCAACAGTCTATTTTTGCACTACGAGCCAAAGACATATAACTGTAAAACCAATAATCAACAATCCATCTTTACACGTAAGCCAAAGATATACAACTGTAAAACTAATAATCAACAATCCATCTTTGCACGTAAGCCAAAGAGAATTTTTACCACATCATTTGTCTGTAAAATAAATAATCCACACCACCAAATTATCCATGCACTACGGGTCAAGGATATTCGTTAGTATCATATCCACGAATTATCCATGCACTACAAGCCAATGATATTCGTTATTATCACATCTACGAATTATTCATGCACTACGAGCCAATGATATTCGTTATTGTCACATCTACGAATTATCTATGCACTATGGGCCAAGGATATTCGTTATTATCACCAGTGATCATGATTATGCCAAACAATAAATTATATTTGCACCCTTAGCCGAAGAGAACCCATTGTCATGATCATACTAACAACTGTCCATCAATGCACTACGGGCCAATGAGGACTTTTATCACATCATTTGTAACATTACAGGTCATGATTATACCGATACATAATTCTTGGTCATAATCATACCAATCAAAAATCTATCTATGCACTACGGGTCAAAGATAACTTTCATCACAATATAAATATGAGAATGGTGACAAGGATATAAGCATCAATCAAACAAAATCAAGGATAAATATTAAATATTTTTAATTTATTCAGAGTTTTAAAATGTCCAAATTATCAACATGATAACTGCTTTGTGGAATAAAATTCAAGAATAATATTCACGTATCAAAAATAATTTGGACAGAAAAAAATTAATTTTTTGTCGTAAATAGTGTGACGCCCCCAAAATAGGTATACATCACCCATTCTAAGTCGCTAAATACATGGTACAGAATATAAATACAAACTTAATCATACAACTATCGTGTAACATAAGCTAAGAGTTTTAACACGAATATTGTCTTCTAGACAATATCCAAACTCAAATGGAGTCCTCATTACAATTATTATCACACTATTTCATAGAATAGTGACGACTACTATAGCCATCTATCCTGGACCATCACTCCATTTCCCGACTCGTCCCGGCTACGTTCTCATTTCCTGAAGAGAACAATGAAAGCAAAAAAGTGAGCTCAACTAGTCCAGTAAGAAATATTATAACTAAGATAATGTAGAATAAATTATCGTTAGCGTTCAACAGTGTTAAACTGATGGAATATAATAAATAATAAGTTTAACTGCAGCGGAACAAGCAATCCATTAGAAGAGTCAAGTAATACATGATATCTACTATCTTCTATTTAAAAAGTTTATCATCAATTTTATCGCTAAGACTTAGCTCAATAAATAATCCACATCTCTGAATTATCCATGCACTACGACCAATGATATTCATTAGTATCACATCCACGAATTATCCATGTACTACGGGCCAAGGATATTCGTGTTATTACCAATGGTCACGATCATGCATGCCAACAACTGTGCATCAATGCACTACGGGCTAATGAGGACTTTTACTACATCATTTATAACATTATAGGTCATGATTATACCGAATGATCTATGGTCATAATCATACCAATCAACAGTCCATCTATGCACTATGGGCCAAAGATGACTTTTATCACAATATAAGCAAGAGGATGATGACAATGATATAAGAATTCAATTAAATGAGAGCAAGAATAAATTTTAAAGATTTATAATTTAATTTATTCAGAATTTAATAATTGTCCAAATCGTCAATATGATACTGCTTTGTGGAGTAAAATTCAAGAATAATATTGTATCAAAAATAATTTGGACAGAACAAAAATTAATTTTTGTCATGAATAGTGCCTCGGGTGAATAGTAACTGATCAGTGAATAGTACTTCGGGAATAGTATCTTGTGAATAGTACCCCGACATGAAAAGATTAAAAATTATCAAGAATGTTCAGAATAATATTTTTGTGAAAAGATACTAGATGAATCACAAATTTCAAGGATATTCTACTAATTTCACGGAGTATAGAAGAAAAACTTATCAACATGAGTGTAGAATTATGAATACGAAACGAAATAATATTACTTATATACTACAGAGTATGGAAGAAAATATTATTTCATACGAATATTGAACAAAAATAATATCACTTACGAATACGAAAGAAATAATACCCCTTACCTTAATAAAAATTTGGAGACTGCACTAGTGTAATAGCAGAATATTCTTCTTCTTTCTCTCTTATTCTCTCTATACTTTCTTTCTCTATAGCTTTACTGAATTGTTGAGAAATAATGAAGAAATGAGATTCTATTAATAGGTTTGGCAGAGTAAGGGTAAAATAATATTTATGTCATAATTTATGACATCATCGCTTACATCATCGATCATATGACATCATTGTTTACCTCATCGTTCTGATGACATCATTGCTTACCTCATCGTTTTGATGATATCATTGCTTACCTCATCGTTCCGAGGACATCATTACTTACATCATAAGAATTTAAATTCAATTTGTTCTCTTCCACCTCATTTTACTCTTATACCATGAATTTACTATAATAATGTTACCATTCAAATTATAAAAATCATACTATTATATAATCACATCATACTACAATAATGTAATATTATAATAATATATTTGAATGAATTATTTTATCGAAAAAGATAAAATACTAACTTTCAACAAATGTCACATGCTAAAAATTCCTCCGTTTAAATCTATATTGAATAAATATTTTCTTATCATATATATCAATAATTAATTATTCACAAATAATATTACAGAACTACAATATTGACAACCAGGTCGTTCCGAGGAAAGAGGGGGCTTTCTGATAAAGATTTCTCCCTGTTGACGCACAATTAGGTGACCGAACCCCTTTCCTCGACAGAACTTTCTAGACATTATCAATAATGTTATCTAATAATATTATTCAAATAATATGAATTCTTGATTTGATAATTTGAAATACTGTGCAATGACAATTATTGAATCAATAATATAAAATATCAACGTAGCAATTATTGAATCAATAAAATAAAATATTGAACAGAAATTACTATAACAATTATTGAGTATAACTGAGTGACTTCTCACGTAAACATCAAATACCGTGTGCTACTATGCAACCACATGTATTATTGTACTTTTATCACTGGGTATTTCAACAGTTATCGGTAAAAATATTGCCGTTATTTTATAAAAATGTTATTTTTATCGCTTTTTATAACCGACAGTTATTCCGTTGTGGGGTCCACCAATGATTGTGTCATCGTACGGATATTCCCCTATAAAAAGAATATTTCCCGACCAATCGAATATTTTATGACAACTTGCTTACTTTATAAAATTTATAAATATTACCCACAACTATAACATTTATATCAAATTCACACCTTATTATTTAAAATAACATTTAGAGAAAAATTAATCTTTATTCATAAAAGTTAGGGTCTTACACTTTGTGGGCCCAAGTGTAAAATTAAGGTTCACATGACCTAATTAAATTAAATGCACAATTAGGGTTCCACGACCTTATTAAATGTGCAAATTAGGGTTCACATAACTTAATGGAATGAAGACAAAAAAGTCAAAAATAAATGTACTAGACCCAAGAGAAGTCTCCACGTGTCCCGAGGCAGAAGACTCGTGGAAGAGACTCATTTTGGGAATTGATTGAGGTATTAGATTGGTGGCTAGAAGGACATGACGATCTGGGCGTTACTTTGATGATTAAAGGGTATTTCTGAAATTTCTCTAAAAGCATGTGCCTGGCACATGACCACTTTTCAGAAAACTCTATAAATACCCCTTCCATTCCATTAGGAAGGGGACCTCTCTTCAGACGTAGGACTTGGACTCTTGGAATATCGAAGGACCTGGACATTCTCTCTCAACACTCAAGAACACTCTTGGAATCCTAATAACCCTTAGAAGGTTTCTGGATTCTAGGGGTGGAAGGACTCAAGAAGAAGGCTCTTGGAATTCCAATAACCCTAACACGGTTCTCGGATTCTAGGAGTTCTGCCACGTGTCGTTGGAGTAATCGCCCACATGTTCTTCTCCTCTCTTCAATCAATCAACCAATTATGTGCTCTTCGTGGATTTCTCTCCTTCTCTGCCAATACGAAACCCTAGCTAGCAAGGCGCGATTTCCTTGCCCACATTTATTTGGCCTAATGGAATGAAGACAGAAAAATCAGAAATAAATGTGCTAGACCCAAGAGAAGCCTCCACGTGTCCCGAGACAGAAGGCTCGTGGAGGCGGCTCGTTTTGGAAATTGATTGATGGGTTGAATTAGTGGCTAGAAGGGCATGACGATCTGGGCATTACTCTGACATTTAAAGGGTATTCTAGAATTTCCCTTAAAGCATGTGCCTAACACATGATCACTTTTCAGAAAATCCTATAAATACCCCTTCCATTCCAATGAGAAGGGGACCTCTCTTCAGACGTAAGACTTGGACTCTTGGAAGATCGAAGGACCTGGACATTCTCTCTCAACACTCAAGAACACTCTTGGAATCCTAGTAACCCTAACAAGGTTTCCGAATTCTAGGGGTGGAAGGACTCAAGAAGAAGGCTCTTGGAACCCCAATAACCCTAACATGGTTCCCGGATTCTAGGAGTTCTGCCACGTGTCGTTGGAGTAATCGTCCACCTGTTCTTCTCCCCTCTTCAATCAATCAACCAATTCCGTGCTCTTCGTGGATTTCTCTCCTCCTCAGCCAATACGAAACCCTAGCTAGTAAGACACGATTTCCTTGCCCACACACTTAACTTTAACCTTTTATCAATTTAACCATTTACTAAATAGAATAATAATTATAAAAAATTAAATACTTTCATTTCATAAAATTCGGGGTCTTACAATTAAGTCACATGTTGTTAGAAAAAAAAAAGTTTCTTTTTAAAAAAATAGTCCGACTTTAATAATAATAATAATAAGATTATTATTTTAATAATAATCTTCCATAATAATTTTATATATATTGATAAGTTGGTTAACTTAATATATATAAAAAGTGGTTAACTTAATGTATTTGTCCAGGATTTTTATTAATTTTTATTTATTAATACATTAAAAGAAATAAAGGTTAGTTTTGTCTGTAAATTTTTAATCTCGCGTGTTGAGATTATAATACTCCCTCCATCCCTAATTATTTGACGTTTTAGAGTTTTTCATTTGTTCTTAACTATTTGACATTTGTTCAAATCTAGGAGAATTAATGACAATTTTTTCAAAATTACCCCTCATTACTCTACCTATTTTTTTGATACTTTAAACTATTTCTCTCTACTTATCCCAACAAAACTCTTCTTATCCCAACAAAAGATTTAAGGGTATTATAGACAATTGAGTACTATATTTAATAATTTTTAATCATTATCTTAATTTTTGTGTCTACCTCTAAAACGTCAAATAATTAGGGACGGAGGGAGTACCAAACTAAACATGGTATTAAATCGTCTCTCATCTTAAATCATTTTATAATCCTTGGACTAATAGTCCCAAATCAAAATTTAAAAATAAAGAAGATATTTGAGATTAATAGTCATATCCCAAGTGTAATTCTTGCAAACAAATATATCTTTGGAATAATATTAAAAACTAAGCAAATAATGCTCACTTGAAATTCTCAAATAACTTATATTAAGGACAAAAATACTTCTTTAAAATAACTTATATTAAATTACCGTATAGAGGAAGTATTACAGTAGCTAGACTCTTTAATTGTTGCATGATACTCCCTCCGTTCCTTAATATAGGTCATTTTAAAAAAATATTTTTGTTCCTAAATATAAGTCGTTTGAGAATTTCAAGTAAGCATTAATTTCTTAGTTTCCAATATTACCCCAAGTAATAAATATAATTTTGGTTTTTTTACTATTTTTTGCCCAATAAATAACACTCTCTTTTTCCAATACAAGGGCAATATAGACAATTGATAATATATTTAATGTTTTACAATCATTTTCTTAATACTTGTGCACAACTCTAAAACGACCTATATAAAGGAACGGAGGGAGTATCTTTTTAGAATCCGAAAAGGAAACGGAATTTGCTTTTCAACGAGGAGCATTTAATCTAGTTTCCTTCACTTTTTAGTGAAAGTAGTCTAACAATATTTTTTTTAGAGAATAGATATTTTCTCATAAAAAGTTGATATTTTCACATAATTTTCCTCACATGAATAATGAGTAATGTCTCATCTCTATATATAAAAAGGCTCCTATGAAAATATTATTTTACCATGTAAAAATATCAATTTTCTTTTCTTAAGCATGAATCCCCAAAAACCCAAAAGGAGTTTTATTCAAACCTTTTACAAACTTTAAAGATTTTTTGTTTACCTATTATAGCATAATAATAGTAATACTAATGGGAAAAATGTTTGTACACATATGTATATTACACAGTAGGTTATTGCATCGATTTTTTGGGCTATAGCGACGGTTTCACCCGTCGCCATATTTATCTGGGTTATGGCGACGGGTGAACCATCGCCATAACTCAAAAAATCCGTCGCCATAACCTTACTATGTAATAAACAGCTGTGTATATACATATAACCCAATACTAATACTAATACTAATAAGAAAACATAAACTCCCTTCGTCCCATAATAAATATCTTAATTTAATTATTATGGTCAAATTGGTCATTTTTAAAATTATTAATTAAAAATATTTATTTAGAATTTTTAAATTCTGAAACTTGACACTAGTAGTAAATTCTCTATAATTTATTATGATCATAATCACTTGGTTTATATTTTGAATTTTTTGAAGATTTATTAATTTAAAAATGGTCAATTTGACTATAAAATTTAAATTAGAACGTTTATTATGGAACAGAGGAAATGCATAATTGTAATAATTATCGTTAAAGTATTAATTGTGTTATTTTCTTTTATTATAAAAAATAGAGTCTTGCTTATGTATACATTTTTATAAATTTATGTCGAATTACAATTACAAAACTTATGGATACATAAGATTGGTAGGAATTATAGGAAGATTTCGTTTATTATATATATCTCTAAAAAAATTATCGATAATATTTATCCACGTAACTGACAATTAAAAAATTCACGATAACATTCACAATATATATTATACTAAAAGACAAAATGCACCCCAAACTTCACTTCTTATTTACCTGTGCACCCTAAACTTAAAAAGGTGTCTAAGTACACCCTAAACTTAACTATACGAGACAAAACGCACACTTTTACCACTTAACCGGTCAAAAGTGACCG
This sequence comes from Panax notoginseng, assembly GCA_016801055.1. Classification (NCBI taxonomy): domain Eukaryota; kingdom Viridiplantae; phylum Streptophyta; class Magnoliopsida; order Apiales; family Araliaceae; genus Panax; species Panax notoginseng. The sequence goes on along the minus strand of CM029012.1, from coordinate 160,891,043 downwards.
ACTATGGCCGGCTAAGGCTCTAATGTTTATTACAAAGGGGGTAAGATTGGTAGTTTACATTTAATCTTTAGGCAGATATTTTGACATCGGTTATGTTGGTTATCAAACAAAAATCCCCAAATTGATTTGTTTAGGGTTTGCGATTCGTTAGAAGATGAGTTATTCTCGATTCGTGAGAGATTCGGTAGACAATGACGTTTATGGAGAGAAGGGTGTCCCCGAATACAGTAAGTGTTTTAAATACATGTGCAATAATGGTTTGGTGTTTTTTAGTGTGTACTTTTTATAGTTTAGTGACTTCTTTTTCTTTGTTTATTGTGTTCTGGTAGTAGTTTGAATAGGATTGTTGCTTTTTGTAGTATTTGTTTTGTAGTGGTCCTTCTTTATGCTTTGTTCTCCCGATTATGGGTAGTGGTCCCGATTATGGGTAGTGGTCTACACATTTAACTGGTAGTGGTCCCTTTGTGTTTGTGGTTGTGCAGGCAATAAGGAATATTTTTCAGTCAAATTTTTCCATGGTGGACACTTTGAAGATAGCCCACTTAGCAGTGGGTGGAAGGTACATTCAACTATTTTGATTTTTGTCATCCTGATTACATCTCTATACTTGATATAGCCGAAATGGGGAAGGAGTTGGGATATAAAGGTGGACACTTTAAGTTCCAGTACAAGACACCTGCAACTAGTATGGATAAGGGATTATGGGAGTTAGAAAATGATGATGATATACTGACAATGTGTATGCTTATCCCTGCTAGTAAGCTAATTGAAATATATCTGGAGGTGATTAGACCTGTGGGAGCATCAATTGACTTGGATGATGAAAGAGAGTCAACTGATGAAGATTATGTGGATAGTTTTGGGGAAGAGTCAACTGAGGATGAAGATGATTATGACTTAGATGAGGATAATGATGATGAAGAGGATTATGAGCATAACATGGGTACTGATGATGGGCCAGAGGGTGATCAGGCTAGGGGGACTGAGGCTGGGGCAAGCACTACAAGAAAATGCTCTAACAGCGACCAACAACATCAGCGATCGCATATACGGTTGCAGATACTATTATTAGCGACCGCCATTTGCGACCGCAATTTAATGTAGTCGCTGGTATTTGTTAGCGACCGCATACGGTCGCTGATTCAATTTTACCACTAAAAAATTGGCACGAAATGTTGGCGCGCTGGTTTGTTGCGACCTCTCACTATCAGTGACCGCGTTCGGTCGTTGATACTTCCACATCATTAAAATATAGCGACCGTATGCGGTCGCTGAAGTCCGTCGCTGATCAATTTAATCTATCAGTCTCTCCCTCGACAGTAGCACAATCAGAAAGGAAAAAGAAAGAGGGAGACCGAAAAGGGAGAAGAGGGAGAAGGGGGAGAAGGGACTGGTGGTTATTGCTGCTCCTCGCGCGACTGGTGGTAGCTGCCACTCCTTCAATTGGTTGCTGCTACTTCTTCAATTGGTGTTCGCTACTCCTCGCGCGACTGGTGGGTTTTTCTTCTTCGTAGCCGATTTCATCCACGTATTTTCTCTCTCTCCTCTAATACATACTGATAATGTCTCTCAAACACAAGCATACATATCCTACTTTAGTTACTCACTAAATGTGTTTTTTTAGTTACTCACTGAGGATTTTGAGTTGTTTTTTCCGGGTTAGGTTGGGGGGAGGGGGTGAAGTTTTGGATTAAATTTGTAGAAATATGAATTGGTAGACACACGGCTTAAATTTTTATTTTTTTCTAAGGGACAGAAGGAATATTGAAGCCATTTTTATTTTTCAATTTAAACTGTTGAACTATTCCCCAACAATTATTTCTGGATATCTCCATCATTGCAGAAACAGGCTCCGAAAATAAATAAACAGTGATTTGTTAGCATCTTTTTAAGCTAAAGCTTTCTTTATTCAAAAAGACTTGGTACACCATCAGTCAGTCAATGACTTGGATATTTTTAAGTTTACCCACGACCTCTTTGAGGTTATTTTTCTCATCTCTTTATTATAAATTGTCCAGCTTTTATAATTGTTCAATTGGTGTTTAGTTAGAAGAAAGCCTAGCTTACTTATAATTGTCTTATTTAGTAAGGAAAAATTAGGCATTTACTTGTATTTGGGTGTGCAACTAGTAATCTAGGGTGTGCACATATTACCACCCATATTAAATCTATCTGTTATTTTGGTTATTAGGATAAATCTCTAAAAGACAACTTCTAAGGAAAATTTCACTTTTCCAATGACATAATTAGTATTCTGCTAGAAATGTAGTAGTATAGTACTCTAGTATATAAGCAATGACATGTTAAAAATTTCATGCGACTTTATTTTCTATAATATGAATGTATCTTTAATTTTGGGAAATCCTTTCCTTGGAGAAAATCCTTTTCACACTTGCCTTAGGGTAGCACTTTTTGTTTCTTTGATTATATAGATAAGACTCAACTTATGGTTTACGATTAGTCTTATTATATTGGAAATTTGTATATTTCTCTTGCTTTGTGTCTTGGGTGCCTAGAAATGACCATAAATGCATGCCGTCGTGTATGTGGCTAGTCCATATTATAGGGGAGACTCTGGCAAAAATTTTTTGTTGGTCGGGTTGTTGTGAACATTTATAATATTAACTAGCTAATCATATGCTAATCATCGTAAACATTGAACTATTAAACTAAGTGATCCACTAGAGCCTATTAAGGGGCTGTTGGAGCTGATGGGCCGGGCTTGGGGCCGCGAGGCGACGCCAAGCTTAGCCAAGCCTCATGGGGCCAAGCCAAGCTTGGCTGTCGGCATGATTAGCTATTGGGGGGCGGCTGTTAATACAAAATAGGCAGTGCTAGGGAACTCTTAGAGCAACAGAGAAGGTAACTAGACACACTTAGTCAATAAAGCGATTGTTTTGGCTATAACAAAAAACAAGGGTATTTAACACTTATGTATACAAGAATAAAGCTACAATATGTTATAGAAGCTATAAATTGCACATCCAAGTTATGAATATCCCAAAACATAAAAGATTATAGAAAGGGAACCTCTTCATAAGTTCTATTTACTTAGTTTTTAACTAATAAATAAAAACAAATTAAAATAAAATAATATGATATAATATAACTATTAAACTAAGTAGCATTTACTTAGTTAATCATATGCTTACAAGTATACTCAAGTCATATGATTACAAGTATGCTCTCAAGTCATATGCTTACAAGTATGCTTAAATGTTAATCATATGCATGCTTACAAGTATGCTCAAGTCATATGATTACAAGTATATATGCTCAAGTCATATGTTAACATTTATAATGTTGTCTGTAGTAGGTACTGTGGTATCATAGACCTCTATTCAGACCGTAGTTGGATGGCACGACGAAAGTCAGGTGCCCAGATAGGTGCTACAGCTAAATTTAGAGCTGGTTGCCAAGTGTTTTTGGATTATGCGTATAATCACCCGGAATGTATGAATGGTAAGTCGCAGATACGATGTCCATATTTGAAGTGTAAAAATATAAATTATATGGACAGAGACGTGATAAACTATTATTTACTTGTTTCTGGGTTCATGAGAAATTACGAAGAATGTTGGTGGGCACATGGGCAGAGAAGATGTGGTGGCATCACAGAAGTACACAATTTGGGCAGTAGTACTCATCGTATGAATGAAATGGTTCATGATATTGCAGGTCCAGATTTTGATTGGGAACAAGGCAGAGAGTAACCTATGAATTCTGATGCCAAAGACTTCTTTAAGTTGTTAGACGAGGGTAGCGAGCCATTGTGGCATGGTTGCACCAAACACACTACATTGTCTGCAGTGGCGACATTACTTAACATCAAGGCTGATCACAACATGAGCCATGAGTGTTTTGAGTCGCTTTTGAAGGCCATTAAGAGTATGTTGCCTAATGGTGAGAAATTGCCTGGTAACTATTACTTTTGTAAGAAAATGGTGAAGAAGTTGGGTCTTGAATACCAAAAGATCGATGCATGTCCCAACGATTGCATGTTGTTTTATAAGGAAAATGAACAGATGACAAGGTGCACGTTTTGCAGTCATGATCGGTTTAGGCCTAATAAAGAGGGTGTGACTACAAAAAAATCAAGTATACCGTTTAAGATTCTAAGGTATTTTCCAATAACACATCGGCTAAAAAGATTGTACATGTCTTCAAGAATAGCTAAACATATGAGTTGGCATACAAAATTTCCAGCTAAAGATGGAGAACTAAATCATCCCGCAGATGGGTAGGCTTGGAAAGATTTTAACATAGCACATCCTGGGTTTGGATTGGAACCTAGAAATGTGAGGCGTGGATTGTCCACCGAAGGTTTCAATCCGTTTGGCCACTCAGCTGTTCCGTACTCATGTTAGCCTGTGATTGTTACTCCGTACAACTTGCCGCCTTAGATGTGTATGAAACAACCATACTTGTTTCTTTCACTCGTGGTTCTTGGTCCTAAGAGTCCTGGAAAGAACTTAGATATTTACTTAAGACCTCTTATAGACGAGTTAAAGGTATTGTGGGAGGATGGAGTACAGACTTGGGATGTTGCAACGAAAATAAATTTCAACCTTAGGGCAGCGGTTATGTGGACTATAAGTGACTTCCCAGCTTATGGTATGTTAGCTGGATGGAGTATACACGGGAAGTTGGCTTGTCCGTATTGTATGGAGCATACAAAGTCGTTTAATCTATTAAAAGGTCGAAAGCCTTGTTGGTTTGACTGTCATCGTCGATTCTTACCGGTAGATCACCCGTTTCGAAGAAATAGAGAACACTTCAAGAAAGGGAAAGTAGATAATGATATGCCTGCACCGCGATTATCGGGAACGAAAATACAAGATCGTGTGATGAGATTGTCGGTTATCCCATTTGGTAATATTGATGCCACAAACATAATCAATGGGTTTGGCGAATCTCATAACTGGGTTCGGAGAAGCTTCTTTTGGGAATTGCGTTATTGGTCTACAAATTTGATTCCTCATAATTTAGATGTGATGCATATTGAGAAGAATGTGTTTGATAATGTGTTTAACACTGTGATGAATGTTACGGGGAAGACAAAAAATAACGATAAGGCACGTTTGGACATGAAAGAAATTTGTAAGCGTCCTAGATTAGAACTTTATGAATCTCCTAATGGTAAGATTGTCAAACCGCATGCAAGGTACACATTGTCCAAAAAGCAAGTTGAAGATGTGTGCACATGGGTTAAGTCTCTGAAACTACCAGATGGATATGCGTCAAACATTGCAAGGTGTGTTACGGGTGGGAAATTATAAGGGATGAAGAGTCATGACTGTCATATGTTCATGGAGAGACTCATGCCTATAGCATTTCGGGATCTGCTTGATAAACCAATATGGGATGCTTTGACAGATCTTAGTCGTTTCTTCAAAGACTTATGTGCAAAATCATTAAATGAGAAGGACATGTCTGTACTTGAGAATAACATCATAGAGATCATGTGTAAACTGGAAAAAATATTTTCACCTGGTTTTTTTGACTCTATGGAGCATTTGCAAATTCATCTTCCCTATGAAGCTCGTGTTGGGGGTCTAGTTCAATATAGATGGATGTACCCTTTCGAGAGAGTGATAGGAAACCTTAAGAGGAAGGTGAAGAATAGAGCTTATGTCGAGGGGTTGATATGTGAGGCATACAGTTTCGATGAGATATCTACGTTTGTCTCAGACTATTTTCCGGACGAAGTCTTGACAAAGGCCAATAGAGTATCGAGACATGATGATGGGGGAAATGTTGAACTAAATGGTCGGCTCTCTGTATTTGGTCTATCGGGCCGCGCTTATGGAAAAGGGAAGCGCATATTTCTCTCTGAGCAAGAATTGCATGCTGCACATACTTACATTCTTCTCAATTGCGAGGAGATTGACGAATTTGTAAGGTACACATGTAAACTTGATAATTTATCTTTTAAGTTGAAAATTTATTCCAATATGTTAATGTTTATATCATGGTATAGATTGTATGATGACGAATTAAAAGTGAAGCATCTCGGCATAACTGATAAAGATATTCAAATCAATCGTGATAAAAAATTTGCACTTTGGCTAAAGGACAAAGTAAGTTCAATTTTTAAGCACGTAGAATATATATACTCTATGTTAACTATGACTTCATTTAATAAGATAGAGTTTTTGTAGGCTTTGATTGAGGGATCAACGATTCCGGCTAATGTACAAGTCCTAGCTATGGGACCAGACAGGGACCAAGTCAGCCGCAATGGTTACAAAATAAATGGTTGTGAATTTCACACAAAGGCATATGGGCGCGGTAAAAGAACAACGAACTCTGGAGTGTGTGTCCAAGGAGATTGTTATAATGACATTGGTCGTGCCTTTTATGGGGAGTTGGAGGAAATCATAGAGTTGTCGTACAAGGGCATGTACGGGGTTCATATTCACTTGTTCAAGTGCCGTTGGTTTGATTCAGAAAAAGGGATACGTGTTGACAGACATGGAATCGTCGATATTGACCTCCATAGGTCTGCGTACTCCAACGAACCGTTTGTTTTACCAACTCAAACAGTACAAATATACTACACTCCTAGTCATGTTAGGAAAAGGGATAGACCGCCTACAGATTGGCAAGTTGTAATTCATACTCCCGCGCGTAGTCATGTAGAAGTAGTTGATGGGGAGATTTACCAAGAGCAGATGCTTCATACTCAAACTATAATAAATGTGGAGGACGACAATGAAGTAATCCAGTTAAATAGTGGAGATGAACCACATGAATTAGATCCTGAGTTAATACTTGTGTCAGATGACATTGATACTGAGGAGGAAGAGTTATTGACTGAATCGGACACTGAATCTGAAGCAGATAATGGTTATGAATCTGCAACACGTATACAGGATGATTCTGAATCAGACATTGACACTTGAACAAATGAAATGTATGTTTAACATTACATGTTTTTTATATCATTGTCATGTTTATGTACTAAACTATTTAAATAGAACTTAGATGTAAATTGTTTTTTTTTTATTATCATTTTATATTCATATATATACATGTTTATATCACTGTCATATTTATTGTCATATATAAATGTAATCAAAAATGACTCATAATAACATCTTGAAATTTGTAATATACAGATGGCTTCTGAAGCAGCACAGAAAAAGCGCGGCATGGGTAGGGGGCCTAATAATGTGCCCAAGGCCCCTACTAATCCAGATGATCAGATTCTTATTCAGATTCGCCCTCCTCCGAATAGCGCGTGCGTCCCACATATATAATTTATATATAAGTATTTAAGATTCTAGTTACACAAGATATATAGAACTGTGATGTAAATTGCTTTAATATATATATTTATCGTTGATGTAAATTGATGTTAATATGCTAATTGATGTTAATATGCTTATTGTATTGAAAATTTGTATATTTCTCTTGGTTTGTGTCTTGGGTGCCTAGAAATGTCCATATATGTATGTCGTCGTGCATGTGGCTAGTCTATATTGTAGGGGAGACTCTGGCGAATTTTTTTTAAATATTATAAGTATAAGTTTGAAAAATGTTCATAAGTATTATAACTTAGATGTAAATTGCTTTAATATATCTACTTATCGCTGATGTAAATTGTTGTATATTATAGTGATTTTTCAGATAATAAGTTCGTCAAGTGCATATCACAGCTGTGTTTATAGAATTGGCCTACACCTGTGATTACGTGGGCGAGCACACCTATCGCCCACAAGGATGCTGTTTGGGCTGAATTTCAGGTATATTTTTTTTAATTATGACATATAATATAATATTCAAAGGATAATTGTTTAGTAATGTTATTATTGTTGTTTTATTTACAGAAACGGTATAGATGGGAGGACGCGCAGGCTTCAGTGATACAGAAATTATTCTGGCAGAAGTGTGCGATCCGCACCAAAGACAATTTGAACAAAGAAAGACAAAAAGCCCTTCACAATGCCGAGATCGACCATCCAGGCCAGGGAGAGGATTATATGCACGAGCATAGCCCCTGGTGGTGCACCCAATCCGTATGGGATGAGATGTGTGCCCAATGGAGAGCTGAGAGTTGGGTGAAAAGACGAAAGACTGCCTCCACCAACAGATCCTCGGGTGTACCCGATGGCGAAAAGGCCAAAGGGACATACAAGTGCGGCAGTATTTCACAGTTGTAGCATATCACTGCTAGGGTACGTATTTACAAGTTTTAATATGTTTACAATCATGAATTCTAGAAAATATATCACATTTTTACTTAGTAATATTGTGCTATTTTTTGTATAGGAGTCTCAGTCTCAAGGTACACCTATCCATTGGCTGGATATGTACGTGGCCGCCCGTGATGGTCTGCCTGATGCTATCCAGATAGCGGTAATAAGTTTTAACAACTTGATCTTGTTTATCAATGCTTACATAATTTATTTTTAACTATTTAATTGTTAACATGATGACAGGATACTTATAAGCGTTTATTGAATGAGCGCTATCCTGAAGGCACTCCACGTCCGACTATTGATCAAGAGCTATGGGAGAGGGCGTCCGTTGTGAAGAAGAACTACATTAAAGGTCAAGGACAACGACGACGCCCATCCTTCAGTGGCTCAGGTAGCTCTGCTACCCAGTCTTCACAGTCATCGAGTCATCCAGCTGTTCACACTCCGGCTGACTGTGTGAGAGCTATATGTCAAGATCGAAATCTTTTGAAGATACTAGGCAGGCATCTAGGGGCTCTTGATCCTGAGGAGTTAGCTGAAGCAGTAGCGAAAGCAGCAGCAGGACAGCATGGGGATGACGACGAGGTATAAAATCAATTTGTTGTATATATTGTCGTAATATATATCAGTATCAACATAGTTACTATATTTGTAACTTGTTTTATTATTTTGTTAATTACAGGGTGATCAAGGAGGCGATGATGCTTGACGTACTTGCTTTAGATCAGTTTTGTAGCTATAGCATAAGCTTGTACTTGTATATTCATTATTTGGATGTCTGTATGTTACTTAAACAAGTTTTGAAATGTTATTATATTTATTCAATTCATATTGGGTTCTAAAGGTTTAAATACTAGTTTGGTGTATGTTGGTGGATGATGAATGATGTTTATATTGTTGTGAATGCTGTTTATATTGTTGTGATTGTGTGTTGGGATAAAGGAGGTACAAAACAGGTACAGGTTTTTGGGAATTCTGCAAAACAGCAAAAATCTATTTTTTTATTTTTTTCATATTAGCGACCGAATGCGATCGCTGATAGTTATTAGCGACTGCTGACATATTGAGGGTATCAGCGACCGCATACGGTCGCGAATGGTGGTCGCTGCCACGTGGACCACGTCATCTTTGGCCCTGGACCCTACTAACTCAGCTTAGCGACCAAATTTATCATTTTGGTCGCTAATACTGGTCGTCGATGGGTCGGTCGCTAATAGGGGTCGCTGATGTGCATTCCAGCGACTAGATTTTATGCGACGACTATCAGTGACTGCATGCGGTCGCTGATAGATATCTACGACTACATGCGGTCGCTGATAGACCATTTTCTTGTAGTGAAGGGACAAAGGGAAGGGAAAACAAAGGGAAGGGAAGGGTGCAAGACAGAAAGGCAAAGGAAAATGAGCTAAAACAAGAAAGGCAAAGGACAAAGGGAAAAGAAAACAAACTACAGAAACCCAGAGTACACAAGAAGAGGAACAAGAACCAGGATACATTTTCATCATCTAACTATGATGAATCTAATATGGAAAGGATGCCTAGAGTTGATGAATTTGATCCTGAAATACATGACTTACATAAAGGGGTGCAATTAGAATTTAGGGAAGGTGTCACAGAGGATCTTGAGTTTCAGTTGGAAATGACATTTAACAATGTCACTGAAGTGAGGGCAGCAATCAAAAGTCATGGCATCAAACAAGGAAGAAAGGTTTATTTCAAGAAAAACCATTCAAATGAGATCCAAGTAAGGTGTGTGGAGCCATGTATATGGTACTTCTATGCTGAAAAGGTGCAAAGAGAGCACACATTTAAAATCACTAGGTTACAGAAAGTGCATACTTGTTGCAGAGAATGGAATAATTATTGTATAAATGCAAAATACATTACCAAAAAATATGAAGATGATCTTCGAATGAATCCAACATGGGGATTAGATCAATTTCATAATAAAGTGGTTAAAGATTTGGATATTGGGGTATCAAGGAGCCTAGCATACAGACCTAAGAAGAGAGCAATGAAAAATATTGAAGGGAGTGCTGAGGAGGAGTTTGGACTAGTCTTGGACTATGCTGCAGAGCTCAGAAGAGCCATGCTTGGGAGTACTTGTATTTTGAAGAGAGCAGAACTAGAGCAGAGACAAGACTTAGGCAGATTTTTGAGGTTTTATGTCTGTCTCTAACCACTAAAAGAAGGATTCAAATTGGGGTATAGACCACTGGTAGGGCTTGATGACTGCTTTCTCAAAGGACCATATGGGGGTCAGTTATTGACTGCAGTTGGTATTGACCCTAACAATGGGATGTGGCCAGTTGTATGGGTCATTGTTGAATCTGAGAACACTCAGTCTTGGGTGTGGTTTATGAACTTGCTGGTGGAAGATCTTGGTGTTGCAAATGATGGAGGCTGGACATTTATTTCAGATAAGTAAAAGGTGATAACATCTTTTTGTTTTTTAATCAATTATTACACCCCAAAGTATCTTTCTGATAACTTACCTTCCTTTGTCTCCAGGGTTTAATTAATGCTTTAGAAGATGTGGTCCCTGGTGCTGAACACAGACATTGTGTAATGCATTTGTACAGGAACTTTTGGCAGAAACACAAAGGTTCTGGATTAAGAAAGTTGGTGTGGAATGCTGCTAAAGCCACAAATCCTTATGTATTTCAAAGGGCAATGGAAGTGCTAAAAAGAGAAGATAAAAATACATATGAATGGCTAGCTCCTAAGCCACCTGCTTAGTGGAGTAGGTCTCATTTTTAGACCATATGCAAAAGTGACATGTATGTCAATAACCATTGTGAGGTATTTAATAGCAAAATTCTTAAGTCTAGAGCGAAACCAGTAATAGGGTGTCTAGAAGGACTTAGATTATATTGCATGAATAGGATTGTTAAAAGGAGGGAAATGATGTTGAAACATAATGGTGTAGTGTGCCCTAGAATAGCTAAAAAATTAGAAAAATGGAAAGGTTAATCAGGGGGTGAACTGCCATTGTGGTCAGATGGTGGTGGTAGGTTTACAGTGACTATGACTGCTAGGGGGTATTCATTTGTGGTGGATTTGGGGAATAGAACATGTTCTTGTAGGAGGTGAGATTTGTGTGGAATACCTTGTGCTCATGTTGTGTCATGCATTAACAAACTAGGCCAGGATCCGTACACATATGTACATGACTGTTTAACCAAGAACATGTATCTAAAGGTTTACAGTCACAACATTGAGCCTGTAAGGCACAAATCTGAGAGAGATCCAACTGGTGTTGAGCCACCTTTGCCACCAGTTAAACATACTCCTGTAGGCAGGCCTAAAGTTGTTAGGAGAAAAGATAATGATATTCCAGAATCATGTCCAAAAGGTACAAGTTTGAAAAGGAAAGGAACATCATTGAGATGTGGTTTTTGCAAGGAATGGGGTCACAATTCAAGAGGCTATCCTCAAGTAAGTTAAGATGCATGTTTCTATTTATGTATGAAACATAATGTAAAACATCATTAATGTATGTTGAGTTTCATACATTTCTGTTTGTCTATTTTTAGAAACTCAACAAGGAACCGGAGCTAAAAGGGCCAAGAAGGTTTAACAGCCTTCAACAGCTGCAACACAAGAGTTTCCACATGAAGCTCCAACACAAGAGGCTCCAACACAAGAGTCTACACATGAAGCTCAAACACAAGGGGCTCCAACACAAGAGTCTACAAAGTGGCAAGGGGGAATACATTCTGAAGGTAGCCAAAGCAAGGTGTCAGGTGAGGGCCTGCTGCCCAAAGACTACACATGAAAGGGGAAACATGTTACAACACTAAAAGACCTAGAAGCTGCAGAAGATCCAAAAGAGAAAAGATCTAGTTTAGGAAACCAAACAGTGGAGGGCCTACTGCAGATTAATAACAACAAGATCCTATATATGATTTTTTTGGTACTAAGCTTATATGGATGTATATATCCAGTTTAGGGTATTTTTGGGGCCCAAACTTATGAATTATTGATGTATGTATGTTTTGTGCATAAGATGCATTTTTTGGGGTCTAAACTTATGAAGGTGTGGCTAGGATTGTTAATAGGATGCATTTTGTTAATAGGCCAATGACAACAACTATTTTTAATTGCCTCTGATTTGTGGATTGTACTGGGAATTATGTAATTGAATGGCAATACCAGTTCCTTTATGATACAGTCTGTGTATGCAATGTGTGTATGATACAGTTGTTTGATGTATGATGCAGTGTGTGTTTGATGTGTAGTGTGTTATTGATTAACAGTTATTTGTGTATAACAGTTTTTAGTATAACAGTTGGGGGTGATTATAATGCAAGTGGGCAATTGCAGTGTGTTGTTTGAATTTGTCTGTTTTGTGCATTAATGCAGGTGAGCCAGTGTGCATTTGTGAGCCAGTGTGCAAAGGTGCTGGGCTATACTCTGTTAGTGTGCAGGTGATGTGCAAGTGATGTGCATTAGCTTGTGCAAGTGTGCATTACTGAAGGGTGCCTATGAAATGCACCAGGTATCATAAATAGCACACCAACCATAAATTGCAGAAATTGATTACAACAAATAAATTTCATTCAACCATCTTGGTTTACAACATGTTTATTCAAAGAAATTATCCATACAATACAACCAATAAATTACCCACAAAAGATATCCAACAATTACATTCCATAAGTGTCCTAATTCTACCATTATATTGCTAGAAATTACAATCCCATAAATTTCATTCTCAGTAATTGCACATAGAAGGTGCTATATTTTGTGAGACTACTACCAATACATACTTAGCCAAGTTGCTCAATAGAACCCAAGTTGCTTGTTTTCAAGTATGGAGGGGTGTTTCATCCTTTGTTGAGATAAACATTAAATAAAAAATTACAATCCAAGTTGCAGTCAACAAACCCTTTGCAAACCTTGCCCTAATTCTGCACTATTTCTGTAACGACCCCAAAATAGGTCCATTCCATCCAACCTATTCTGAGTCGCCAAATATATGGTACAGAAAACAACTACAACTTTATTACAACAATTGTCGTGCAAAATACAACAACACATATGCTGTGAGTTTGGATATAAATATATACCAAATGTGACTCATGTTCCAACCATGGATAGCACGTCACAATGGCACCTTACATAAAGGTATAGTCAAAAATTATTTTAGAAATTAAAATTTTTGGGAAGTGCTCAAGGAAACCTTCGTACATGGGAGGCCATGCTTCTAGGTTGTGATAGATATCATATGGCCACAGAATTATCCTTGGTTGACCCAATATACCCCAAAGAAAAATGAGAAGATTACTATCATATTCTTCTCAATGGTGAGTCTTCTCTTGACATATCATTATCTCTACTGTCTCTAATTGAGAATTATACTTCAAACAAACACCAATATTATATAGGTAGTGCTCGTAAATATACTCAGCAAGTGGATGAGCACAATCCTGTCTTATGATGACACGAGGTTGTATGTCATTAGACATCTGGTATGATAGTGGCAAAACACCCTTCCAATGTTGGGTTCGCCTCACCCTATTGGATTCACCAAATATAACTACTAAATGAACTTTTCTATACTGCTTAGGGAGAACTCCACAGCTAGAGACCACCGTTCTATTCCCTTGTTACCCCCGCTCGACCCAGCTACACTCTTATTACCTGAAAGGAATTGTGAACAGAAGGGTGAGCACAACTAGCCCAGTAAAGAATATCATGACTAAAGATAATTAAATTATCAATAGCCTTCATCAGTAATAAATCAGAGATTTAGAACATATGGTAGATGATAAAACTTTTTAACCATAGTTGCAGCGGAACAAACAATCCATTAGAAGAGTCAAATAGACTATAAAGTCTATTATCTTCTCCATGTTACAAATCCACCAACAATGTTTTATCCCTGTAGCATCAATCAACAGTTCCTTTCCACAATCATATGAATATCTCATAATCATAATTGTGATTCTAAATTTCTCTTCACATCCAGAACGAAGATAATTTTTATCACATGTCTTTACCTGAAACATCAAAGATTATGGTTACACCAAATCACAGTTCCTGTTTATAATCATACTAACAATTTTATCTTTGCACTATGGGCCAACGATAGTCGTCAACAGTTCATCTTTGCACTACTGGCCAAAGATATTCAACAACAGGTCATCTTTGCACTACGGGCCAAAGATATTCATCAATAATTCATCTTTGCACTACATGCCAAATATATTTATATTTCAAAGAAATATATAATCATTTTAGAATTTATATAAACAATAATTATAACCATGTTAATCACTTCATCTTTACACTTAAGCTAAAGATATTCAATTATAAATTCAATGGTCATGATCATACCAGTTAATAATTCATCTTTGCACTACAGGGCAAAGATATTCCTCAGTCACGATCATACCAATAATTTACCCATATTTACACTCAAGTGAAAGAGAAATTCAACATCAGGGTTATAAAAATGTTATATATGATAATAAAATCAATATAATCAACATATAGATTTAATCTCAAGAGTAATATTCATAAATCAACTATAATTTGGTCAGAATAAGAAACCAATTTTGTTGTGAATAGTAACTCGTGAAAAGTAACTCATGAATAGTAACTCGTGAATAGTAACTCATGAATAGTAACTCATAAATAGTAACTCATAAATAGTGCTCTGTATTCGTACATGGTAACGTATACGTAAATAATGTAACGCCCCCAAAATAGGTCCATTCCACCCAACCTATTCTGAGTCGCCAAATACATGGTACAGATAACAACTACAACTTTATTACAACAATTGTCGTGCAAAATACAACAACACATATGCTGTAAGTTTGGATATAAATATATACCAATTGTGACTCATGTCCCAACCTTGGATAGCACGTCACAATGACACCTTCATAAATGTATAGTCAAAAACTGTTTTAGAAATTAGAATCTTTGGAAAGTGCTCAAGGAAACCTTCGTACATGAGAGGTTATGCTTCTAGGTTATGATAGATATCATATGGCCACAGAATTATCCTTGGTTGACCCAATAGACCCCAAAGAAAAACGAGAAGATTACTATCATATTCTTCCCAATGGTGAGTCTTCTCTTGACATATCATTATCTCCACTGTCTCTAATTGAGAATTATACTTCAAACAAACACCAAGATTATATAGGTAGTGCTCGTAGATATACTCAGCAAATGGATGAGCAAAATCCTGTCTTATGCTGACACGAGGTTGTATGTCATTAGACATCTTGTATGATAGTGACGAAACACCCTTCCAACGTTGGGTTCGCCTCACCCTATTTTTTTTCACCAAATATAACAACTAAATGATGACCACTGTTCTATTCCCTTGTTACCCCCGCTCGACCCAGCTACACTCTTATTACCTTAAAGGAATTGTGAAACAAAAGGATGAGCACAACTAGCCCAGTAAAGAATATCATGACTAAAGATAAATAAATTTTCAATAGTCTTCATCAGTAATAAATCAGAGATTTAGAACATATGGTAGATGATAAAAATTTCAACAATAGTTGCAGCGGAACGAGCAATCCATTAGAAGAGTCAAATAGACTATAAAGTCTATTATCTTCTCCATGTTAAAAATCCACCAACAATGTTTTATCCCTGTAACATCAATCAACAGTTCTGGTCCACAATCATATGAATAACTCATAATCATAACTGTAGTTCTAAATTACTCTTCTCATCCAGGACGAAGATAATTTTCATCACCTATCTTTACCTGAAACATCAAAGATCATGGTTACACCAAATCACATTTCCTGTTCATAATCATACTAATAACTTCATCTTTGCACTACGGCCAAAGATATTCATTTGTATCACCAGTTGGTCATGTTCATCTCAACATCTGTTCATCTTTGCACTACTGGCCAAAGATATTCAACAACATGTCATCTTTGCACTACGGGCCAAAGATATTCATCAACAATTCATCTTTGCACTACAGGCCAAAGATATTCCTCAACAGTTCATATTTGCACTACGGCCAAATATATTCATCAACAGTTCATATTTGCACTACAGGCCAAATATATTAATATCTCAAAGAAATATATAATCATTTCAGAATTTATATAAACAATAATTATAACCATGTTGATCAATTCACCTTTGCACTTAAGCTAAAGATATTCACTTATAAATTCAATGGTCATGATCATACCAGTCAACAATTCAACTTTGCACTACTGACCAAAGAGAACCCATAGTCATGATTATACCAGAAATTTACCCATCTTTACACTCAAGTCAAAGAGAAATATCATCATTAGGGTTATAAAAATGTTATATATGATAATAAAATCAATATATTCAACATATAGATTTAATCTCAAGAGTAATATTCATAAACCAACTATAATTTGGTCAGAAAAAGAGAATAGTAACTCGTGAATAGTAACTCATGAATAGTAACTCATGAATAGTAAACTCGACATAAAAAGGTAAAAATTTCACAATAAAATACATACCAATATTTCGGTATAATGATATTGAAAGAATAATATTTCTTAAGCTTATAAACAATTTATTGTAATTGTTTGTACTTTACTAAATAATGCATTTAATCATCTTAAAATGCCAAACTCATAAGATTTCATCACCAATAACCAAAAACCCTCATCAAAATTCTGCATATACCTCATATAGGATTCTCAAGCCATAAAATCCTATTTTCTAATTTTTTTACTTCACAAAACATATTTAATTCATTTACTCATAACTTGACTATTTTCATGAAAAAATACCAAATCAGTTCCAAAAATATTTCTTTTCTGGGATTTCGCATAATATAGTCCCATAGTGAACATATATTTTTCTCAGAATTTTTAAAAGTCATTTATTATTTTTTATATGGCCAAAACAGCCGAATATTTAGACATTTATCAAAAATTGTACTTTTATCTAAAAATTCTGAAATTCACAGAGTATACTTCTATCATATACATGTACTCCCAATAAAAATTTCATCAATTTTGGAGTTAACCACAAGAAGTTATAAGCGGTTACTTTTAAAATAGTCTTTTCTTATAAAATTCATAACTCTTAATCTATACATCCAAAAATCACCATTTTTGGACACAATCAAGAAAACTCATCAAAATATCATTTCAAATTTTTCCAGAATTTTTGAAGGTCAGAAAAATTACGAAGCTGAAAAATATAACAACCCTTAAAATCCATTACTATCCCTTACCTCAAAAGAGCAGTACTTCTGATCGGTATGTAAAGCCGAAGGAAACTTGCACTGAATAGCAACTCTTAAAGTATCTAAATACTCACAAAATATGCTTCATAATATGGAGAGAGAAAGAGAGAAAACTTGTTTCTAGTGTGATTTTCAATTTTAACTTAGCCCTCTATTTATAGGAAAATTTTAGTAGGCTTGACCTGCAACCTGATGGCTTTACCTGCTACTATTCCCACCCACCACATTTGAAATATAATTCAGCACATTTTTTCACCAACCACAAGTGGGGCGCACTAATTCTAGAATTTTTCACCTAAATGATTAACTTCGAAAATTCAACAATTTCTGAACCAGTCATCTCGTAAAATTCATAACAAATCATACGTTTATTTTTAACGGTTCAAAATTTATGGACATATACTCAACTTATATATGTATAACATATCCAAAAATTACCACGATCCAACGGTCGGATTAAAAATTATAACCCCCGCAAAATATCTCAAAAACCCTGATTTTTAATACCTCCATTCCGACAAAAATACGGATAAAAACATCAACATTAACTCCTTCATTTTTAACCACAAAAATATATCCCTCGTTTATATCCACATAAAATAAATATTTCCTTATCATATGAATCAATAATTAATTATTCACAAATAATATTACAGAATCACATTTATGACAACCAGGCCGTTCCCAGGAAAGAGGGGGCTTTCCAATAAGAATTTTTCCTTACTGGCGCGCAATTAGATGACCAAACCTCTCCTTAGACAGAACTTTCTAGACATTATCAATAATGTTATCTAATAATATTATTCAGATAATATGAATTATTGCTCCGATAATAGAAAATACTGTGCAGTGATAATTATTGAAACAACAGTAATATAAAATATCAACGCAGTAATTATTGAATCAATAAAATAAAATACTGAACAGTAATTACTGTAACCATAATTGAGTAGTGCCTTCTTACGTAAGAATCAATAATTGGTGCAATACAGTGTGCTACTGTGCAACAACGCGTATTACTGTGTTTTAACCACCGGGTATTCCAACAGTATTAACGGTAACAACTACGCCGTTATTTATAAACAACTTATACTTGTCGTTTTCTTCATCCAATCGCTTTCCGTTATGGGGCCCACACAAGGCTGCGCCGTCGTACGAATATTCCCCGACAGCAAGAATATTCCACGACCAAACGAATATTTCCCGACAAAATGATTATTTTATAACCACTTGCTTATTTTGTAAAATTTATACATTTCACCCATAACCAAAGTATTATATCAAATTAACCCCTTATTATTCACAATAATATTTAGAGAAAATTTGATTTTATTCATTAATAAGTTGGGGTCTTACAAATAATGTCATGTAAATAGTGCCATATGCATGAAAAGTGTTGTATACGTGAATAGTGCCGTATACGTAAATAGTAATCCCGACTCAAAAAGGTAGAAATTTCACAATAAAATTCATACCCATTATTTCAATATAATGATATTGAAAGAATAACATCATTATAAAGAATATAGCATCCCTTAATATCCCTTACCTCAAAAGAGCAGCACTTCTGACTGGATATCGGATATGACGCTGAAGAAAAATTACACTGATGAATAGCAACTCACCAAGTATCTATATACTCACAAAATACACTCAATAATCTAGAGAAAGAAAGATAGAAAACTTGTTTCTGGTGTGATTTTTAATTCTAACTTAGCCCTCTATTTATAGGAAAATGTTAGCACGCTGAAGCAGACTTAGCCTGTAACCTGATGGCTTTACCTGTTACTATTCCCACCCACCACATTTGAATAAAAATCTCAGCACATTTCTTCACCAATCAAGAGTGGGGCCCATCAATTCTAGAATTTTTTACCAAAATGATAAATTTCGAAACTTCAACAATTTCTAAACCAGTCATCTCGTAAAATTCATAATAAATCATACGTTCATTTTTAACGGTTCAAAATTTATGGACATATACTCAACTTATATATGTATAACATATCCAAAAATCACAACGATCCAACGGTCGGATTAAAAATTATAACCCTCGCAAAATATCTCAAAAACCCTAATTTTTAATACCTTTATTCCGACAAAAATACTGATAAAAACCTCAACATTAACTCCTTTATTTTTAACCACAAAAATATATCCCTTATTTATATCCACATCAAATAAATATTTTCTTATCATATAAATCAATAATTAATTATTCATTAATAATATTACAGAATCACAATTATGACAATCAGGCCGTTCCCAGGAAAGAGGGGGCTTTCCAATAAGGATTTCTCTCTACTGGCGCGCAATTAGATGACCAAACCTCTCCTTAGACAGAACTTTCTAGACATTGCCAATAATGTTATCTAATAATATTATTCAAATAATATGAATTATTGATCTGATAATGAAAAATACTGTGCAGTAACAATTATTGAAATAACAATAATATAAAATTTCAACGTAGCAATTATTGAATCAATAAAATAAAATATTGAACAGTAATTACTGTAACAATTATTGAGTAGTGCCTTCTTACGTAAGAATCAATAATTTCAAAAATACTATGCAATACCGTGTGCTACTGTGTAATAACGCGTATTACTGTATTTTAACCACCGGGTATTTCAACAGTGTTAACGGTAACAACTACGTCGTTATTTGTAAAAACTCAAATTTGTCGTTTTCTTCACCCGACAGTTATTCTGTTATGGGGCCCACAAATGGCTGCGCCGTCGTATGAATATTCTCCGACAGAAAGAATATTTCACGACCAAACGAATATTCTCCGACAACAATGAATATTTTATAACCACTTATGTATTTTGAAAAATTCATATATCACCCTTAACTTTAACATTTATCAATTTAACCATTTACTGAATAGTAATTATAAGAAAAATTGAATACTTTTATTTCATAAAATTTGGGGTCTTACAGTTTCAGATCATCTTTCACAGCATTGATTTTAGCATCCAAATTCTCTAATCTTCTTATTAATCCAGGTATTACTTCCCTTGAACGCTCACACATTGGAGGATCAACCCAGAAGAAGAAATTACAACCACCGTGCCCAGCTAAACCCCAATCTGGACAACCAAGGAATCTTCTACCGACATTGTTTGAGCTTCTCCAAGCCGTCTTCATCACTGATTTCTTCATGCACCAGCAATTACGATCCATGAGCCCTAATTTTCCTTGATTTTCTTGCATGAATTTCTTGGATTTACTTCCCAAATCGAGCTGCACGAATGATACTGAATGACTGGCTTGTTCCAACTCGAGTAGTAAAAGAAGATATGGAAAAGACTTACATACCCCTCCAACTCCACACGTGGGTCACAGCCGGTCACTTTTGACCGGTTAAGTGGTAAAAGTATGCGTTTTGTCTTGTATAGTTAAGTTTATGGTGTACATAGACAACTTTTTAAATTTAGGGTGCACAGATAAATAAAAAGTGAAGTTTGGAGTGCATTTTGTCTTTTAGTCTATATATTATTTTCCTAAAAAATAAGACTCGCTGTTTAAAAATTTTGGGTTGACTTCTTTAATATTTTAAATCCGGAATAGAGGGAGTAAAGAATTTGGCATTTCTAATTCTCTTGCTTACGTGTGTCTATCTCATAGGAAGAAATAAAATAATTAGTAACAATAGTTATACATACCTACCTACCTACCTAGCTCAAAACTAGTGAGCAAACTGTCGCCTAAAATTCTCTTCGCTTTATTCTCACTTATCACTAATAATGTTTCTTGCTTTATCTCTCGTGTTTCACGATCAACTATACAGGAATATTATTGAAGGTGATAATTTAAAGCGTGATACCACCACACACACACACACACACACACACACACACACACACACACACACATATATATATATATATATATATATATATATATATAAATATTCCATTTTGCACTCTACAACTAAGTAGTGATCGATAAAATACTAAAAGCAATCTTAGTTGGAGTAGGCAGTACTAATGTCTTTCCATTATTATCATGTTGACATGCATAAACTCAAACATCTTAATCTTAATAAAATATGATCAACATGCTTCTTAAACTAATATACTCTGATTAACTGATAGTCTTTTCAACCTACAAATTAAGATTATTTCGCACAAAAAGAAATTAAACGATAATACCCCAGTCTCATGTCAACATAAAATTTAAACTGCATGTATATATATAAAATCTCAACTCTACTCTACTAATAAAAGTCTCAATAAGAAATTATTATGACTTTTTAGGTCAGTCTCACAGTTCTCATAGGATTGCACAACAAAATTTACAATCATGAAATCGTACGTAAACTAAAATTGTAATGTTCTTATACATATGAGAGAGAGAGAGAGAGAGAGAGAGAAGACTTGACGGGATTGCATGATTCAAACGTCGACTTTGCAATTCTCTGCTAGCTGATATTTAACCCTGCTACCCACAACATTTTTACCAAAAGGAATATAAGCAGGACAATTAACATGAATATGATAACGTCCGGACACAAAAGCGCCAACTTTCCATCTCACGCGTCCATTAATTTTGATCATCAGCCAGATGGCTCCATTAGCCTGGTCCTTGATCAATGCCTGGACATTGAACGGAGCCACCGGCACGTCGGTCCCATATATGAACGGCGACCAAACGTTGATGGCCTTGTGGCCTTGGTATGTTGGCGGCGTGGAGGTGTAGTAAGTGATTTGTTGACTCCGGTAGGTGGCATAAACATGGAGTTTGTCATAGTAAATACCGATTTTGTCATTAGCGTTTCGAGAGGAGATGGTAACTTGGATGTTGGAAGTGAAGAGGTTTGGGGTGGAGGAGACGTTGAAGGCATAAAAGGTGGCGTCTTGGAGGATGAAGTGGGGTTTTTTGGGTTGGAGGATGGCCCATATGATGAGAAATACCACGACCACGATGAAGGAGAAGATGAGGAGGCCGGCGCATAGGCGGCGCGTCGGCCGTTTGTCTTTCTCACAGTTGCACTCTTTTGTTGCCATGTGGTGATGGTGGTGGTTTGCTTGGGTTTGAGAAAGTGAGAGAAGTGATCGAATAGAGATGAGTGTAAAGTGTACTTGGGGATCTATATATATACTCCCTCCATATATCCACATAAATTTTATATAATGGCATTATTGACACCATATATATATATATATATATATATAATATTATATTATGATTATTTGGTGCCCTTCATTACACCTTACAATCAATTTCATTTAATACCTAACTATTGACAAGTAATAAAAATAAATTTTAATGATCAACTTTATTTGAAATAAATTTCCATTAATAATTCGTGCTTAACTAATTAACCATTGTGCTTATTTCTTTCTTTATTTTTGTTGAAGTAGGAACTCGATCCGTCATACGTACTTGTATATATTCGGCTTAACTGAAGTAGGTCATAACTCATACGCGCAGTGTGAGATTTACCTAATTATATGTACATGCCCTAATGATTTTGAAGCAATACAAGTAAATTGGAATGACTAGGCAGGCATATATAATGAGCACCCCACGGCCACAAACTTAATCTAGTAAAATATTAATTGGCTAAATAGGCTTTGAAGGAAAATTTAACACTACTGAGAAGAATAAATAGTGCATTTTATATTTTGAGAACACCAATTAGCCTAGGTTTTATATTACACTAAATTGCTATGATCAAATTTCCCTTATACAATTGGTAAACTTCAAGTGAGCTATAAATTCAATTAGATATTCAAATGAATTAAGCCGAGTCCAACTTATCTTTCTCGAACTCAATTCTCTGGTTATTAATTGAATAAATAATGTAGTAACGTATGATGACTATGCTGGAGTGATGAATAAGTTACACAACAATTAATTACCAAAGAAGTAAGCATAATATTTCAACCCAACTAAGACGAATTTCAAACGCTTTACCAATTACTAATATGTATAACTACTATATGTGTCTAAACTTGCAAATACTTCTTTTTCAGACAAAAGCTAGCAGGCATGTAAATTAAGTGTATACTTGTGATATTTTCAACTAATTGATAATTAAATAAATAAAATAAAATTTCAATAACTGAATGTGTTGGTACGGATAATTCCATCCAAAAAACAACGTCCACGTGTCCATAAATGGGAGAAATTAGTGCGCATCTTTTTGTTTGTGGAATCTTAGAGAAAAGATGAAAGTTCTACATAACAATTCTTTTGAGTTAACTTTAGTGAAAGGAATAAAAAAAAGAGAATGGGTACGATCTGTAGTAGACATGAGTTGTCACAAATGGCGTTATATAAAACTACTTCATATGATAATTGAAGGTGATCATAATTAATTAATTCAAGAATAATAATGTAATAGTACTAGTAATATGTATTAATTATTATTAGATATATAGAATTAAAAGAATTAAGAAACCAAATGGAGACAATGGTGGCTCCTAGCTAATTGTGCCCTGCCCACTAGGCACTACTTATCATTGATATATTTAAGGGTATGTTTGGAATTTGAAAATCTTGAGGGTAAAATTTATTAGTATTTTTTTTAATAATATATATACTATTATAAATACTTACTATATAATAATCCATCAATATTTTGTCAAGTAAATCACTACCAAAAAACAGGTCATTGGCGACGACATCTTTAGCGACGGCAGTAACCCCGTCGCCAATAACCTTAATCTCGACGGCGTAGCCGTCACCAATGAGGCCCGTCGATAATGACCCTCCCGGGTCTAATTTTGGTGGGAATTTTTTGGCGGGAGTGGGAAAAGGCCATAGGCGACGGCATTGGGCGTCGGTATTGAGTGCCGTCGCTAATGGGTTAATATTAACTTACAGTAGCGTAATTTTTTTTCACTTATCTTCTTCTTTTTTATCCCCCTTCTTCCTCGTATCGTCGTCGACTTCCCTTTCCCGTCGCCCACTGCCCTTTTCTTGTCGTCGCCATCGCCGTCTCTCTTCCGTCGTCGTCCCTCGCTCTCTCCCTCTCGACTGCAAGGTAATCCCAATTTCAGTTTCCCCCAAATATAACCTAGCTAATAATATTTGCAAGTTTTTCTCAATTCATATGACTTTGTATGACAATGCTAACTGATATTAGTGCGATGATATGAATTGGGTACTCACTAGCCCACTCTAATTCTTCTTCTCAGTTCTTGCATAGCTAATTTTTAATTTTATTTGCTTCCCTTTGAATACCCTGTATTTAGACATTTGCGATTTGTTGTGTTTTTATTTTGTGGTAATATATGCAACTGAAATGACTAAAAATTAAAAGGGGAATATAGGGTTGAAATGATTGCAGTTTGTTGTTTGTATGTGTGACGCCCCCAAAATTAGGTATACATCACCCATCTTGGGTCGTCAGATACATAGTACAGAATACAAATACAACTTACTAATATAACTGTCGTGTACAATACGACAAAACATAAACTGTGAGTTTGAATACAAATATTATCTTCTAGAGAGTATTCATACTCAAAAGGAGTCCTCGTTATATTTATTAACACACCATTACATAGAATAGTGAGGACTACTAACTAATACTATCATTCGGACCATCACTCCGTTCCCCGACTTGCCCCAGCTACGTTCTCATTTCCTGAAGAGAACAGTGAAAGAAAGGGTGAGCTCAACTAGCCCAGTAAGAAATATTATGACTAAGATAATGCAGAATAAATTATCATTAGCCTTCAACAATGTTAAACTGATAAAATATAATAGACATCAAGTTTAACTGCAGCGGAACAAGCAATCCATTAAAAGAGTCAAGTAGAAAATAAACTCTACTATCTTTTATGATTTAAAAGATTTTCCAACACTGTGATCGCTGAGACTCAGCTTAATAAAATAATCCACATCATCGAATCACCCCTGCACTACGGCCAAGGATATTCGTATATTCATTAATGGTCATGATCATGCCAACAACTGTCCATCAATGCACTACGGGCCAATGAGGACTTTTACCACATCATTTGTAACATTACGGTCATGATTATACCGAATAATCCCTGGTCATAATCATACCAAGTCCATCTATGCACTACAGGCCACAGATGACTTTTAACATTTTATAAACATGAGGATGATGACAATGATATAAGAATTCAATAAAACAAGTTCAAGAATTAATTTATCCAAGAATTAACAACGTCCAAAATGTCAACATGATACCACTTTGTTGAGTAAAATTCAAGAATGATCAGGAGAATATTTTCATGAATAGATACTAGATAAAGCGCAAATGTCAAGGATATTCCACAAATTTCATGGAGTATAGAAGTTAAAACTTAACCAACTGAGTATAATAAAGAATGGAATAACAAAAGAAATCACCATGCATGCGATAGACAGACAGGTTATTCCAACAGAATAATAAATAATGGAACCAGGTCCGGCGTAAAACACACAGACAAGATATTCCAACAGAATAATAACAAGACGGAACCAGGTCCGGTGTAAAACACACAGACAGGATGTTCCAACAGAATAATAATAAAAACGGAACCAGGTCTGGTGTAAAATACACAGACAGAATGTTTCAACAGAATAATAATAAAAACGGAACCAGGTCTGGTGTAAAACACACAGACAGGATGTTCCAACAGAATAATAATAAAAATGGAACCAGGTCCGGTGTAAAACACACAGACAGGATGTTCCAACAGAATAATAATAAAAACGGAACCAGGTCCGGTGTAAAACACACAGACAGGATGTTCCAACAGAATAATAGAAGAATGTCACCAAGTATAGGGTAGACCGCGTATACAGGTTATTCCAACAGAATAATACGAAATGGAATAACAACAGTTCTCTTCATGAATAAGAAAGAATAACACCCCATACCGTTTTAAAGAAGAGCTGAAATAAGGAAGTAGTTAAGTAGCAGAATACTCTTCTTCTCTCTCTCTATAGTTTCTCTCTCTAGAGTTCAGTGAATTCGTAAGAAATAATGAAGGAATGAGCTGCTATTTATAGAAAAATAGAATGCATAGTAACTAATCCATGAACGGTCCAGATTGATTACTTTAATCTGACGGTCCATATTTAAAGAAAAATCTTTTAAATAAAATATAATATATTCTATTTATAGAATAACTTTAATAAAGTATTCTGTTTTATATAAAAAGATGTTTCTGTTTTATTACGTTAATAATACGAATAAAACAAAATGTCATTATCGCTAAATAATTCATATTATTAACTGACAATAATTGAATCAAACTGAGTGACTTCTCACATAAGCATTAATAATCAATACCGTGTGCTACTATGCAACCACACGTATTACTGTACTTTTACTACCGAGTAGTTCAACAGTAACAATGGTAAAACTTCCGCCGTTATTTTTAATAAAATATTTTTGTCGTTTTCTCAATCCGACAATAATTCCGTTGTGGGGTCCACCAATGATTGTGCCGTTGTACGAATATTCCCTGTTAAAACGAATATTCCCCGACCAATCGAATATTATATAACAACTTGCGTACTTTGCAAAATTTATAAATATTACCCACAACTATAACATTATATCAAATTAACTCCATAATATTCAAAAATGATATTTATAGAAAATTCATCTTTATTTATAAAAGTTGGGGTCTTACAACCTCCCCTTCTTATGAAATTTCGCCCTCGAAATTAGGGTACGTACCTGGTATGTCGAAGAGGTAAGGATACCTTGATTTCATTTCAGATTCTAACTCCCAAGTCATTTCCTCAACATCGTGGTTTCTCCACAAAACTTTGACTTGAGGTATAACCTTGGAGCGTAGAATATGTTCCTTCTTATCCAAGATTTGAACAGGAACTTCTTCATACGTCAAATCCTCCGCTATTTCGTCCGGTTCTAACTCAATAATGTGGTTCGGGTCTTCCACATATTTGCGTAACATGGATATGTGAAAAACGTTATGAACACGAGACATACTTGGCGGTAAAGCGAGTCTATAAGCCACAGTTCCTACTCGATCGAGGATTAAAAATGGACCGATGAATCGAGGATTGAGCTTTCCTCTCTTTCCAAATCTCGTAACTCCTTTCCATGGAGCAACACGTAAGAACACATGATCTCCTACATCAAATTCCACGTCCTTTCGATGAAGATCAGCATAACTCTTTTGTCGATCTTGTGAGGTTTTTATACGTTGTCGGATCGTTTGAATCTTTTCTGTAGTCATACGTACCAACTCCGGTCCCAACAACGTTGCTTCACCCACCTCATCCCAGCATACTGGAGAACGACATTTTCTTCCATACAATGCTTCGAATGGAGCCATGCCAATACTTGCTTGATAACTGTTGTTGTAGAAAAACTCCACCAATGGTAAGAACTTGTCCCAACTTCCCTTGAAGTCAAAGACACAGAGTCTTAATAGATCTTCAAGAGTTTGAATAGTCCTCTCTGATTGTCCGTCCGTCTGAGGATGATATGCTGAACTAAATCGTAAATCCGTGCCCATAGCTTTTTGTAAACTAACCCAAAATCGTGAAGTGAATCTTGGGTCTCGGTCAGAAACTATGGATACTGGCATACCATGCAGTCTTACAATCTCGTTTATGTACATACGAGCAAGACGTTCAAGTGTATAAGTTTCTCGTATCGGTAAGAAATGAGCAGACTTGGTCAATCTATCAACAATGACCCAAATCGCATCAATACCTTGAGAAACCCTAGGAAGACCGGTAACGAAATCCATGGTAATGTGCTCCCACTTCCATTCTGGAATTTCAAGTGGTTGCAATGGACCTTTTGGTACTTGATGCTCCGCTTTGACTCGTTGACAAGTTAGACACCTTGAGATAAACAACGCTATCTCTCTCTTCATATTGCTCCACCAAAATGTATGACGAAGATCATGATACATTTTGGTACTTCCAGGATGGATTGCAAACGGTGTGTTGTGCGCCTCCATCATGATTTCATACTTTAAATCAGGGTTGTTAGGAACACAAAGTCTGGAGTTGACTCGAAGTATTCCTTCTTCATCGATTCTTGCTTCCGGCATAGCACCTTCTTGCACTTTCTTCCTCATACGCATCAGCTCCAGGTCTGTAGCTTGAGCAGCTTTAACTTTATCGATTAAAGTTGGTTCTACTCGTATATTCGCCATCATCACATGGGTCCCTGGAGTCTTTAACTCTATCTCCATCCTTTGCAAGTCACACAAAATGGGCCTTTGCGTTGTTAATATTGCACTTGTACCCGCATATGATCTTCTACTCAATGCGTCAGCTACCACGTTCGCTTTTCCAGGATGGTATTGAATGGTATGATCATAATCTTTCAACAGTTCAAGCCAACGTCGTTGTCGCATGTTGAGTTCCTTTTGAGTGAAGAAATATTTGAGGCTTTTATGATCCGTAAAGATCTCCACCTTCTCCCCATACAAGTAATGCCTCCAAATTTTAAGTGCAAAGACAACAGCTGCCAACTCTAGATCATGAGTAGGATAATTCCTCTCATATTCCTTGAGTTGTCTTGATGCATAGGCTATGACTTTTCCATGTTGCATGAGAACGCATCCCAACCCTTTGCTCGAAGCATCACTGTAGATGACAAATCCCTCCGAGCCAGATGGTATTGTTAGAACAGGTGCTGAAATGAGTCTCCTCTTGAGTTCTTGAAAACTCTGCTCACATTCTTCGCTCCAACCGAACTTTGTATCTTTCCGAGTCAGCTGAGTTAATGGAGTAGCGATTCGAGAAAATCCTTCCACGAATCTCCGATAATAACCAGCTAAACCAAGAAAGCTACGTACTTCGGTCACTGATTTAGGTTGCTCCCAGCTTTGAATAGCTTCAATCTTTGCCGGGTCAACCGATATTCCACGACTTGATACTACGTGCCCAAGGAATGCTACCTCCTCCAGCCAGAACTCGCATTTCTTCAACTTGGCATAAAGCTTGTATTCACGAAGCTTTTGGAGTACCAGCCTCAAGTGTTGCTCATGATCTTCACGGCTTTTGGAATAAATAAGGATGTCATCAATAAAGACGACCACAAAGTGATCCAAATATTCCTTGAATACCCGGTTCATCATATCCATGAAGGCAGCAGGAGCATTAGTCAATCCAAAGGACATGACTAGGAATTCATAATGCCCGTACCGAGTTCTAAAAGCCGTCTTTGGAATATCCTCAGTTCTAACCTTCAGCTGATGATATCCAGAACGAAGATCGATCTTTGAAAAGAATTGTGCTCCTTGCAACTGGTCAAACAGGTCATCAATACGTGGCAATGGGTACCTATTTTTGATGGTGACATGATTCAACTCCCGATAATCAATACAAAGTCGCATACTCCCATCTTTCTTCTTCACGAACAGAACAGGAGCACCCCAAGGAGAAGTACTAGGACGAATAAAACCAATGTCTAACAATTCCTGCAGTTGGGTCTTTAACTCCTGAAGTTCAATAGGAGCCATTCGATATGGGGCTTTGGAAATGGGTTTTGTACCGGGTTCAAGGTCGATACAAAATTCAATTTCACGCTCTGGGGGTAGGCCAGGAAGTTCTTCGGGAAATACGTCAGGAAATTTATTAACAACAGAAATATCATTCAAAGCTGACGTATTTTTGTTTAGATCTGTGACATGAGCTAAGAAAGCTTGACATCCGTTTTTCAATAAACGAATAGCTTTATGGCTTGAGATGACAGCGATTGATTTTAATGGTTTGGTTGCTTGAATTCGCATAATAGGTCGATTAGGAATATGAAAGCTAACAACCTTACGAAAACAATCAATTTTTGCATGATGAGTAGTTAACCAATCAATCCCTAGAATCACGTCAAATGCAAGTATTTTTAATGAAATAAGATCGACAGGTAATGTGTGGGTACCAACTTGAACCAAACAAGACTTATAAACCGTGGATGTAATGAAGGTTTCTCCCAATGGAGTTTCAACTGCTAAGTCAAAGTCTAATTTCTCCGGAATCAAATTTAATCGATGAGCGCAAGTAGGAGAAATAAAAGAATGGGTAGAACCGGTATCAAATAAAGTATAGACTTCGTTAGAGTTTATGATAAGCTTACCCGTGATGACCTCATTCGGGTTCCTTGCTCTCTGGGAGTTCACAACAAACGCTCTCCCTTGCACAACCGGTTTTGACTTTTCTGGGACGGCCTTTGGTGCCTCCATCCTAGCTGAATTTGTCTTCGGTAAACGACAAAATCGGGCTAAATGACCTTCTCTTCCACAATTATAACATGCTTTGGACGGCATCGCGCAGTTTGGACTGATGTGCCCCTCCCCTCCGCATTTGAAACATATGATAGGTGGTCGTTCTCCTTCCTTAACGACAGGTGCTGGTGCTGACGTCTTTCCATCATTGTTGAATCTCCTCTTCTTGAAATGTCCATTCTTATTATTGTGGCCCTGATTACCACCGAAGTGGTTACCATTTCTGGCCTGTTGATTCCCTCCACGCTTGTTGTCACCGCTTCGATAACTGCTCTCACTGGTATTATCATTTTGTCGGCTGCTCTCTTTTGGTTGCGTTGTCTCGTTATCGCGCTCCACCAACTGAGCCCTATTTACAACATCTGAATACAAACACAGTTTATGAGAAATAAGATGTTGACGTATCTTCGGCTTCAAACCTCTTAAAAACATCCGCGTCATTCTTTCTTCATTATTCACCAGGTGGGACGCAAACCGGGATAACTCCGCAAATTTTGCCTCGTACTGCGACACGGTCATATTATTCTGCTCCAATTTGATGAACTCCACCTCCTTCATGTGACGAATACTCTCGGGAAAGTATTTGTCGTTAAACAGCTCTTGGAACTTCTCCCAGGATATCTTCAGTGCGGCAGGTTGAGTACGCTTTATCGATTCCCACCAGTAATCTGCCTCTCCTCGCAACATAAAGGCGGCAAAGGGAACCTTTTGCTCCTCGGAGCAACCCAAGACATCAAATATCTTGGTGATCTGCTTTATCCATGTTTCAGCTACAAGTGGTTTGGGTTCTCCTTTAAACTCCGGTGGTCCCAGCTCCTTAAACTGTTTAGCGGTGACCGCCAGAGAGTTTCCAGTATTTCCACCTACGTTGTGGACAGGAGCCGCTTTCACCTGTTGTTGCATGAATTGCATAAAGCCTTTGAACATTTGATCATTCATCATTTGGTCAGTGTTGTTGTTTGCATGAGGATTGTCACCTTCCTGATGCACATTATCCTGATTATTGATATGTGGTGAATCAACAGTCGCCTGTGCTCCATTGCTATTCTCAACATTCTCAGATGCCATTTTCAGATACTGCCACAAAATAAAAATTAATTGATATGTCATATTTTATCCTTATATTATGACCGACCAATTAAATACCATGCAAATAAACTTAGGTAGGTCATACTAGCGAAGGAATTTCCCGTCTCTCCCCTCCTAGTTCTATTCTCACATCTTAGCTAGGGATCATATCCCTAAGCTCTAATACCAACTGTGACGCCCCCAAAATTAGGTATACATCACCCATCTTGGGTCGTCAGATACATAGTACAAATACAAATACAACTTACTAATACAACTGTCGTGTACAATACGACAAAACATAAACTGTGAGTTTGAATACAAATATTATCTTCTAGAGAGTATTCATACTCAAAAGGAGTCCTCATTACATTTATTAACACACCATTACATAGAATAGTGAGGACTACTAACTAATACTATCATTCGAACCATCACTCCGTTCCCCGACTTGCCCCAGCTACGTTCTCATTTCCTGAAGAGAACAGTGAAAGAAAGGGTGAGCTCAACTAGCCCAGTAAGAAATATTATGACTAAGATAATGCAGAATAAATTATCATTAGCCTTCAACAATGTTAAACTGATAAAATATAATAGACATCAAGTTTAACTGCAGCGGAACAAGCAATCCATTAAAAGAGTCAAGTAGAAAATAAACTCTACTATCTTTTATGATTTAAAAGATTTTCCAACACTGTGATCGCTGAGACTCAGCTTAATAAAATAATCCACATCATCGAATCACCCCTGCACTACGGCCAAGGATATTCGTATATTCATTAATGGTCATGATCATGCCAACAACTGTCCATCAATGCACTACGGGCCAATGAGGACTTTTACCACATCATTTGTAACATTACGGTCATGATTATACCGAATAATCCCTGGTCATAATCATACCAAGTCCATCTATGCACTACATGCCACAGATGACTTTCAACATTTTATAAACATGAGGATGATGACAATGATATAAGAATTCAATAAAACAAGTTCAAGAATTAATTTATCCAAGAATTAACAACGTCCAAATTGTCAACATGATACTGCTTTGTGGAGTAAAATTCAAGAATGATCAGGAGAATATTTTCATGAATAGATACTAGATAAAGCGCAAATGTCAAGGATATTCCACAAATTTCATGGAGTATAGAAGTCAAAACTTAACCAACTGAGTATAATAAAGAATGGAATAACAAAAGAAATCACCATGCATGCGATAGACCGCACAGACAGGTTATTCCAACAGAATAATAAATAATGGAACCAGGTCCGGCGTAAAACACACAGACAGGATATTCCAACAGAATAATAACAAGACGGAACCAGGTCCGGTGTAAAACACACAGACAGGATGTTCCAACAGAATAAAAATAAAAACGGAACCAGGTCCGGTGTAAAACACACAGACAGGATGTTCCAACAGAATAATAGAAGAATGTCACCAAGTATAGGGTAGACCGCGTATACAGGTTATTCCAACAGAATAATACGAAATGGAATAACAACAGTTCTCTTCATGAATAAGAAAGAATAACACCCCTTACCGTTTTAAAGAAGAGCTGAAATAAGGAAGTAGTTAAGTAGCAGAATACTCTTCTTCTCTCTCTCTATAGTTTCTCTCTATAGTTTCTCTCTCTAGAGTTCAGTGAATTCGTAAGAAATAATGAAGGAATGAGCTGCTATTTATAGAAAAATAGAATGCATAGTAACTAATCCATGAACGGTCCAGATTGATTACTTTAATCTGACGGTCCATATTTAAAGAAAAATCTTTTAAATAAAATATACTATATTCTATTTATAGAATAACTTTAATAAAGTATTCTGTTTTATATAAAAAGATGTTTCTGTTTTATTACGTTAATAATACGAATAAAACAAAACGTCATTATCGCTAAATAATTCATATTATTAATTGACAATAATTGAATCAAACTGAGTGACTTCTCACATAAGCATTAATAATCAATACCGTGTGCTACTATGCAACCACACGTATTACTGTACTTTTACTACCGAGTAGTTCAACAGTAACAATGGTAAAACTTCCGCCGTTATTTTTAATAAAATATTTTTGTCGTTTTCTCAATCCGACAATAATTCCGTTGTGGGGTCCACCAATGATTGTGTCGTTGTACGAATATTCCCTGTTAAAACGAATATTCCCCGACCAATCGAATATTATATAACAACTTGCGTACTTTACAAAATTTATAAATATTACCCACAACTATAACATTATATCAAATTAACTCCATAATATTCAAAAATGATATTTATAGAAAATTCATCTTTATTTATAAAAGTTGGGGTCTTACAGTATGGATTTGACAATAGGTTTGAAGATTGGGAGAAGAGAGAAACCAGTTTTTCAGTGGTTGAATCCTTATCAACTGTAAAATAACCTACAGTAGTTTAACATTGTAAACAGAATTAACTATTAACGTTATGCATAATAATCCATTCGATCAAATATAAGAATATTGAATTGGCATAGATGAAAAGGAAGCTTGATAAAGGGGAACCACATATGTTAAAAGATAATTATATATATTACACTAACATGAAGACAAGACCTCAACTTTTTCGAGTTATTCAAGTGCATACAAGTTGAATTTGGATAACTGCAGTAATAACAGGATTTAGAGTCTACAAAGAACACATTAATCTCGTACCTTTAATGTAACGACCCCAAAATAGGTCCATTCCACCCAACCCATTCTGAGTCGTCAAATACATGGTACAGAAAATAACTACAATTTTATTACAACAATTGTCGTGCAAAATACAACAACACATATGCTGTGAGTTTGGATACAAATATATACCAAATGTGACATTGGACACCATCATGTATCAGCACCTCACAAAGGTACCTTACATAAAGGTACAGTCAAAAACTGTTTTAGAAACTAGAATATTTGGGAAGTGCTCAAGGAAACCTTCGTACATGGGAGGCCATGCTTCTAGGTTATGATAGATATCATATGGCCACAGAATTATCCTTGGTTGACCCAATATACCCCAAAGAAAAACAAGAAGATTACTATCATATTCTTCCCAATGGTGTGTCTTCTCTTGACTTATCATTATCTCCACTGTCTCTAATTGAGAATTATACTTCAAACAAACACCAAGATTATATAGGTAGTGCTCGTAGATATACTCAGCAAGTGGATGAGCACATCCCTGTCTTATGATGATACGAGGTTGTATGTCATTAGACATCTTGTATGATAGTGGTAAAACACCCTTCCAACGTTGGGTACACCTTACCCTGTTGGATTCACCAAATAAAACTACTAAATGAACTTTTCTATACTGCTTCGGGAGAACATCCACAGTTAGAGACCACCGTTCTATTTTCCCGTTACCCTCGCTCGACCCAGCTACACTCTTATTACCTGAAAGGAATTGTGAAGCAAAAGGGTGAGCACAACTAGCTCAGTAAAGAATATCATGACTAAAGATAATTAAATTATCAATAGCCTTCATCAATAATAAATCAGAGATTTAGAACATATGGTAAATAATAAAAATTTCAACCATAGTTGCAGCGGAACGAGCAATCCATTAGAAGAGTCAAATAGACTATACAGTCTATTATCTTCTCCATGTTAAAAATCCACCAACAATGTTTTATCCCTGTAACATCAATCAACAGTTCCTTTCCACAATCATATGAATAACTCATAATCATAATTGTGATTCTAAATTTTTCTTCGCACCCAGGACGAAGATAATTTTCATCACATGTCTTTACCTGAAACATCAAAGATCATGGTTATACCAAATCACAGTTCTTGTTCATAATCATACTAATAACTTCATCTTTGCACTACGGCCAAAGATATTCATTTGTATCACCAGTTGGTCATGTTTATCTCAACATCTGTTCATCTTTGCACTACTGGCCAAAGATATTCAACAATATGTCATCTTTGCACTACGGGCCAAAGATATTCCTCAACAGTTCATATTTGCACTACAGGCCAAATATATTCATCAACAGTTCATATTTGCACTACAGGCCAAATATATTAATATCTCAAAGAAATATATAATCATTTCAGAATTTATATATACTATAATTATAACCATGTTAATCAATTCATCTTTACACTTAAGCTAAAGATATTCAATTGTAAATTCAATGGTCATGATCATACCAGTCACAATTTAACTTTGCACTACAGGCCAAAGAGAACCCTAGTCATGATCATACCAATAATCTACCCATCTTTACACTCCAGTGAAAGGGAATTTCAATATCAGGATTATAAAAATGTTATATATGATAATAAAAATAATATAATCAATACATAGTTTTAATCTCAAGAGTAATATTCATAACTCAACTATAATTTGGTTAGAAAAAGAAACTAATTTTGTCGTGAATAGTAACTCGTGAATAGTAACTCATGAATAGTAACTCGTGAATAGTAACTCATGAATAGTAACCCCGACACAAAAAGGTAAAAATTTCACAATAAAATTTATACCAATATTTTCGGTATAATGATATTGAAATAATAACATTTCTTAAATTTATAAACAATTTATTTTAATTGTTTACACTTTACTAAATAATGCATTTAATCATCATAAAATGCCAACTCTTAAGATTTCATCATCAATAACCAAAACCCTCATCAAAAAT
Source organism: Panax notoginseng (assembly GCA_016801055.1). Lineage (NCBI taxonomy): Eukaryota > Viridiplantae > Streptophyta > Magnoliopsida > Apiales > Araliaceae > Panax > Panax notoginseng. The sequence goes on along the minus strand of CM029012.1, from coordinate 160,854,680 downwards.
CTGCATATACCTCATATAGGATTCTCAAGCCATAAAATCCTATTTTCCAATTTTCTTACTTCACAGAACATATTTAATTCATTTACTCATAACTAGTCTATTTTCATGAAAAATACCAAATCAATTCTAAAAATATTTCTTTTCTGGGATTTAGCATAATATAGTCACATAGTGAACATATATTTTTCTCAGAATTTTTAAAACTCATTTACTATTTTTCATATAGTCAAAACACCCGAATATTTAGACATTTATCAAAAATTGTACTTTTATCTAAAAATTCTGAAATTCACAGAGTATACTCCTATCATATACATGTACTCCCAATAAAAATTTCATCAATTTTGGAGTTAACCACAAGGAGTTATAAGCGGTTACTTTTAAAATAGTATTTTCCCATAAAATTCATAACTCTTAATCTATACATCCAAAAATCACCATTTTTGGACACAATCAAGAAAACTCATCAAAATATTATTTCAATTTTTTTCAGAATTTTTGAAGGTCATAAAAATTATGAAACTGAAAAACATAACAACCCTTAAAATCTCTTACTATCTCTTACTTCAAAAGAGCAGTACTTCTGATCGGTATGCAAAGCCGAAGGAAACTTGCACTGAATAGCAACTCTCAAAGTATCTAAATACTCACAAAATATGCTTCATAATATAGAGAGAGAAAGAGAGAAAACTTGTTTCTGGTGTGATTTTCAATTCTAACTTAGCTCTCTATTTATAGGAAAATTTTAGTAGGCTTGACCTGCAACCTGATGGCTTTACCTGCTACTATTTCCACCCACCACATTTGAAATATAATTCAGCACATTTCTTCACCAACCACAAGTGGGGCCCACCAATTATATAATTTTCTACCAAAATGATTAACTCCGAAAATTCAACAATTTCTAAACTAGTCATCTCGTAAAATTCATAACAAATCATACGTTCATTTTTAACGGTTCAAAATTTGTGGACATATACTCAACTTAAATATGTATAACATATCCAAATATTACCACGATCCAACGGCCGGATTAAAAATTATAACCCTCGCAAAATATCTTAAAACCCTAATTTAATTTTCAATACATCCGTTCCGACGAAAATACAGATAAAACACCTTAACATTAACTCCTTCATTTTTAACCACAAAAATATATCCCTCATTTATATCCACATCAAATAAATATTTCCTTATCATATAGATCAATAATTAATTATTCACAAATAATATTACAGAATCACATTTATGACAACCAGGCCGTTCCCAGGAAAGAGGGGGCTTTCCGATAAGGATTTCTCCTTACTGACGCGCAATTAGATGACCAAACCTCTCCTTAGACAGAACTTTCTAGACATTGTCAATAATGCTATCTAATAATATTATTCTAAATAATATGAATTATTGATCTGATAATGGAGATGATGTGCAGTGACAATTATTGAGCAACAATAATATAAAATATCAACGCAGGAATTATTGAATCAATAAAATAAAATATTGAACAGTAATTACTGTGACAATTATTGAGTAGTGCCTTCTTACGTAAGAATCAATAATTTTAAAAATACTGTGCAATACCGTATATTACTGTAATTTAACTACCAGGTATTCCAACAGTGTTAACGGTAACAACTACACCGTTAATTATAAAAACTCAATTTTTGTCGTTATCTTCATCCGACAGTTATTCTGTTATGGGGCCCACAAATGTCTGCGCCGTCGTACGAATATTCCCCGACAGAAAGAATATTCCACGACCAAACGAATATTCCCCGACAACAATGAATATTTTATAACCACTTGCGTATTTTGAAAAATTTTCACATTTCACCCATAACTTTAACTTTTTATCAATTTAACCATTTACTGAATTGTAATTATAAGAAAAATTAAATACTTTTATTTCATAAAATTCGGGGTCTTACATTTAACCAAACAAGCTATGCTAAAATTTTGAATTCTCCTACCTTCTACCTGATAATCCTTTAATAATAGTTTGTGACCTGATAAAAAGCTAGTATTTTAATTGTTATACAAAAATAATCCTTACTTTGACATGTGCATATTTTCATATAGTTTAGGAAGCTTAGAAACCCGTTTGAGATTCACTTAGTAGGAGTGAATCTCAAATAGTCCCCGTTTTGGGACTGTTCTTGTATGTTTCGATCTCATTTAGGTCGGTGTTAACGACTTGAGCACGTCTTTATATTTTTTGAATTTTCGGTTAGTATATATTTCTTGACGTTCTTCGGGTGCATATTTAGACTACGATGTGTTAGTCTATTACGTGTACTTGAAGACAATGGGGAGGTGCTGCCAAAATTTCTGAAAAATTTAAAGCTGTGTTCAAGTTGTTGGCATCAGTGAGGCGACACATCCGGGAATGGGATAGAAGCCTGACCCGTTAGAGTGGGAGATGAAGTTAGGAAACTCATAAGCTTGCATATACATTAACTTGTGAAATTGATTATGTTTGTCTAATTTTCCATATATATAGCAGACAGTTGTGCAAGATGCCTGTTGATCGAAGTTGGATGGAACGTAGGGTAGCCACTGATAAGAGTGGGCTTAGCTCTGAGTATAGTAATGGGGTTGAACAGTTTCTCAACTTCACGTTTGAGCAAGTTAGCGGCGATGAGATCAGATGTCCTTGTAAGAGGTGTGTGAATGAAGTGTGGAAGGAAGGAAAGGAGTGATGTCATGTGCGACTTATTTGCGTATGGGTTCAAACAAGGTTATACGACATGGATCTATTATGGGGAAACCTGGTTGGATGAACATGAATCGGAATCAGAATCCAGAGGTGACGAAACCTTTGACTGTACTAACATGATAGTCGAAGCTGCTGGTACATACTTCCAGTGAAATACAGACAGGGATGGCAGTAGCGTCGAGCAAGAGCCGAATGACGGGGCTAAGGGTTTCTATGAGTTATTGCATGAAGCAACGACGCCACTGTATGACGGGCACAAAAAGCACACCGTCTTATCTGCCGTGACTAAGTTTTTACACTTCAAGAATGAGCATGACTGTAGCGAGAGAGGTTTTAATGAACTGTTAAGCATTGTGAAGGAATGCTTACCTACAGGCAATAAGTTACCGGAATCGTACTATGATGTGAAGAAAATGGTCAAAAGGTTCAATCTAGGGTATGAGAAGATTGATGCTTGTGAAAATGACTGTATGTTGTATTACGGTGATGTCAATAAAGATAAGAGGTCATGTGATATTTGTGGTACAAGTAGATACTGTGAACAACGCAAGAAAAAGGGAAAAGACGTGCCGAGAAAGATCTTACGTTACTTTCCCATTGCCCCGAGGCTTCAGCGGTTGTTCATGTCAACACATACCGCCGAGGATATGAGGTGGCACTCTACACGGGACATAGTCGAAGGTCAACTGACGCACCCGGTAAATGGGCTTGAGTGGAAAATTTTTGATAGCAAGCACCCCTCGTTTGCTGAAGAGGTTTGCAATGTTAGGCTTGGACTTGCTACGGATGGGTTTAATCCGTTTAACGAGCCTTACACAAAACCCTACTCAACTTGGCCGGTGATTATTGTTGTGTATAACCTCCCGCCTTCGATGTGCATGAAAGATCCCTACATGTTCATGCCTTTATTGATTCCGGGTGATAAGAGTCCGAGTAAAGACATCAATGTATACCTCATGCCGTTAGTTGATGAGTTGAAGATGTTGTGGGAAAAAGGGGTTCAAACTTATGATGTATCTCTTAAGCAGAACTTTGACATGAGGGCAGCTTTACTGTGGACAATAAATGACTTCCCGGCGTTAGGAATGATCAGTGGATGGTCAACTCACGGGGGCTTGTCATGTCCCATGTGCATGGGGTCAGTTAAAGCTATGCGACTCAAACATGGGGGGAAATGAGTTTCTTTGCAACATCCAGACAGTTTTTGCCTATTAAACATCGTTATCGACGGATGAGTAGACAATTCAATCGAAAAATAGAGAAACGTCAAGTACCTGGCCGTCTTTCTGGGTCAGCAGTGTTGAGTTGGATTAGTCATTTGAAGTTTCCACCTCTAGGGAAGAATCACATATTGGAGCGAGCTTATGGTTACGGCAAGGTTCACAACTGGACACACAGATCCATGTTCTTTGACCTGCCTTATTGGGCTACACTTTGCATCCGTCATTGTTTAGATTCGATGCATACTGAGAAGAACGTATTTGATAACATTTTTTATACAGTCCTAGATGCCAGTGGTAGAACAAAGGATAACAACAAGTCGAGGCTTGATTTGGTAGAAATGAACATTAGGGAAGATCTGTGGCTGTATCAGGAGGGTAGTAAGACGGTAACGCCTAAAGCTGAATATACTTTGACCAAGGAACAGTCATGATATTGACATATAATTGGATCAGTGGACTAAAGCTCCCAGATGGATATTCTTCGAATATATCAAGGTGTTGTAAAGTCGAAGAGCTGAAGTTTCGGGGTCTCAAAAGTCATGATTGTCACGTATTCATGCAGAAGTTGATCCATTTGGCATTTATCGACTTGTTACCGTAACGTGTGGTTGAAGCATTGACAGAGCTTTCTAATTTCTTCAGAGATCTATGCTTGACGGAGCTTCAGGTCAAAGACATAGATAAAATGGAGATGCAGATAGTGGAAATAATGTGCAAGTTAGAAATGATATTCCCTCCATCGTTTTTTGATTCAATAGAGCATTTGCCTATTCACTTGCCATACGAAGCTAAGTTTGGTGGTCCCGTACAATATAGATGGATGTATCCATTCGAGAGGTAATGACATTAATACTTCTAATACGGTAAAATGTTCATTTTTTTTTGCTAATCTATATATCACATAGGTATATGCGACGTCTAAAGCAAAAGGTGAAGAATAGAGCCCGTGTAGAGGGTTCAATTGCTGAAAGTTATGTTATGGAGGAACTTGTTAATTTTTGCTCGTTGTACTTTGAGCCGAATGTTCAGACGAAGCACAATCGCTTACGTCGGAATGAGGCTGTTGCGCACGAGGAAAATGGAGAATTAACGGCCTTTAGTCATCCTGTACGCCACATTGTATGCACTTGTCAACATGAATGAAGTAGCACCATACATTAAGTACGTAGTCATAACTTTTCAAATGTTGTCTTATGTTACTGCGCCTATAAGTTCCTTCCATACACATTATGTATATATAATTGTATTACAGTCAATATGATGCTGAGATACGTGAAGCGAATCCGATTATATCGGACGGGGATTTACAAAATTTGAGGAATAGAGAATTTGTGCAATGGTTTAAAGATCATGTAAGTTTAACCGATTTGCAGTTCAATGAATCTACCATCACAAACATAATCTTATGGTGTAATTAACTTTATAATATGTTATGTTCATGTACATTAGGTCCTCACAGATAAGTTAGCTGACATTCGGCTAAAGCTTATAGCCGACGGCCCTGAAAGATCTGTAGATACTTATACATGTTGCATTGTCAATGGTTATAGATTTAAGTGTTGCGATATTGGGGAAGTCGCTTCTTCTGATTCTGGTGTTGTGGTTAAAGGTAGCTGCTACGACAATGTTTGGGATGACTGGTATGGACGATTGCTAGAAGTTGTCGTTCTCAAATAGGGTTAAATATACTTTTCCTTACTGTACTCGATCTCGGTTTATAAATGCATCACTGAACTGAAATTTTTTACGGTCAACTCATTAAACTATAACTTTTTAACAAAAATTAAAATTTCCGTCTAAAACTGTTAAAAGTTAACGGAATGTTGACGTGGCTCCATATCAGATGCTTGGGTGGCAACAATTATCAATTCTATAACAAATAGTTAAACAAAATAAAAATTAAATTAATGCACATAACAAATAATTATATTAATTAATTAAAATAATAATAAATTAAACATACAAATAATTTTTACAAATGTGTTTATATAAAATTACTGAATTCATATATTTTTTTTAATTTTTAAATATTTTAAGTTCATTTTGAAAATATAAAATTATCTAATATTTTGAAATAGAAAAATTATATTATTATTATAATTATTATCTCTCTATTTATCTAAAATCTAAAATCTAATCTCATCCTCCTTTTCTTCTTCTTTTTTATTTTGGCTTTGTTTTTTTTGAATTTCACTACTTATCATCTGGGTTTATTTTTTCAGATCTACAATAGCTCCTCCATCGTCATCTTCCCCTCCGTCGAATCCTTCTTCTCCTGTTCACATCAAACCCCCTCGCACTTTATTACTTGATCTGTTTGTCGTGGTAGATGATCCGCTTCTCGGTGACGAGGAGGACGTCGGCGACGAGAAGGACGTCGGCGATGGTCGAGAATAGATTAGAGCTGCTTGGATCTGGTTTTGGAGTTCCTCGGCGTTTGGGGTCCCTCAGCCGTGCACGTAATTAGCCCACCCACTCTTTCACACTCTGAGACGTTTAGATCTGGTTGATGCCTCTATATGTCTTTTCTGCAAGCAACAAAATAGTATCAAGTTAGGAGTTGGCTCTTCTGGACCTCTTTCTCATATCAGTGCCATTGTTGGGAGTTTTCAAATTGATTTAAGATGGAGATTTTCTCTGTTGGGTCAAATTAATTTGTTGGTTCTGAGCTGATTCACTATGTTTGCTGCTTAATTCTTTTAGTGGAATCAGTTTGGTGTTAATCTGGTTATTTTAGCCGATTATTGTTATTGTTTTGAAACTGATTGATTGGTTTATTGTTGGATTTTTTTTGAATTTATGCCCCCATCTCGCCGGCAACAATGGCGACTACTTTTGAACACGCCGGAATCTGAGTTTGTTCGGTGCAAATTAGTTCTTATTTTTGGTTTTGGGATTTTCTGTTTTGTGTGGATTATTCTGTATCGATCGGATAATATCGCCGGAATCTGGGTTTTTTAGTTTAGTTGAATGATGAATGTGATGATTTTGCCCCTATAGCTACTGAATGAATGATAAAGTTTTAATTTGTTTTTTTAGTTTGATTTTAGTTGCCCAAATTTTATGTTTTTACACCTTTAATGTGTTCTTTTAGTTTATTTTGTTTAAACAAAATATAAATTAAATTAATATACATAACAAATAATTAAAATAAATTAATAATTAAATATAGTAATAATAATAATAATAATAATAATAATCATTATTATTTTAATTTAGTTTGTCAATTTAGGGCAATACATGCATTACACAATGTTTATATTATATTAAAATATGAAAAATATCAATTTCTGGACGGGTATAACATCGATTTCTCAAAATTTGAGATAATTTTAGGAAATTTAGTACTATAAAAATTATAGTTTTACCTTTTAATTATTTTAATTAATGAAAATGGTGATTTTAAGAAAAATTAATGTATAAAAATTATTAATTAATAATAAAATATATTAATGTATAATGTTTACAAATGTATTTATATAAAATTAAATAATTCATATTTTTTTATAAGTTTTAAATATTTTAGGTTCACTTTAAAAGTATAAAATTATCTAATATTTTGAAATGGAGGGATTATTATTATTATATTAATTTTTTAAAATTAATTTTTAAGCATTATATATATATATATATATATATATATATATATATATATATATATCATATTTAAGTTATTAATTTTTTCTGTTTTATAATTGTGAAGTTAAAATATTTTATTTGGTTACTTTTTTATATAATTTATTTAAAATTGTACAAATATTAATTGATTAAAATAAAATTTTAAAAAATAGAAGTAGTATTAATCTAGCATTAAGTTTATATAATTTTCCATCTAGGCATGTCAAAAAAAAATGTCTGACGTGCAAGGTTTTCTCTCTCTTACATGGCAGCTGATGTAATTTTTCCGTCAAAAGTCAAATAATTTAACAGAATTTGTAACGGTTTGTAAAAAAGTTATAGTTCAGTGAGTCAAATGTAAAAAAAATCAGTTCGACGATGCATTTGTAAACCGACTCTTAGTAGAGTGGGTAAAAATACATTTAACCCTTCTCAAATATTGGGGTCATAAAGAGTTAGTTTGCTTCAATTGTCATTGGTTTGATGTTGAGAATGGAGTTAGAGTAGATAAAAATTTAGGACTGGTGACTGTTAATGTTAAGTCAAAACTAAACTCAGACGAGTCTTTTATTTTAGCAAGTCAAGCAATACAGGTGTACTACGCGCGAAGTGTTAAAACTCATGCAAGCCCATGGTATGCTGTAATAACCACCAAAGCCTGTGGTTTTCAAGGCACAGCTCCTCGTCCAGACGATGAACCTTTACAAGTCGAGTCTACTAGTGTCACACCTGCTGATGTGACAATTATTAGTGAGTCTAGTGGAGAAGAGGATGATGTCGTCGCTGTCGAAAGTGAAGATGATGTTCTTAAGGAGGTAGATATAATTGAAGAAATCGTTGAGGATGATGAAGATGATGATGACAATGATATTGAAGATTTACTGCTCGAAGATGACGATTCTGATATTGATGGCTTTGACGATATAAATGATTAGGAGTATGTACTCTTTGTGTCCTTTTAGTTGTTTTAGGTTACTATTTATGTTGTATCCTTTTAAAATGCCAATTTATGTTGTGTCCTTTTAGTTGTATTCAAATGTAATTATTTGTTTTAGGTTACTATTTATGTTGTATCATTTTAAAATGACTATTTATGTTGTATTCTTTTTGTTGTATCTGTATGTTATCCTCTTTGTTACTGTTCAAAAATATTGTGCATACGAATGTCTAATAATGTTTTGTTGATGATTTGACAGTATATATACATATGGCGCGTACACCACACGGCGATCGTGGTGGGCGTGCAGGTCGTGGGGGCCGCGGAGGTAGTGGGGGTGATGAGCAGGCCGGGTCGTCAGGTATAATTACATGTTTTGTTGGGATACATCTTATTATTTTTTATTTTATATAGTATTGTCATTATATTCTTTTATATAAATAATGATGTATTTCACTACATAGGTGATCGTCGTAGGCCTCCGCGGGGACTAGCACGTGGCTTGCTAGGGAATCCCCCTCAGGCATCGATTATTTGTCGCGTTGGGACTAATAGGTAATTTCATAGTTCTATATAGTATTGACATAGTATTTCGTTCTTATATATTCTTTCTAATTTGTAGTATCCTTGACGCGACGCCGAGGAACACGTTGCTTGGGATCGTCCGTAATCGATTCTCAAGCCAGTGGATGAGGTGGGCGGATGTGGATGATCGGACACGCCAGCTGATTTTTGCTGAGTTCAGGGTAAGATGTCATTCATTCATTCATATATATGTTTGTTTTATATGCATTCATATTTAGTTTGATTTATGTTGTCTACTAAGTTTCTTGATGTGTAATGTGCAGAGATATTACCGCTTTGAGGACGGGCAGGAAGCCCATGGCATGACTGTTCTACATAAATACTTGGAGATGAATTGGCACAAGTGGGTTCATGACTGGAAGAAGAAGGCCCAGACGAAGATGGCTGATGGACAGACACTTAAGGATGTCCGGCCAGATTTCATCTCTGCTGCGGTATGGGACCAGATGTGCAGCATTTGGGACGGCGAGGCCTTCAAGAAGATATCAGCACAGCGTACAGCTGCCCGACAGCAGAGTCGTCTCCCGCACTGCACGGGGTCTCAGTCGTACGATCTCTACCGGGAGAGACTCGAGGTGAGTCTAAAGCATGCACCCTCCCGCTTGGAGTTTTGGTGGCACACCCACCAGAAAAAAGGTGAAGGTGGTTATATATCTCCTGAGGCAGAATGCATTGCTGTAAGTTATTTAATTCTTTTATTTAGTATGTAATTAAAATTCGATTATTCTTTTGAATTTTCTTGTTTTATATTTTGCGTATCATCTATTAATGTGTTTTTTTCAGCGACGATTCGAGGACCTTTCTGTGGCCCGGAGCAGCCAAAGAGGTGACACTGCAGTCGATGGTTCTACGCGTATGGATGAGGAGATGGAGGACTGGTTGCAGGCTGCAGGGGGACCGAAGAAGGGTAGAGTTTTGGGCATTCCCCATGTCCCAGCCTACACCCTAGTCCCTGCTGCGAGATCTCGACGGCGCCCACCCACTGGAGGTAGTGGTGCGAGTGGATCGGGCGCCAGCCCTTCATTATCCGACGATTTCTTCAGGCGGATTATAGAGGGGTGCATGACGAGCAGTGTTGTGCAGTCAGGAACACCATCACGCGAGCGGATCTACCAGCTGGCTCAGGAGGTTGTCCACGGCTCCATAGATCCTACAGCTGTCGCTGACGACCTCATGGGTGTAGTACAGGAGGAAGCCATCTGTGTATATGCGGTTGTATTGGCCAATATCGTCCCACCACATATTCGACAGGTAAAAACAATTATTGATGTATTTGTTTATTTAATTTACGAAATTTGTAATTATATTACCCGAAAAAGAGACCAAAACCTGCGTCGGTAGTCCGAACACCACGCAAACACACACATAGCACCGCGTAAGTATTAGACACGTGCTGCAACTGACGGGACTCGATTCCGACATACGGAAGCTGAGTTATCGCCCAGTTTGCAAAACTCGCCAACACTTAGACAAAAAGCCGAAAAAGAGAACAAAACCCGCGTCGGTAGTCCGAACACCACGCAAACACACACATAGCACTGCATAGGTATTAGACACGCGCAGCAACTGACGGGACTCGATTCCGACATACGGAAGCCGAGTTATCGCCCAGTTTGCAAAACTTGCCAACACTTAGGCAAAAAGCCGAAAAAGAGACCAAAACCCGCGTCGGTAGTCTGAATGCCACGCAAACACACACATAGCACCGCGTAGGTATTAGACACGTGCAGCAACTGACGGTACTCGATTCCGACATACGGAAGTGGAGTTATCGCCTAGTTTGCAAAACTCGCCAACACTTAGGCAAAAAGTCGAAAAAGAGACCAAAACCAGCGTCGGTAGTCCTAACACCACGCAAACACACACATAATACCGCGTAGGTATTAGACACGCGCAGCAACTAACGAGACTCGATTCCGACATACGGAAGTCGAGTTATCGCCCAGTTTGCAAAACTCGCCAACACTTAGGTAAAAAGCCGAAAAAGAGACCAAAACCCGCGTCGGTAATCCGAACGCCACACAAATACACACATAGCACCGCGTAGGTATTAGACACGCGCAGCAACTGACGGGACTCGATTCTGACATACGGAAGCCGAGTTATCGCCCAGTTTATAAAACTCACCAACACTTAGGCAAAAAGCCAAAAAAGAGACCAAAACCCGCGTCGGTAGTCCGAACGCCACGCAAACACACACATAGCACTGCGTAGGTATTAGACACACGCAGCAACTAACGGGACTCAATTCCGACATACGAAAACCGAGTTATCGCCCAGTTTGTAAAACTCGCCAACACTAAGGTAAAAAATCGAAAAAGAGACCAAAACCCGCGTCGGTAGTCCGAACGCCACGCAAACACACACATAGCACCGCGTAAGTATTAGATACGCGTAGCAACTGACGGGACTCGATTTCGACGTACGGAAGCCGAGTTATCGCCCAGTTTGCAAAACTCGTCAACATTTAGGTAAAAAGCCGAAAAAGAGACCAAAACCCGCGTCGGTAGTCCGAACGCCATGCAAACACACACATAGCACCGCGTAGGTATTAGACACGTGTTGCAACTGACGAGACTCGATTCCGACATACGGAAGCCGAGTTATCGTCCAGTTTGCAAAACTCGCCAACACTTAGGTAAAAAGCCGAAAAGAAGACCAAAACCCTCGTCGGTAGTCCGAACGCCACGCAAACACACACATAGCATCACGTAGGTATTAGACACGTGTTGCAACTGACGGGACTCGATTCCGACATACGGAAGCTGAGTTATCTGCCTGTTTGTAATAATTATAGAACATAAACTACAATAATTTAAATATGCTCTATTTTCGACTTCGTAATTAATATTTTTACTTTTATAGGGTATTGTTGATGAGACTCATGGGTGTGGAGGCTGCGGCACAGGCGATGCCCGTGACAGAGATGGTGATGACCGCCGAGCTGATGCTGATGAGACTATGGAGGGTGGGACCGCAGGTGGGACAGGCGATCGTACGATAGATGGCGGTGATGATGACACTGAAATTCCTGATCTTGGGTTGTAGTTAGTTTATGTTTATATTTTGACTTTCATATATGTATTTATATAACTTTTGAGTTGTACAGACCAGAGTTTTGTATCTAACTAAATTGATTGTTGATATGCGTGCATTGTCATTATTAGTATTTCTTTAATTTATAACAGGTACAATTATGTATATGTAAATGAACAGGGAAATTTTGCAATTTTTAAATTTTTTTTAAGCAGGTCATTGGTGACGGGTCATTGGCGACGGGGGTGCCGTCGGCAATGACTTACAGGTCATTGGCGATGACACTCCACACTCATTTGTGACGGCATGTCGTCGGTAATGATAGTAATTTCAATTTTATAAAATGTTTATTAACGACAGCATGTCCGTCGCTAGTGCCGTCGGTAATACAACATTAGCGACGGTAGGACCGTCGGCAATGACCCCGTCGACAATGATATTCTTCCCGACGGCGAGCGACGGGAGTCACTGGCGACGACCTCTGGGGCGACGGTAGGGGCGACGGTCTGTGCCGTCGCAAATGACCTCACTGCCGACGGTAATAGAGTCATTGGCGACGGGAATGTCTGTCGGCAATGACCTTTTTTTTTGTAGTGAATTAGGCAAATTTTATGTAATTACCTAAGGTAGCATTTCTCCTTGAGATTTCAGAAAAGGCATGGAAATCCAGATTATATGTGGCATGGCTGTGTATTTCTTTATGCGCGTCTGTCTGGTTGGTAAAAGGTTTAATTAGGATCATCTTTGGAATTTGAACCTGGATGGATCGACGAGAAGTTACATGACATCCTCCCTCGGTTTCACTTGCCATTTCTCTCTCATATATATATATGGACTGGAGTCTGGATCACCCTTCCTTCAACAACATTTAATAAATAAAAATTTAACTCTTAGCACGACCCACACATTGAATTGGGGCCGCCGATAGAAGGAACACCGACTGAGAAACTGTCTCATACTTACGAGGAGAGGAGAGGAGAGGAGGTAACTGGTAAGGTACCCGCTTACTTAGGAAAACTGTATGTCCACACGTACGCTGTGTTTGTCGCCTTTTCAGCCCCATCATTACTCTTTTCTTTTTTTTTAACCCTTTTCCTTTCTCTAATTAACAAAATAATTCTTCTCTTTGTCGTAGTCCTCCAAATTCAGAGAGGAATTGAAACACTCTGTAGGGGTTGGGTACTTTCAAAGAATAAAAATGGTTGGTAAAGGGACAAAACGAAAAAAAAAATATACAATATGAGAGAGAGAGAAGAGAGAATGCACTATATATTGATTTATGGATAACTGGATATGCATGGGAGGGGCGTCAATACAAGTCCACGTAAATTAAAATAAATGGACGGATGGGTATTTGGGAACCTACATATACACTAGTAACATGGCTCGTATTGACCATGAGAGCTTGATACTGATTATCGCAAACGTTATCTACCAACTTAATTAAGTTAAAGTAATTAGTTAGTAGTAATATTTTTTTAAATGATGAAAAGAATTATTAGATTTTTTTTTTCTGAAAAAGGCTTAATATGATATATTATTGAAAAACATAACCCAAAATCTACAAGAAACTTATGATAGAACAAATTATTCCCTTAAAAGTTACATACTGAAATTAATGGAAGGTAAAATATCAACATTAAAAAATCTAAACTAATAAGTTTTCGTATTTAACCATAAAAAACATATATATTATCATAAACTCAACTAAGCCACATTGTACCATCAACAACAGAGTCAAAACATATCTTTACCAACAAAAATACATGATCAATGAAGCAGTAAACCATCAATGCACTAGCAATTCCAATTCACCAAAAATATACTACATATTTTTTCTTTATTATTTAATATTTCTAAGGCAATGGATACCTCGCATTTTTTTACCGGGTTTCAGAAAAGTCCCCTGTTGGGTCATGATATTTCATATATTGGGCCGAGTACATTGGGCCTGTTCATTTGATTAAATCTCTTGGGTCATTTCTATTGGGCTTAGCCAGTTGGGTCAGGTTAGTTGATCCTCATGAACACATCTTGAAAGACTTGGCCTATTTGAGTGGGCTAACCCATTCCATATTTTAATATCTCCATCTTTGACCTGTAATGATGAAAAAGAAAGGCTGTTGACCGAGTGGCCTGCAGATCATTAATGTGGATGGAATTATAGTCGGTCGGCGGTAGAAACAGTATGAAAAGGTGACAGTCTGCATGTTGTTGGCTGGGATCACTGAGTAGTGGGGAGCTGTGTCTGATGGTAGTGGGTGGCACGATAAACCGGGTTTGAGAGTATATCATAGCAAGGAGGTCTTCTTAGAAACGGTAACTGATAATTTTATCTCTCTCAATACACTATATATTTTTATCCTCCATTGTTAACCTTGTGATCGCCTGTATTGACTCTCACGTCGGAGCTATCCCCTGACGGTCGAAGCCGTCAAGCTTTTGGTGTTGACTGTGTTTATTGTGTAGGATTAGGACGTCTTACGTGATTGGGACGTGGTAGCAGATCTTGGCGTTAACATTGGCGCTAGAAGGAGGGGGTTCTAGTATTCAAGAGTTTGCAATAACAAATATTTACTTGTTCTACGTTTTACGTGATGGTGAAAAGTAGAGCAGATACACCGGAGGGACAGCTGAAGGCTGTAAGTTCTTCCATACAACGTATTTCTGTCAGGAATCGCCTGGGTCCTTCAAAAAATGCTCATGAGAGCACCGCTTCCAAGCATGACTCCGGGGGTTCTCGTTCGAGAGCTCGTGACGCCAGACGAAGGTTAGTCTTTTCTGCTGAGAAGGGTAGAGATCATGGACAAAAGAGGGTAGGAGGCACACCGCCTAGAACCCATCACCGAAGTGGTCAGGGTGGCAGGGCCGCCAGGTTGGCGAAGATGGCGGACAAAGCAGATGAAGCTATGGAAGTTCTTCTAAAGCAGAGGGAGGATATAGCCGAACAGTTGCTCTGGATAGATGAATTAAAGGACGAGACGTCTACTTATGTACGGTCTGGAAGACGTAGTAAGTCCAGGGATGTACAACAAAGAGAGGGGAAGGAGCCAGAAGGTTCTGGACATGTATCTCGATGTCATCCTCATTATCGAAGGAGATCGAGAAGCAAAACTCATGTGGCGTCAAAGAAAGCACTTCGCCTTATTGATACTCGAGGTCATGGTGGTGGTAGGCGAAGGAGTGAATCCATGGAGCATATTCCAGAGGCTACAAAGAAGGGATATCGTCTTGAATACTCTCATCGTGATGATAGGACCCCACACCGTAGTAGATCCAGAAGTCCATCGAGAGCAGTGGATTCTAATGGAAGGAGCCACTCTACTTATAAGAAGAAAAATTTCTCCGGAGCATGAAGTCTCCTTGAAGCCAGAAGGGGTTGAGTTTTTGGTTAAGGAGTTGAAAGAACTCCGGAAGCAATTGGCTGAAGTTCAACAGATGAAGGACACTCCGGGAAAGAAGGCATCTCCTTTTTCTTCGGATATTTTGAAGGAAAAAGCCGACCCTACCAAGAAGTTACCTCATATGGAAAGTTATGATGGATCAGGAGATCCTTATGACCATAGCCAGGCGTTCGACCGGCTGATGGATTACTATGATTTCACTGACGCTGCCAAATGCCATACGTTTGTTACCACGTTGAGGAAGGATGCAAGGCAGTGGATGGGGACTTTGTCTGCTGATTCAGTCTCTTCGTGGTCCGAGCTGTGTGACAAATTTCATGCTCGTTTTGGGAGCAACCGAAGAAGGGGAAAGCCTACGGGTTCTTTGACACAAGTCCAAAAGTTTACTAATGAGTCCTTGGGTCAGTATGTGAAGCGATTCGGGGAAGCAGTTGGCCAAATAGCAGACCTCAATGATCTTCAAGCTGTTGGATTATTTCAGAATGGGTTAGATCTGGTGAAGTCAAAAAAACTAGTGAAGAAACTGATGTTTCACCACCCGAGGAGCTTGCCCGAAGCTTTTGATAAGGCAGAGGGCTATATTGTAGTAGACGAGGCTATGAATAGCCTGAAATGTCCTTCTTCAAATAGGATGAAGGAGACCGACACTTCTAAAGCTGAAGGCGATCAGAAGAAAGGGGGAGGGAATAATGATCGGCCAGAAGGCAGCTCGAAGAAGTATAACAACACATGGCGACAGGGAAGTAATCACCCACCTGCTCCTACCCAGAAGGTGAATAAGGTTTACACCAAACTGAACACGGATAGGTCGGTGATATTGGATCAGATTAGGAGCCAACAGTTCTTCGAACTGCCTCGTGATACTCTCAAACCAGGACAGGGCAATGCTCGAAAATATTGCAGCTATCACCACGCTGCAGGTCATGATATTAATGAGTGTTGCAATCTGAAGGAATTTGTGGAGAGGAAGGTTCAAAGCGGTTTGTTAGTTTAATATGTGGCTGGGAGGAACCGTCAGCAAGAACAACAGAATGTTGACCGTACGTTTAGACGGTTCAAATGGTTCCACCCGTTCAACCTGCTCCAAATCCACCACCAAGGCACGTCATTGATGTAATAACCGGAGGGACGGCAGGAAAATTGGTAGGGAAGAAGAGGAGGGGATATCTGGATTCAGTTATGTCCGTGATAGGAGTTCTCCCGAATACCGACAGACCGTTTTCAGGGAAAATTATATCCTTCACCGATGCAGATTATCCTGCGGAGCATATCGAACCTCATGAAGGAGCACTGGTGATCACTGCACAAGTGGGTTCGGTGGATATGAAGCAGATGATGATCGACAACGGGTCTTCTGTTGACATTCTCTATGCCCACGCTTATCAGAGGATGCATCTGGATGGGTGGAAGATGGAGGTTGGACAGGAGGCTCCCTTATACGGCTTCAGAAACGATCCAGTCAGAGTAGCGGGGACTATTGAGCTACCGGTCATCTTCGATACTACTCCACAACAGGTAAAAATAACGTGTAAATTCTATGTTGTACATGTAGATTCGGCCTACAACGCCATATTAGGACGACCTACTTTGACTACTCTCCAAGCAGTGACTTTCATCCCTTACTTTAAGATCAAGTTCCCAACGGCACACGGAGTTGGAGAGGTAACAGGAGACTTGGATCTGGCCCGACGCTGTTATCGGAACGCTGTTATCGCCTCAGGAGTAAGGGTCAGCAAGCAGAAGCAGACCATGGCGATAGAAATTGAACCATTCACCGAAAGCAGCTCGGAGCCATTGGTCATGCCAGCAGGAGAAACAGAGGAGATCGAGCTGGTCCTGGGTAAGAAGGACAAAACAGTGAAGATAGGTTCGGGTTTGCCGGAGCCTTTCTGGACAAACCTTATGGAACTTCTTCGCTGTTTTGCGGATATATTTACTTGGAAACCACAATATATGCCTGGAATCAGTCGGAAGATAGCAGAGCACCGGTTGGATGTGGATCCAACGAAGAAGCCAGTTTGGCAGAGGAGGAGAATCTTCGCACCTGAGAGACAACAGATCATTGATGAAGAGATTGCCAAGATAATAACTGCTGACTTCATCTTTGAGATCGATTATCCGGAGTGGATGGCAAATGTAGTGCTGGTGCAGAAACAGAATGGAAAATGGCGAGTTTGCATCGACTACACAGACCTGAACAAATCTCGCCCAAAGGACTTCTATACTCTGCCCCACATTGATCAACTTATTGATACAACTTCGGGGTATGCACTACTAAGCTTTATGGATGTTTTTTCAGGTTATTATCAAATTTTTATGTGCAGAGAAGACATTCTGAAGACAACATTCATCACGCACCGTTCGGTGTATGCTTATAAGAAGATGACTTTTGGCTTGATAAATGCTGGAGCCACCTACCAGAGAATGATGAACTTCGTCTTTCGAAAGCAGCTAGGAAGGAATATGGAAGTTTATATGGATGATATGATAGTGAAGAGCATGATCATTCAGAAGCACTTGGATGATCTCGAGGAATGCTTTCAGACGATCCGTCATCATAAATTAAGGCTTAATCCCACCAAATGCACCTTCGGGCTCGGTGCAGGGAAGTTCCTGGGTTATTTGGTCAGTCAGAGGGGCATTAAGGCCAATCCAGAGAAAATCCAGGCTATTTTAAACTTAAAGACTCCTCAGTCATTTAAAGATGTTCAACGTCTACCCGGGAGGATTGCAGCTTTAAGGAGGTTCATGTCCAAGTCGGCAGAAAGGTTTTTGCCGTTCTTTAGTACGTTGAAAGGACCGAAGAATGCCAAGACCTTCCAATGGACTTCGGAGTGTGAAGACGCCTTTCAAGGCATAAAGACGTATTTATCTTCAGCTCCTTTATTGGTAAAACCTGCCCCTGCTGAGACTTTGTACTTATATCTGGCAGCTAGTTCGTTAGCAGTGGGAGCAGTTTTGGTTCGAGAAATTGGGGGAAAACAGCATCCAGTTTATTATGTCAGCCATGTTCTAAGGGATGCTGAAACCAGGTACCCGAATATTGAGAAATTTGCCTTTGCTTTGATAATAGTCAGTCGAAAGCTTAGGCAATATTTTCAAGGTCGGCTCCTGGTCGTTTACACGGATCAACCGCTGAAGAAGGTGATGAGCAAGCCGAAAGTTTCGGGAAGATTGGCTGTATGGACAATGGAGTTGTCTCAATTCTTTATTGAGTATCATCCCCGAACTACTATCAAAGGTCAAGCCCTGGCCGATTTTATGGTGGAGTGTTTGTTCTCCGAAGCAGATGCTGATCTGCAGAAGCTGAAGCATCTGATCGAGTAGTCGTAGTCCTTCAGCACAGTCAGAACTCGTGGACTCTGTATGCAGATGGGTCTTCTACTTTGGACATCAGTGGAGCAGGGATTATCTTAACAAGTCTAGAAGGATTCAAAGTGCAACAGGCCATTAGATTTGGGTTCAGAGCAACGAACAATGAAGTCGAGTATGAAGCAGTGCTGGCAGAAATTCAACTAGCGAAGAGTCTAGAAGTTCAAAAGTTGATCATCTACAGTGATTCTCAGCTGGTCGTTAGGCAAGTCTCAAGGTATTACGAAGCTCGAGGAGCGAAAATGATCAAGTATTTGGCAGAGTTGAAAGACCGGCTTCAGTATTTCGTCTCCTATGAGTTTCAAGGTATAGAGTGTAATGACAATTCTATTACCGATGCGTTGTCGAAACTGGCCACTACGGATGCTAATAATTATGATGGATCAGTCTATTTGGAGGTTCTGCAGCAGCCGAGTATCCAGCATGAAGCAGTGATATGCATTGAACGTTCTAACTGTTGGATGACTCCCTACATCGAATATCTGGTAGATGGCGTCCTTCCTTCGGATCAGATGCTGGCAAAGAAGATCAAGTACAAAAGTGTCAACTTCATTCTTATTGATGGGGATCTTTATCGAAGGGCATTTTCGTCGCCATTGTTGAAATGTTTAGTTCCCTCCGAAGCTAAATATGCTCTTCGGGAAGTTCATGAGGGTATTTTGTGGCGACCATATGGTTGTAAGTCATTAGCCTACAAAGTACTTCGGCAGGGGTATTACTGGCCTACAATCTTCAAGGAAGCTATGGAGTATGTGAAGAAGTACGAGAAGTGTCAGCTCAACAGTCTGGTCCCACATCAGCCACCAAAAGAGTTATACTCGATCTTATCTCATATACCCTTTGTTGTCTGGGGGGTGGCTATACTGGGTCCATTGCCGAAAGCTAAAGGTCAGGTCAGTTTTGTTATAGTCGTCATTGATTATATGACCAAATGGGTAGAAGTGAAGCCACTTCGGTTGATAACAGAACAAGAATGCTTGAAGTTCATAAAGGAGTCAATGGTGTTTCGTTTTGGAATTCCTAAGGTGGTGATATCGGACAACGGATGCCAGTTTGTGGGATCAAAATTTGAAGGATTTCTGAAAGAGCTTGGAGTTCAGCGCAAGAAGACTTCGGTGGCTAATCCGCAGTCGAATGGGCAAGTTGAGGTGACCAACAGAACGCTGCTGAATGGGATCAAGCGCATATTGGATGAAGCTAAATGAAGATGGCCAGAGGAACTACTCAGTGTGTTATGGGCTTATCGAACTACTCTAAGGACCACTACAGGGGACTCGCTTTTCAGATTGGCTTATGGCACTGATGCCTTAGTTCCTATTGAGATTGGATCCACCAGTCTTCGGGTTAGTCAGTTCAAGGAGATCTACAATGATGAAGGGCTGAAGGTCAACCTGGACTTGCTAGAAGAAGCGAGAGAGGTAGCTTTGATAAAGCTGGTTGCATATCAGCGAAGAGTAGCTAAACACTACAATAAGGGGGTAGATTTAAAGTGGGTGATTTCGTCCTCAGGGAAGTCAAAGCGTCTATGCCTCAGAACTTGGGAAAGCTGATGCCGAACTGGGAAGGACCGTACAAAGTAGTTGAAGTTCCGAAACTAGGAACTTATCGGTTAAGGGCATTGGACGGATTCGAGATCAAGAACACTTGGCACGCTGGTAGACTTCGGAAGTATTTTCAGTAAAGATCGAGTCAGTATCTCGGAAGTCTGTAAATGTTGGATCATCATCAATAAAAGATTCACTTTTCCACAATTGATTTTCTTCTTATTGGTCCTAAATTCACAATGATGTAAGGAGGTTCGGGTGGACTCGCTGACCATTCGATGGTAGCCTTATTGGTAGGAGTGTCCTCATGGGTTTGTTATACCCTGCGTGGTAGACAAATTCCATAGTCCTTTTAATTTTGCTTTACCGCGAGTGGTAAACAAAATGCACCGAAGTAAGGAGGCTCGGGTGGACTCGCTAACCATTAGATGGTAGCCTTCTTGGTAGGAGTGTCCTCATGGGTTTGTTATACCCTGCGTGGTAGACAAATTCCATAGTCCTTTTAATTTTGCTTTACCGCGAGTGGTAAACAAAATGCACCGAACTAAGGAGGTTCGGGTGGACTCGCTGACCATTCGATGGTGGCCTTATTGTTAGGTGTGTCCTTATGAATTCGTTCTACCCCGTTTGGTAAACAAATGTCCTTATATACTTGTTTTACCCCGAGTGGTAAAAAAGATCCCGATGACGCGAGGAGTATCATCTGAATTCACCTTATGCCTAATCTGTCTCACACTTCGGTAAATATAAGTATGTATTACTGTATTTTCTTCAAGTGTTGAGTTCGATTCATTAAGTTTAGTTTATATTGTTCCTTATCTTAACTATTACACGATTTACTTGATTCACTATTCAACATAAGTTCACAAAAAACTTGTACATTTTTCAAGTTGATTGATATTGAAGTATTGACAAAAAGTAATTGCACAGAAGTCATGAGGCCCGAACTCAATATTTCATTAATATTTAAACGATTGCATAAAAAGATGGAAATTTTTACACAAAATCCTAACACTAAGAAGTAGTAAGATCCTATTCAGGCATCGCCTTCGCCTTCAGAAGAATCCAGAAGGGCTGGGTCTAGTTAGGCTGCAGTCAGCTTTTCCTTGCCTCGACTTCGACAGACCTCATACCCTTCCGAATAAACCTTCAGTATTTCTGCGTTCAACTCATCGGATGCCCGGTAGTCAGTCTGTATCTGCTTACGCAGTTCTTCGGTCAGGGGAGGACCTCGCTCCTCCAAGGCCTTCAGCTTATAACGGAGCTTCCGACGTTTGGCTGAATGTCTTTCTTTATCTTCACGGGCCTTCACCTGAAGGTTATTGGGTTGTTTCGCCAAGTCTTGATTGGCTATAACGAGTTCTTCATTGTTAGCCTTTAGAGCTTCGTTCTCTTTAACAAAACTGACATTCATGTCAGCCAACTTTTGTTCACTGACTTTAGTCGTCTTCAGCTCCTCCTTAGTCAATTTTAGTTCGTTGTTAGAAGCCTTCAGATCTTCCTTAGTTTGAGCCAACTCTTTCAGAAGACCTTCATTAGTGTGAAGAACAACTCCATGTTGACTCCTTTCTCGGGCCAATGCCGATTTCAGAATAACATTTTCCTGTCTAGCCGCTTCTTCTTCAGCTTCGACTTCTTGATATCGAGGGAGAAGACGTCCGAAGATAGCATTTGCCTGTAGAAATTCGAAGATAGTCAGTTAAATCTTCAAGAGATACGTATAATTTTAAATGAACAAATAAATAACTATTTATCTTGGCGTGATAGCTCATGCCTTCCTTTATCAAGTCCATGATGGAACTATTACCGAATCGATGCTCATCGGTATCTCTGACAAACAAATTAAAGAGTTGAAAGGGGAAATTGGCATTGAATTGAGGCCATACGGTTGGTGACCCCATCACATCATTCTAAAACTCATCGATAGAGGGTCTAGAGGGCGATGGCCTTGATCGTTCGGGAGATGGGATGGATCGTTCAGGAGACGGTATAGGGTCCGTATATATATTTTCGGGAGATAGAGAACGAAACGGAGTAGGTCCACGAGCTGGTGAAAGAACAGATGTTGAACTGGGGTGACTGGTGGATGGTTGTTTTCTTTTTCGGGATGGTGCTGCAGTGGGTTCGACTTGTTCTTCATCATTAGAAACTTGAGCCTCTACTAGGTTTGTTTGAGGGAGATCGGTTGAAGAAGGAGGCACTCGGAGTTCATCGATGGTCAGGGGGCTGATCTTGGTTCTCAATTTTTTGACTCGAAGGAGTTGTTTTCGATGATCTACAGGTAAATCAAGTAAATTTCCTCGAGTAGGTATTGGATTGATAGTTGATTCAGGTTCTGGGGTGGGTTCAGAATCTGATGGTATGAAATTTGGTCTGGGTTTTCGGACAGCTCTCTTTTTTCGACGGGGTTGGAGGGACTCTTCTGGTAGAAGAAGATCTTCAGCTTCCGGGTCGCTGGTTTGAGGTTCAACAGTGAGTGTTTCAGCAATATGTGTTTCAAGGGGTGGGTTGTCTTCTGATGGGGCTTCCAGTTGTGGAGGTTCAGCAGTGGCTTCTGCAGACTTTCCAGCCAAGAAATCTTCTAAGTCTTTTTCGTCTATAGAAGACGGTTTAATCAAAGATACTACGAAAAACAGAAAGTCACATGTCAAATTTTATATCGATAAAAATTTCAAACAATTGTGCAATCAAATAATTCAAAACTTACATTTGTGCTCATATAACCAAGCTTGCTTAGTAAGAAGCAAGTAATTCCATTCCTTCAATGGGAAGTTTTCAAACAGCTCTATCATTTCACTTACACTTTCTTTCGGGATATCACCAAAGTCAGCAGAAACTACATCTTCAGTGACCCAACACGGTAAGGAAGCAATTTCTGGTCCTTTGATGAAGAACCACCCTTTATGCCATCCTCTGTTGCTGGAAGGAGTATTGATTAGAGAGCGTCTTTCGAATTTCTCACCCGACTTCGATGGTAATTTGCTCAAAGCCTTAAACCCTTTTTCCCGGGTTTGACCTATCTTGTAAATAGTGAAGAAGAAGTTAAGAGTGGGCTCTACTCCTACTTCGTGGCAGAAAGCGATGAAGGCGAGGACATGAATGTAGGAGTTCGGCACCAATTGGGTGAATTCCACGCCGATAAACCCTAGAAGGGTAATCAGAAAAATGTGCAAAGGGAATCGAACCCCCTTCTCCAGAAGGGTCACTGGAACGGCCGTCCAACCTTCCGGTCGTTGATACATTCGCTCTTCAGGTAGTGGAGCTCTCACCTGATAGGTATCAGGGATTTGATATCGAGTACGGATTTTCCTTAAACCAATCTCGGTTATTTCAGAAGGGGTATTGGCGTGTAAAAAATGCTCCTTACTTTTGAAGAATTTAAAGGGAGTAGGAGAGGTTTTTGGAGGTGGATTCATGCTTGATTTCGCAGCTTGAGGGTTAGAACTCGAGGCTTCTTCGTTGGGACCTGGGTTAGGGGGAACGGCAGTAAGGGGGGTTGCCCGAATTGGAGAAATCTGATTCATATTAAGGACCACCATTGTTGAGATTTTGCAGAAAAGAGAAGAAACGTTCGAGAGAGAAGAAGAGAGCTCAAACGTCTAAATTTTAAATTGGCAGGTAAAACTGTCAAATTTGGTGAAATTTACTTTTTATACTGACGGTTACACGGTACACAAGGGCGGCACATTTAATTGACAATCATAATCATGAGTTTGAAAGGATAGCGTTTGGCTCAATCCTTCATTTTTAAACTTTTGGGCCTTTCAGTTGGGTTTCCGGTTTCAATTTGTCCTACCATTTTGTTTCCTTATCGTTTAGGCTTTGATAAAGTTTAATTTAGGCATCTTTTGATTTTATTAAACTCTTCATATCACGGGTAATTTATAGTTTTCTATTAAACAGTTTGTTCAATAAAAAACTAGGGGGTAATGTTGGGTCATGATATTTCACATATTGGGCCGAGTAGATTGGGCCTATTCATTTGATTAAATCTCTTGGGTCATTTCTATTAGGCTTAGCCAGTCGGGTCAGGTTAGTTGATCCTCATGAACACATCTTGAAAGACTTGGACCTATTTGAGTGGGCTAACCCATTCCATATTTTAATATCTCCATCTTTGACCTGTAATGATGAAAAAGAAAGGTTGTTGACCGAGTGGCCTGCAGATCATTAATGTAGATGGGATTATAGTCGGTCGGCGGTAGAAACAATATGAAAAGGTGACAGTCTGCATGCTGTTGGCTAAGATCACTAAGTAGTAGGGAGTTATGTCTGATGGTAGTGGGTGGCACGGTAAACCGGGTTTGAGAGTATATCGTAGCAAGGATGTCTTCTAAGAAACGGTAACTGATAATTTTATCTCTCTCAATATACTAGATATTTTTATCCTCCATTGTTAACCTTGTGATCGCATGTACTGACTCTCACGCCGGGGCTATCCCCCGATGGTCGAAGCCGTCAAGCTTTTGGTGTTGACTGTGTTTATTGTGTAGGATCAGGACGTCTTACGTGATTGAGACGTGATAACAGATCTTGACGTTAACATCCCCAATTCCTTGAAAACCCAAAATCAATGCGATTGCAATCAGCCTTCACCAATCGACTCGTCGACAGCCATTCCCCACACCTAAACATAGCCAATGCCATTACCCTAATCCTAAAACTCACCACCCCACGGCTCTTATCCCTTAAGATCCCCTTCTCGATATCCTTCCTAGCATTTGCTCCACCAACTGCTAGCCGACCGTTAACTTGGGTCGGGTTATTTTTGCCATGGTCCAGAGCCGGCAATTGAATCTCGGAGAGAAGAAGAGCGTCGCCGTACAAGACTGCCACTTCCAGGCGGTCATAATAGACCGAGAGTTTCCGGTCTGGATTTTTAGCCACAATAAAGATGTTTCACGACGCCCAAAGCTTGGCGTCAGAGGCGTTGATCCGATATACGGTGGCTCCGGTGACGCGGAATTCCAGCAGGGGCGGGCGGAGGACGAAGTGAAATAAGAGGGAAATGGCGCCCAGGATCAGGAGCGCAAAGAGAAGAGCAGTCATGAATCGGCGTAGGAATGAAGATCCCTGGCTGGTGCGAACGCTGGGATAGAGAGCGGCGGACAGTGGCGGCAGTTGAGTTATGCCGGTCACATAGCCAGTAGTAGTGCCGGTAGCCGTACTGATAGACGCCTGGTAGCCCGTTACCTGTTTGTTAAAAAACTCGACCGAAGAAGCCATTGGCGAGTATATTAGAGAGAGAAATTGTGGTTTATTAAGTGACAGAGTAGTACTGGTTGGTGGTGGCGTAGTGGCGGTTTTAAGAAGAGAAGGGGAGTTGTACAGGAAAATGGGTAGTGCGGATATTAATGGGAGTGTACAAACAGACACGTGGCAAATTCCGATATTTTACGAATGAGTGAAGTCAAAAGAAAAGAAAAGAAAAGAACCAAACAATTTCACGGGTTGGCAAAAAGATAATCAGATTCTGAATAATAAATTAGGTTTTTGCACCTTGGAAATTAATAAGAGTTTATGGAGTAAGAAAATAATTATATGCTCAAATTTTAATTTGAACATATTTTACTATGTTGCGTTTAATTAGTTGATATTTCTAATAATTATAACTCATTTTTGGTGATTATAATTTTTTTTATTTTCATTTAATTATATTGTTGGGACATGATTATTTGGGTACGGATGATTAAGTGGACCACGATCCACGTCAAGAAAATTTCCCCACGTAAGAATCTGTTTGGGACAATTTGAACACTTTAAGGAATCAAAAATTTCTAATTATATTTGATTTTTAACTTCTAAGCAAAGTGTTAGAATAGAATCCGACTTGCTTCCCTTAAGGAGATTCAGTTCAATCCCATTAAAGAATCTGACCTAATGAGAAATCAAATTTTTATACGGGCAAGGACATGTAGAGCCCTTAAGGAGATTCAGTTAATTAATTCAATCCCATCAAAGAATCTAATCTAGTGAAGAACCTTATTTCCATACGGGGAAGGACATATAGAGGAGGTGTGATCACTATAAATATAAAGTTATACTTTAGTTTTCAGCTGCACACAATTCATTATTATTTTTCAGTATTAAATATCTTCATTACTTACTTATTCTCACATTGGAGCTATCCTCCAGTTGGTCAAACCATCAAGTTTCACGTTTGATTTTATTTCTGTGCATGATTGGTCTGCCGGCCCAAGCCGTCAAACCGTCAAGTTTCACGTTTGATTTTATTTTTATGCATGATTGAACACGCTTTTAATCGTTGAAGTGCATGAACAGATCTTGACGTTAATATATATTTTGACATATTTGTCCATATATTATATAAGAATTATAATTTTAAAATAATTTGACCCATATTCATATTTTTTGGAAGGGTGGGAACGTAAATTATCATTCCACGCGTCTTCTTGGATTCTCATCAATTTTGTTTATTTGTAAGTATTATTTAATTATTTAACTTTTGTAACAATCATATATATCCATCATGAATGGTGAAAGGTGAAAAAGTTTTAAAATTGTTTAGATTCTTTTATACGAAAATGTAGTAAGAAGACAAATAATTGCAAAAACTATATATATATATATATATATATATATATATATATATATATATATATATATATATATATATATTCTGCTTCAATTATTTGGAGTTATTTTTTTCCCTTAAAAAAAGCATTATTTAATAATCTAAATACTAGAAGTCCAAAAACAACTCTCGCCTTATTTAATAGATTAATCAGAATCTGATTGTTTGGATGGAATAGGGCAATCTAACATTTGAAAATTAACTTTTGTCTCTTTGTTATAACTTACTAATTGTTAATTTTCTTAGTCAAAATAGCGTAAATAACATATAACTATGTAGGTACTTCGTTTCTCAGCGTAAAAAAGGGCCTTTCCTTTCCTTTCCTTCTAGTTATCCCAACTCCGCAAATACTCATCACTTAATTCTCTAAATCTCTTCCATAAAGTTGTAAAATTAATAAATAGTTCGGACTCAATTCGTACCCTTTCAATTATAAATTTAATTTGAGTTCGATTTGAAATATAAATGATTTAAACATGAGCAAATTTTAAAGTTTGATAAATTACTCAGATCATATTCGTTTAAAAAGTTCAAACTGCTTGAGTTCGATTTGAGATCGTACTCAACTCAGTAGCTAATCAAGTCTCAATCAAACCTTATTTTGTACTCAATAAATTTTGTGAACTAAATCTAAGCAACTCAATACTCGGCTCGACACGATTCGGTTCATTTACACTCTTACTCTTGCATAACAATAACAATGGAAGATGTTAAATTAAATTAGCAGACATCAAATTGGAGAACATGAAATCCTCTTACGTACATACATGCGTATCATCAACCTATATATCTTTATAAATTGACCAGACCCTAGTCGCTGTCTTGTACCGTACGTACGTTGTGATTCCTAATCTCCAAACCAAACACCTCTGCATATATGGCCCATGGATTTCATCGTCATCTGAATCTGTTTCTTTTTACTTGTTGCCGGCATGGAATTAAGAAGGCAAGGGAATTAAAAAGAAGTCGCTGTTGACATTCATGGAAAGTAAGGAGAAAGACAAGTTTTGTATTTTTATGCCAACATCGTCGTTATTAGGTTACATACGAGTACCGCACCTCCAATATATATTTTGGACACCGTACAATATAAATTTAATAAAATCCGAATGAGCTCAATTCCTCCCTATAAAGCCAGCCTTGGTGCATGGCCAGGCAAACTTATAGACATGAAGGGCATCTTAGAATTTGACAAAATATAGGCATTAAAATGAATTAGTTATACTTCAGATTTTTAAGGTAATCTTGTAATTTAATATATAGAAGTATGACTATCTAAAAACCAAATATTCTTTGACCCACTTATCTCTTAAGAAAAATAATTTACATTAATTCCCTTATTTATTTTTGAAATTGGTATCTGATATAAAAATGTCCTTTAATCGACAATCATGCTTACAAATTAAAGATCCTTCACATAATTTGTGTTTTTAGAATTAAGCTGGTTATAGAGAACATTTAAGATCATACTTACATGTCCAAGTTAACAAGCCAACCTAATTGCAAAAGTCATACATATAATTTTAATTTCTCATATACAGAGACTCATAGCTGGAAATATTATGAATAATCTCTTTAACTAGAAAGAAGAAAAAGAGAGTACATAATTAGGAATCTAGATAGATAGCCTGTAATACCCGGGAAAAAAAATTAAATAATAAAAAAATTATTTTGTTTTAAAATATATTAATTGGACTTTGTCTTTTATTGGGTCAAACTAGTATTTAATTTATGTGGGCTAATAAATATTAATAACTGTGGATAAATTAATTTGATAAAATTGGGCTTTTAAATTAATTGGGTTTATATTATATGTGGATAATAAATCCTATTAGAACTAGGAGAATTAATAAAATATTAATAATAAATAACTAAAACACAACCCTATTGTATACTCAAGCCATTTTTCGTTTGAAAGAAAAGAAAAAGAGAAGCGCGGCCGCATTACAGAGAAGGGAGAAAAAGAAAGAAAACGAACTCAGTTAAGTTAAGGTATGTAATTTTAATTGTGTATATTAGTGTAATCAATTATTTTGGGCAAAAAGGGATCACATCTGTGGCAAAAGTCGGCTGAGATTTGACATTATAATATTTTTTTATATGTCTTTTACTTTATTAAAGGAACTTGATAGTCTAGCTCCTGACAATACAGTTGTCATTCTAATTCACATGTAAAAAAAATCGATTCAATGGACTTGTCCAATCAAGAAACACCAAAATATGCTTGCGAAAACATATTACGATCAAGAAACACCAAAAACATATTACGATCAAGAAACACCAAAAATCATAACACTTATCCGATTTGCGTATATTTGGATTCGCGGTCCAATGTGTGATTGCCTGTGTGCCATTGTTTTGATGTGCCTGTGTGGCATTATTTTGGTTGCCTACGTGGCATCATTTGATTTGCCTGTGTGGCATTAGTTTGACTTGCCTATGTGGTAATGTATATTTTTGAGCTCATTCGGTATAAAATAACTCCAGCCATTTGTTTCAGCCTATTATTGTATTGTATTAATTTTGTTGGTTTATGTTCAGTTCAATTCATTGAGTTAGTTACTTCAGTTCGTTATTTCTTTATTCTTTTATTGGTTTCGTCAATTCTGTTGATTCAGATATATTTCATTCAGATCTTTGGAGATTATATTTTCGTCCGTATTTACACTTGAGGCTTTGTTCAGTATTTTGTCTTAGTTGTTTTCGTATATCTTTTGTATATCTGTATCCGTACTGGGCAATTGTCTCATGCTGTGTTTTTCTTCTAGCAGGTTCGCAGGGGTGATTCAGGGCTAGTGTGATGAGAGTATTACCTTGACCATCTAGGTTGATTCAAATTTTTTTTAGTTTTGATTATTTTGACTCTAGTTGGATAATTGTATTTAGTACTTCATTGATGGATATCACTATTAATATTTCGAAGTTATTAGTGCTTTGTTTACTTATTTTGAGGTTTGTTGTGCTTTGCACGTGACCTCCCTTTCCTTTTCGAGAAGGGGGTGTTACAGAGATGGTATCAGAGCTTAGGTTCTTTCTTGCAGAAAACCTATTTAGGTTTGATCTGTGAGTTGTGGATAAACCATTGGGTAGACGTAGGAGTTTAATTCGATTATGTTCCTTATTTGGTTGGTCTCTATTTTTGACCAATGTCGATTTCTTTTCGATTTGTAATTGATTTGAGGAAAGTAGAATAATTTGTTAAGGTGATTCAGTAATGATATTAGTTAAGAATTGTGATTTAATCATTAAGGTGAATAAAGTTTTACTTTGTACAGATAAGAAGTGATTTTTATATGAGATGTGATTATGATGTGAGTATTTGTATCGACGAGTATTTGATTTTAGAAAATTATTTTTTTTAGAGTTGTTTATTCTTTTTGTGACAATTATTATGATCGTTGAATTGAGGATTTGATTTGAGTTAGGTTTTGATTTATGTTAAGCTTGTGGATAATTTAAGGTTTGTGTATTGATGGCATTCTATGATAAAATGAAAATTACTAAGTATAGAGGATCTTTATAAATTTGAGTCATTGATATTTGAGGTAATTAGATTAATCATTTGGAGTTACTGATCAAATTTGTGGCTATTTTCTAATAGGATGTTGGAGTTATATTCTATGAAATTTCTTTGTGATAGTATGGGGAGACATTAAAATTTATTGGATTAAGGTTTACAATAAGGGAGGATTGATTTATTATATAATTAGATAGTAAGTGATAAAATTCAATTGATTTTGAGAGATCTTGAATATTTATAGTTTGCTTATGCAGATAGTAGAATATTTGACTTAGATTTGATATGACGATAAACAGATCTTAGTAGTATATTCTTTGGGGTAATATATATTATTTAAGAACTAGCTAGTTCAAATTGAGGTTTGAATATTTTGAAGCTCTTGATGATTTAGGAAAAAGTTGATATAATTTGTTGAGTTGTTTGGTTTATCCGATATCCTTGGAGTTTTGTATGATCGATTTTATGTAAATTAAATAAAAATAATTTGTTAGATATTTGTCATGTGTGGAACATAAACGTTTTACGAATTAAAGATAATTTTAAATATTTTGGGTATTCAAATCGTATTTAGATGAAGAAATTTTTTTGTGATTTCAAATTATGTTCCGAAGAGTACGTTTGCAAGAATTAAACTCAAAGATATTAGCAATAGCCCGCACCAACGGTGGATCATGTGATCTAATTTGATGCAACACGAAGAACCTTACTAAGGCTTGACATGGTAGTTGACGAATCTTTTATGAGTACATTGATAATTACGTGAACCGATGGACTTACCAGGCTTGATCGTTTTTAAATGGCGGCGCTACGTCTTAACTAAAATTTATGAACAATTATGCAATTTAAATAAAAATATTTTTCTTTGTAAGTTATTTGAATTTCGAGGACGGAATTATTTTTAAGAGGTGAAAAATGTAATAACTCATATTTTTTTTTAATAATTAACTATTTGATTTTATTTTATACAATTGCATTTAAATTGGAAAAGGTAGGTGACTATTTTTTTTCTTTCTTCTCTTCCTTGTTTTGTTTGGAAAGTTAAATTGTCTTAGTAGATAATTAAATAATGAATTAAATTAAAAATGAGGAGTCCATTAGAGTTTTGGTAGCTCTTATATTGAGTTATATTTATTTAAAGAGTGAAGTTGTAACTTTAATCCTATTCTAATTTGATTAGTTAAATTTCTGAGTAGAATACTTATACGCGCTGCAGTCCATTAGAAAATTATAATTAATTCATTTGATGTCAGAATTGAGTGAATCCAAATCAGCTTCCTTCAGTTTTTCGTCCTCTACAATTTTGAATAAGGGAGAAACTTGAGGTAATGTTAGATTGTCAAGAGCGGGGTATGAAGAGGAAGACAATCCCATTTGTTAAAATTTTGAGGAAAATAAAATAAAATATCCGGAGCGAGAAGCCACTTGGGAGATGGAGAAGTCTATTCGATCGGAGTATCCGCATCTTTTTGATAATTAGATATTTTTCATTCTTTTGATTCCGGGACGGAATCCTTTTTAAGGGGTAGGTGATGTAATACCCGGAAAAAAAATTAAATAATAAAAAAATTATTTTATTTTAAAATATATTAATTGGACTTTGTCTTTTATTGGGTCAAACTAGTATTTAATTTATGTGGGCTAATAAATATTAATAACTGTGGATAAATTAATTTGATAAAATTGGGCTTTAAAATTAATTGAGTTTATATTATATGTGGATAATAAATCCTATTAGAACTAGGAGAACTAATAAAATATTAATAATAAATAACTAAAACACAAACCATATTGTATACTCAAGTCATTTTTTGTCTGAAAGAAAAGAAAAAGGAGAAGCACAGCCGCATTACAGAGAAGGGAGAAAAAGAAAGAAAACGAACTCAATTAAGTTAAGGTACGTAATTTTAATTTGTGTATATTAGTGTAATCAATTATTTTGGGCAAAAAGGGATCACATCTGTGGCAAAAGTCGACTGAGATTTGACATATATAATATTTTTTTATATGTCTTTTACTTTATTAAAGGAACTTGATAGTCTAGCTCCTGACAATAATTGTAAGACCCCAAATTATGTAAAAAAAAATCGATTCAATGCTTCGGTTATCAGCACTGAATATAGCTGCTTTGATAATGTTTGTTTTGTAAAATGGCAAATTATATATATAATATATATATAATATATTATATATTATATATATAATATTATATTAAGGTTATGATTTGTTAAAAGATAAAAGAATGATTCGAAGACGGCGCAGTTTTTAGGGTTGTTTTATAAAATTAATGTAATTGGAGGAATTAAATCTTCTTAAAAATTATAATTAGTAAGTAACTTATAATTGTATTATTATTACTTTTTATTAGATCAGACGGAGGGAATTTAAAGAGTATAATATAAATTTTAGAGTATTAATAATTGATAAAAGGCGATGATTAAAGGCATTATTTAAATAGATTATGAATTATTTTGAAATTAATTACTGTTAGATTGTTTTTAATTGAGGTGAATATGTTTAGGTTGTGAATAACGTTTTGTATTTGATATCGTTGGCATTTGAGGGTAAGATCTTGTAGAGTGTGCTATAAATGGTTTGGAAGTATCAGGTACGGATTCCGTACTCTTTCAGTGATACTTTTGTTAAATTTGATTTGTTCGTTTTGTTCCTCGTTTCGAATTTCTGTTATTATTTCACATAATTGCTTCTTGTAAAATTGATATATTTATTTCATTTTGAAGTTGACACATTGGACTCGTAATTGTACTCTTTGAATCAGTTAACATGTCTAATATTTATTTTGATAATTGTAGAGCGGTACATGTTGCTACCTTTTTTTTTTGAAACCTTGTGACTATAATTTGATTTGGTTCACCATGTACATATAGAACCCTTTTGTTGGTATTATGTTGCATGTGTTGTGACATGATAATTTTGTTAGAATATATACCGTAGGGTATACCTGAGCAATAACCACGTGGGGGTACCACAGGCATGTCGTCTTGGCACGAGAGGCATGACACTTTCCGTGGCAGTGTGATTAGTCCACGGCGTCTCGTTTGGGTCCGGAGGAAGTGAGTCATTTGGTGTTTTGTTGTGGGGAGGCGTATGGGTTAACCCTAGTTTTCTGTTCTGCAAATTTGTGATGTTGTGTCAAACACACTTATGCG
Organism: Panax notoginseng; assembly: GCA_016801055.1. Classification (NCBI taxonomy): domain Eukaryota; kingdom Viridiplantae; phylum Streptophyta; class Magnoliopsida; order Apiales; family Araliaceae; genus Panax; species Panax notoginseng. The sequence goes on along the minus strand of CM029012.1, from coordinate 160,820,963 downwards.
ATTTGCATACATTTGGATTCGCGGTCCAACGTGTGATTGCATGTGCGTCATTGTTTTGATGTGCCTGTGTGCTATTTATTATGAATTATTGAAGTTCCGAAGTTCTGAAATAATTGATTTTTGGAGTTTTTAAAATGTTTTTTTTTTAAGAAAAACGTTTTTGTTGCAATTGAGTGGCTCACATGTGTTATACATGATCTGAAATCAGATTTCTTAGGTGGGCTTGATAATTTTGTAAATATAATATTATTATATTCAATTTTCTGCTTTGGTGTTCTAAGCATTTTCCTATAAATAGGGTGCTTAGGTTAGAATTGAAAAAAATCACACCTGAAACACAAGTTTCTCTCTATTTCTCTCTCTATATCGAGCGTATTCTTGTGAGTATTTGATACTTTGAGTGTTGCTATACGGTGCAAGTTTCTTCAGCACTATATCTAGTATTCCAGTCAGAA
>CM029012.1:160436911-160820408 GCA_016801055.1 Panax notoginseng | reverse complement strand
GTCTCGTTATCGCGCTCCACCAACTGAGCCCTATTTACAACATCAATACAAACACAGTTTATGAGAAATAAGATGTTGACTATCTTCGGCTTCAAACCTCTTAAAAACATCCGCGTCATTCTTTCTTCATTATTCACCAGGTGGGATGCAAATCGGGATAACTCCGCAAATTTTGCCTTGTACTGCGACACGGTCATATTATTGTGCTCCAATCTGATGAACTCCACCTCCTTCATGTGACGAATACTCTCGGGATAGTATTTGTCGTTAAACACTCTTGGAACTTCTCCCAGGATATCTTCAGTGCGGCAAGTTGAGTACGCTTTATCGATTCCCACAGTAATCTGCCTCTCCTCGCAATATAAGGTGGCAAAGGAACCTTTTGCTCCTCGGAGCAACCCAAACATCAAATATCTTGGTGATCTGCTTTTCCATGTTTCAGCTACAAGTGGTTTGGGTTCTCCTTAACTCTCGGTGGTCCCAGCTCCTTAAACTGTTTAGCGGTGACCGCAGAGAGTTTCCAGTATTTCCACTTACGTTGTGGACATGAGCCTCTTTCACTGTTGTTGCATGAATGCATAAAGCCTTTGAACATTGATCATTCATCATTGGTCAGTGTTGTTGTTTTGCATGAGGATTGTCACCTTCCTGATGCACATTATCCTGATTATTGATATGGGTGAATCAACAGTCGCCTGTGCTCCATTGCTATTCTCAACATTCTCAGATGCCATTTTCAGATACTGCCACAAAATAAAAATTAATTGATATGTCATATTTTATCCTTATATTATGACCGACCAATTAAATACCATGCAAATAAACTTAGGTAGTCATACTAGCGAAGGAATTTCCCGTCTCTCCCCTCCTAGTTCTATATCTCACATCTTAGCTAGGGATCATATCCTAAGCTCTAATACCAACTGTGACGCCCCCAAAATTAGGTATACATCACCCATCTTGGGTCGTCAGATACATAGTACAAAATACAAATACAACTTACTAATACAACTGTCGTGTACAATACGACAAAAACGTAAACTGTGAGTTTGAATACAAATATTATCTTCTAAGAGTATTCATACTCAAAAGGAGTCCTCTTACATTTATTAACACACCATTACATGAATAGTGAGGACTACTAACTAATACTATCATTCGAACCATCACTCCGTTCCCCGACTTGCCCCAGCTACGTTCTCATTTCCTGAAGAGAACAGTGAAAGAAAGGGTGAGCTCAACTAGCCCAGTAAGAAATATTATGACAAAGATAATGCAGAATAAATTATCATTAGCCTTCAACAATGTTAAACTGATAAAATATAATAGACATCAATTTTAACTTCAGCGGAACAAGCAATCAATTAAAAGAGTCAAGTAGAAAATAAACTCTACTATCTTTTATGATTTAAAAGATTTTCCAACACTGTGATCGCTGAGACTCAGCTTAATAAAATAATCCACATCATCGAATCACCCCTGCACTACAGCCAAGGATATTCGTATATTCATTAATGGTCATGATCATGCCAACAACTGTCCATCAATGCACTACGGGCCAATGAGGACTTTTACCACATCATTTGTAACATTACGGTCATGATTATACCGAATAATCCTTGGTCATAATCATACCAAGTCCATCTATGCACTACAGGTCACAGATGACTTTTAATATTTTATAAACATGAGGATGATGACAATGATATAAGAATTCAATAAAACAAGTTCAAGAATTAATTTATCCAAGAATTAACAACGTCCAAAATGTCAACATGATACTACTTTGTGGAGTAAAATTCAAGAATGATCAGGAGAATATTTTCATGAATAGATACTAGATGAAGCGCAAATGTCAATGATATTCCATAAATTTCATGGAGTATAGAAGTTAAAACTTAACCAACTGAGTATAATAAAGAATGGAATAAAAAAGAAATCACCATGCATGCGATAGACCGCACAGACAGGTTATTCCAACAGAATAATAAATAATGGAACCAGGTCCGGCGTAAAACACACAGACAAGATATTCCAACAGAATAATAACAAGACGGAACCAGGTCCGGTGTAAAACACACAGACAGGATGTTCCAACAGAATAATAGTAAAAACGGAACCAGGTCCGGTGTAAAACACACAGACAGATGTTCCAACAGAATAATAATAAAAACGGAACCAGGTCCGGTGTAAAACACACAGACAGGATGTTCCAACAGAATAATAGAAGAATGTCACCAAGTATAGGGTAGACCGCGTATACAGGTTATTCCAACAGAATAATACGAAATGGAATAACAACAGTTCTCTTCATGAATAAGAAAGAATAACACCCTTACCGTTTTAAAGAAGAGCTGAAATAAAGAAGTAGTTAAGTAGCAGAATACTCTTCTTCTCTCTCTCTATAGTTTCTCTCTCTAGAGTTCAGTGAATTCGTAAGAAATAATGAAGGAATGAGCTGCTATTTATAGAAAAATAGAATGCATAGTAACTAATCCATGAACGGTCCAGATTGATTACTTTAATCTGACGGTCCATATTTAAAGAAAAATCTTTTAAATAAGATATACTATATTCTATTTATAGAATAACTTTAATAAAGTATTCTGTTTTATATAAAAAGATGTTTCTGTTTTATTACGTTAATAATACGAATAAAACAAAACGTCATTATCGCTAAATAATTCATATTATTAATTGACAATAATTGAATCAAACTGAGTGACTTCTCACATAAGCATTAATAATCAATACCGTGTGCTACTATGCAACCACACGTATTACTGTACTTTTACTACCGAGTAGTTCAACAGTAACAATGGTAAAACTTCCGCCGTTATTTTTAATAAAATATTTTTGTCGTTTTCTCAATCCGACAATAATTCCGTTGTGGGGTCCACCAATGATTGTGTCGTTGTACGAATATTCCCTGTTAAAACGAATATTCCCCGACCAATCGAATATTATATAACAACTTGCGTACTTTACAAAATTTATAAATATTACCCACAACTATAACATTATATATCAAATTAACTCCATAATATTCAAAAATGATATTTATAAAAAATTCATCTTTATTTATAAAAGTTGGGGTCTTACAGTATGGATTTGACAATAGGTTTAAGATTGGAGAAGAGAGAAACCATTTTTCAGTGGTTGAATCCTTATCAACTGTAAAATAACCTACAGTAGTTTTAACATTGTAAACAGAATTAACTATTAACGTTATGCATAATAATCCATTCGATCAAATATAAGAATATTGAATTGGCATAGATGAAAAGGAAGCTTGATAAAGGGAACCACATATGTTAAAAGAAATTATATATATTACACTAACATGAAGACAAGACCTCAACTTTTTCGAGTTATTCAAGTGCATACAAGTGAATTTGATAACTGCAGTAATAACAGGATTTAGAGTCTACAAAGAACACATTAATCTCGTACCTTTAATGTAACGACCCCAAAATAGGTCCATTCCACCCAACCCATTCTGAGTCGTCAAATACATGGTACAGAAAATAACTACAATTTTATTACAACAATTGTCGTGCAAAATACAACAACACATATGCTGTGAGTTTGGATACAAATATATACCAAATGTGACATTGGACACCATCATGTATCAGCACCTCACTAAGGTACCTTACATAAAGGTACAGTCAAAAACTGTTTTAGAAACTAGAATATTTGGGAAGTGCTCAAGGAAACCTTCGTACATGGGAGGCCATGCTTCTAGGTTATGATAGATATCATATGGCCACAGAATTATCCTTGGTTGACCCAATATACACCAAAGAAAAACGAGAAGATTACTATTATATTCTTCCCAATGGTGTGTCTTCTCTTGACTTATCATTATCTCCACTGTCTCTAATTGAGAATTATACTTCAAACAAACACCAAGATTATATAGGCAGTGCTCGTAGATATACTCAGCAAGTGGATGAGCACATCCCTGTCTTATGATGATACGAGGTTGTATGTCATTAGACATCTTGTATGATAGTGGTAAAACACCCTTCCAACGTTGGGTACACCTTACCCTGTTGGATTCACCAAATAAAACTACTAAATGAACTTTTCTATACTGCTTCGGGAGAACATCCACAGTTAGAGACCACCGTTCTATTTTCCCGTTACCCTCGCTCGACCCAGCTACACTCTTATTACCTGAAAGGAATTGTGAAGCAAAAGGGTGAGCACAACTAGCTCAGTAAAGAATATCATGACTAAAGATAATTAAATTATCAATACCTTCATCAATAATAAATCAGAGATTTAGAACATATGGTAAATAATAAAAATTTCAACCATAGTTGCAGCGGAACGAGCAATCCATTAGAAGAGTCAAATAGACTATACAGTCTATTATCTTCTCCATGTTAAAAATCCACAACAATGTTTTATCCCTGTAACATCAATCAACAGTTCCTTTTCACAATCATATGAATAACTCATAATCATAATTGTGATTCTAAATTTTTCTTCGCACCCAGGACGAAGATAATTTTCATCACATGTCTTTACCTGAAACATCAAAGATCATGGTTATACCAAATCACAGTTCTTGTTCATAATCATACTAATAACTTCATCTTTGCACTACGACCAAAGATATTCATTTGTATCACCAGTTGGTCATGTTTATCTCAACATCTGTTCATCTTTGCACTACTGGCCAAAGATATTCAACAATATGTCATCTTTGCACTACGGGCCAAAGATATTCCTCAACAGTTCATATTTGCACTACAGGCCAAATATATTCATCAACAGTTTATATTTGCACTACAGGCCAAATATATTAATATCTCAAAGAAATATATAATCATTTCAGAATTTATATATACTATAATTATAACCATGTTAATCAATTCATCTTACACTTAAGCTAAAGATATTCAATTGTAAATTCAATGGTCATGATCATACCAGTCACAATTAACTTTGCACTACAGGCCAAAGAGAACCCTAGTCATGATCATACCAATAATCTACCCATCTTTACACTCCAGTGAAAGGAATTTCAATATCAGGATTATAAAAATGTTATATATGATAATAAAAATAATATAATCAATACATATTTTAATCTCAAGAGTAATATTCATAACTCAACTATAATTTGGTTAGAAAAAGAAACCAATTTTGTCGTGAATAGTAACTCGTGAATAACTCATGAATAGTAACTCGTGAATAGTAACTCATGAATAGTAACTCCGACACAAAAAGGTAGAAATTTCACAATAAAATTCATACCAATATTTTCGGTATAATGATATTGAAATAATAACATTTCTTAAATTTATAAACAATTTATTTTAATTGTTTACACTTTACTAAATAATGCATTTAATCATCATAAAATGCCAACTCTTAAGATTTCATCATCAATAACCAAAACCCTCATCAAAAATCTGCATATACCTCATATAGGATTCTCAAGCCATAAAATCCTATTTTCCAATTTTCTTACTTCACAGAAACATATTTAATTCATTTACTCATAACTAGTCTATTTTCATGAAAAATACCAAATCAGTTCTAAAAATATTTCTTTTCTGGGATTTAGCATAATATAGTCCCATAGTGAACATATATTTTTCTCAGAATTTTTAAAACTCATTTACTATTTTTCATATAGCTAAAACACCCGAATATTTAGACATTTATCAAAAATTGTACTTTTATCTAAAAATTCTGAAATTCACAGAGTATACTCCTATCATATACATGTACTCCCAATAAAAATTTCATCAATTTTGGAGTTAACCACAAGGAGTTATAAGCGGTTACTTTTAAAATAGTATTTTCTCATAAAATTCATAACTCTTAATCTATACATCCAAAAATCACCATTTTTGGACACAATCAAGAAAACTCATCAAAATATTATTTCAATTTTTTTCAGAATTTTTGAAGGTCATAAAAATTACGAAACTGAAAAACATAACAACCCTTAAAATCCCTTACTATCCCTTACTATCTCTTACTTCAAAAGAGCAGTACTTCTGATCGGTATGCAAAGCCGAAGAAAACTTGCACTGAATAGCAACTCTCAAAGTATCTAAATACTCACAAAATATGCTTCATAATATAGAGAGAGAAAGAGAGAAAACTTGTTTCTGGTGTGATTTTCAATTCTAACTTAGCTCTCTATTTATAGGAAATTTTAGTAGGCTTGACCTGCAACCTGATGGCTTTACCTGCTACTATTTCCACCCACCACATTTGAAATATAATTCAGCACATTTCTTCACCAACCACAAGTGGGGCCCACCAATTATAAAATTTTTCTACCAAAATGATTAACTCCGAAAATTCAACAATTTCTAAACTAGTCATCTCGTAAAATTCATAACAAATCATACGTTCATTTTTAACGTTTCAAAATTTGTGGACATATACTCAACTTAAATATGTATAACATATCCAAATATTACCACGATCCAACGGCCGGATTAAAAATTATAACCCTCGCAAAATATCTTAAAACCCTAATTTAATTTTCAATACATCCGTTCCGACGAAAATACAGATAAAACACCTTAACATTAACTCCTTCATTTTTAACCACAAAAATATATCCCTCATTTATATCCACATCAAATAAATATTTTCCTTATCATATAGATCAATAATTAATTATTCACAAATAATATTACAGAATCACATTTATGACAACCAGGCCGTTCCCAGGAAAGAGGGGGCTTTCCGATAAGGATTTCTCCTTACTGACGCGCAATTAGATGACCAAACCTCTCCTTAGACAGAACTTTCTAGACATTGTCAATAATGCTATCTAATAATATTATTCTAAATAATATGAATTATTGATCTGATAATGGAGATGATGTGCAGTGACAATTATTGAGCAACAATAATATAAAATATCAACGCAGGAATTATTGAATCAATAAAATAAAATATTGAACAGTAATTACTGTGACAATTATTGAGTAGTGCCTTCTTACGTAAGAATCAATAATTTTAAAAATACTGTGCAATACCGTATATTACTGTATTTTAACTACCGGGTATTCCAACAGTGTTAACGGTAACAACTACGCCGTTAATTATAGAAACTCAATTTTTGTCGTTATCTTCATCCGACAGTTATTTTGTTATGGGGCCCACAAATGTCTGCGCCGTCGTACGAATATTCCCCGACAGAAAGAATATTCCACGACCAAACGAATATTCCCCGACAACAATGAATATTTTATAACCACTTGCGTATTTTGAAAAGTTTTCACATTTCACCCATAACTTTAACTTTTTATCAATTTAACCATTTACTGAATTGTAATTATAAGAAAAATTAAATACTTTTATTTCATAAAATTCGGGGTCTTACATTTAACCAAACAAGCTATGCTAAAATTTTGAATTCTTCTACCTTCTACCTGATAATCCTTTAATAATAGTTTTGTGACCTGATAAAAAGCTAGTATTTTAATTGTTATACAAAAATAATCCTTACTTTGACATGTGCATATTTTCATATAGTTTAGGAAGCTTAGAAACCCGTTTGAGATTCACTTAGTAGGAGTGAATCTCAAATAGTCCCCGTTTTGGGACTGTTCTTGTATGTTTCGATCTCATTTAGGTCGGTGTTAACGACTTGAGCACGTCTTTATATTTTTTGAATTTTCGGTCAGTATATATCTCTTGACGTTCTTCGGGTGCATATTTAGACTACGATGTGTTAGTCTATTACGTGTACTTGAAGACAATGGGGAGGTGCTGCCGAAATTTCTGAAAAATTTAAAGCTGTGTTCAAGTTGTTGGCATCAGTGAGGCCTGACCCGTTAGAGTGGGAGATGAAGTTAGGAAACTCATAAGCTTGCATATACATTAACTTGTGAAATTGATTATGTTTGTCTAATTTTCCATATATATAGCAGACAGTTGTGCAAGATGTCTGTTGATCGAAGTTGGATGGAACGTAGGGTAGCCACTGATAAGAGTGGGCTTAGCTCTGAGTATAGTAATGGGGTTGAACAGTTTCTCAACTTCGCGTTTGAGCAAGTTAGCGGCGATGAGATCAGATGTCCTTGTAAGAGGTGTGTGAATGAAGTGTGGAAGGAAAGGAGTGATGTCATGTGCGACTTATTTGCGTATGGGTTCAAACAAGGTTATACGACATGGATCTATTATGGGGAAACCTGGTTGGATGAACATGAATCGGAATCAGAATCCAGAGGTGACGAAACCTTTGACTGTACTAACATGATAGTCGAAGCTGCTGGTACATACTTCCAGTGAAATACAGACAGGGATGGCAGTAGCGTCGAGCAAGAGCCGAATGACGGGGCTAAGGGTTTCTATGAGTTATTGCATGAAGCAACGACGCCACTGTATGACGGCACAAAAAGCACACCGTCTTATCTGCCGTGACTAAGTTTTTACACTTCAAGAATGAGCATGACTGTAGCGAGAGAGGTTTTAATGAACTGTTAAGCATTGTGAAGGAATGCTTACCTACAGGCAATAAGTTACCGGAATCGTACTATGATGTGAAGAAAATGGTCAAAAGGTTCAATCTAGGGTATGAGAAGATTGATGCTTGTGAATGATTGTATGTTGTATTACGGTGATGTCAATAAAGATAAGAGGTCATGTGATATTTGTGGTACAAGTAGATACTGTGAACAACGCAAGAAAAAGGAAAAGACGTGCCGAGAAAGATCTTACGTTACTTTCCCATTGCCCCGAGGCTTCAGCGGTTGTTCATGTCAACACATACCGCCGAGGATATGAGGTGGCACTCTACACGGGACATAGTCGAAGGTCAACTGACGCACCCGGTAAATGGGCTTGAGTGGAAAATTTTTGATAGCAAGCACCCCTCGTTTGCTGAAGAGGTTTGCAATGTTAGGCTTGGACTTGCTACGGATGGGTTTAATCCGTTTAACGGGCCTTACACAAAACCCTACTCAACTTGGCCGGTGATTATTGTTGTGTATAACCTCCCGCCTTCGATGTGCATGAAAGATCCCTACATGTTCATGCCTTTATTGATTCCGGGTGATAAGAGTCCGAGTAAAGACATCAATGTATACCTCAGGCCGTTAGTTGATGAGTTGAAGATGTTGTGGGAAAAAGGGGTTCAAACTTATGATGTATCTCTTAAGCAGAACTTTGACATGAGGGCAGCTTTACTGTGGACAATAAATGACTTCCCGGCGTTAGGAATGATCAGTGGATGGTCAACTCACGGGGGCTTGTCATGTCCCATGTGCATGGGGTCAGTTAAAGCTATGCGGCTCAAACATGGGGGGAAAATGAGTTTCTTTGCAACATCCAGACAGTTTTTGCCTATTAAACATCGTTATCGACGGATGAGTAGACAATTCAATCGAAAAATAGAGAAATGTCAAGTACCTGGCCGTCTTTCTGGGTCAGCAGTGTTGAGTTGGATTAGTCATTTGAAGTTTCCACCTCTAGGGAAGAATCACATATTGGAGCGAGCTTATGGTTACGGCAAGGTTCACAACTGGACACACAGATCCATGTTCTTTGACCTGCCTTATTGGGCTACACTCTGCATCCGTCATTGTTTAGATTCGATGCATACTGAGAAGAACATATTTGATAACATTTTTTATACAGTCCTAGATGCCAGTGGTAGAACAAAGGATAACAACAAGTCGAGGCTTGATTTGGTAGAAATGAACATTAGGGAAGATCTGTGGCTGTATCAGGAGGGTAGTAAGACGGTAACGCCTAAAGCTGAATATACTTTGACCAAGGAACAGTCATGATATCGACATATAATTGGATCAGTGGACTAAAGCTCCCAGATGGATATTCTTCGAATATATCAAGGTGTTGTAAAGTCGAAGAGCTGAAGTTTCGGGGTCTCAAAAGTCATGATTGTCACGTATTCATGCAGAAGTTGATCCCTGTGGCATTTATCGACTTGTTACCGTAACGTGTGGTTGAAGCATTGACAGAGCTTTCTAATTTCTTCAGAGATCTATGCTTGACGGAGCTTCAGGTCAAAGACATAGATAAAATGGAGATACAGATAGTGGAAATAATGTGCAAGTTAGAAATGATATTCCCTCCATCGTTTTTTGATTCAATAGAGCATTTGCCTATTCACTTGCCATACGAAACTAAGTTTGGTGGTCCCGTACAATATAGATGGATGTATCCATTCGAGAGGTAATGACATTAATACTTCTAATACGGTAAAATGTTCATTTTTTTTTGCTAATCTATATATCACATAGGTATATGCGACGTCTAAAGCAAAAGGTGAAGAATAGAGCCCGTGTAGAGGGGTCAATTGCTGAAAGTTATGTTATGGAGGAACTTGTTAATTTTTGCTCGTTGTACTTTGAGCCGAATGTTCAGACGAAGCACAATCGCTTACGTCGGAATGAGGCTGTTGCGCACGAGGAAAATGGAGAATTAACGGCCTTTAGTCATCCTGTACGCCCATTCGGTGGTAAAAAAAGGCGATTCTTGACCGATAGTGAGTATGCAGCTACCACATTGTATGCACTTGTCAACATGAATGAAGTAGCACCATACATTAAGTACGTAGTCATAACTTTTCAAATGTTGTCTTATGTTACTGCGCCTATAAGTTCCTTCCATACACATTATGTATATATAACGGTATTACAGTCAATATGATGCTGAGATACGTGAAACGAATCCGATTATATCGGACGGGGATTTACAAAATTTGAGGAATAGAGAATTTGTGCAATGGTTTAAAGATCATGTAAGTTTAACCGATTTGCAGTTCAATGAATCTACCATCACAAACATAATCTTATGGTGTAATTAACTTTATAATATGTTATGTTCTGTACATTAGGTCCTCACAGATAAGTTAGCTGACATTCGGCTAAAGCTTATAGCCGACGGCCCTGAAAGATCTGTAGATACTTATACATGCTGCATTGTCAATGGTTATAGATTTAAGTGTTGCGATATTGGGGAAGTCGCTTCTTCTGATTCTGGTGTTGTGGTTAAAGGTAGCTGCTACGACAATGTTTGGGATGACTGGTATGGACGATTGCTAGAAGTTGTCGTTCTCAAATAGGGTTAAATATACTTTTCCTTACTGTACTCGATCTCGGTTTATAAATGCATCACTGAACTGAAATTTTTTACGGTCAACTCATTAAACTATAACTTTTTAACAAAAATTAAAATTTCCGTCTAAAACTGTTAAAAGTTAACGGAATGTTGACGTGGCTCCATATCAGATGCTTGGGTGGCAACAATTATCAATTCTATAACAAATAGTTAAACAAAATAAAAATTAAATTAATGCACATAACAAATAATTATATTAATTAATTAAAATAATAATAAATTAAACATATAAATAATTTTTACAAATGTGTTTATATAAAATTACTGAATTCATATATTTTTTTTAATTTTTAAATATTTTAAGTTCATTTTGAAAATATAAAATTATCTAATATTTTGAAATAGAAAAATTATATTATTATTATAATTATTATCTCTCTATTTATCTAAAATTTAAAATCTAATCTCCTCCTCCTCTTCTTCTTCTTTTTTATTTTGGCTTTGTTTTTTTTGAATTTCACTACTTATCATTTGGGTTTATTTTTTCAGATCTACAATAGCTCCTCCATCGTCATCTTCCCCTCCGTCGAATCCTTCTTCTCCTGTTCACATCAAACCCCCTCGCACTTTATTACTTGATCTGTTTGTCGTGGTAGATGATCCGCTTCTCGGTGACGAGGAGGACGTCGGCGACGAGAAGGACGTCGGCGATGGTCGAGAATAGATTAGAGCTGCTTGGATCTGGTTTTGGAGTTCCTCGGCGTTTGGGGTCCCTCAGCCGTGCACGTAATTAGCCCACCCACTCTTTCACACTCTGAGACGTTTAGATCTGGTTGATGCCTCTATATGTCTTTTCTGCAAGCAACAAAATAGTATCAAGTTAGGAGTTGGCTCTTCTGGACCTCTTTCTCATATTAGTGCCATTGTTGGGAGTTTTCAAATTGATTTAAGATGGAGATTTTCTCTGTTGGGTCAAATTAATTTGTTGGTTCTGAGCTGATTCACTATGTTTGCTGCTTAATTCTTTTAGTGGAATCAGTTTGGTGTTAATCTGGTTATTTTAGCCGATTATTGTTATTGTTTTGAAACTGATTGATTGGTTTATTGTTGGATTTTTTTTGAATTTATGCCCCCATCTCGCCGGCAACAATGGCGACTACTTTTGAACACGCCGGAATCTGAGTTTGTTCGGTGCAAATTAGTTCTTGTTTTTGGTTTTGGGATTTTCTGTTTTGTGTGGATTATTCTGTATCGATCGGATAATATCGCCGAAATCTGGGTTTTTTAGTTTAGTTGAATGATGAATGTGATGATTTTGCCCCTATAGCTACTGAATGAATGATAAAGTTTTAATTTGTTTTTTTAGTTTGATTTTAGTTGCCCAAATTTTATGTTTTTACACTTTTAATGTGTTCTTTTAGTTTATTTTGTTTAAACAAAATATAAATTAAATTAATATACATAACAAATAATTAAATTAATTAATAATTAAATATAGTAATAATAATAATAATAATAATTATTATCATTATTATTTTAATTTAGTTTGTCAATTTAGGGCAATACATGCATTACACAATGTTTATATTATATTAAAATATGAAAAATATCAATTTCTGGACGGGTATAACATCGATTTCTCAAAATTTGAGATAATTTTAGGAAATTTAGTACTATAAAAATTATAGTTTTACCTTTTAATTATTTTAATTAATGAAAATGGTGATTTTAAGAAAAATTAATGTATAAAAATTATTAATTAATAATAAAATATATTAATGTATAATGTTTACAAATGTATTTATATAAAATTAAATAATTCATATTTTTTTATAAGTTTTAAATATTTTAGGTTCACTTTAAAAGTATAAAATTATCTAATATTTTGAAATGGAGGGATTATTATTATTATATTAATTTTTTAAAATTAATTTTTAAGCATTATATATATATATATATATATATATATATATATATATATCATATTTAAGTTATTAATTTTTTCTGTTTTATAATTGTGAAGTTAAAATATTTTATTTGGTTACTTTTTTATATAATTTATTTAAAATTGTACAAATATTAATTGATTAAAATAAAATTTTAAAAAATAGAAGTAGTATTAATCTAGCATTAAGTTTATATAATTTTCCATCTAGGCATGTCAAAAAAAATGTCTGACGTGCAAGGTTTTCTCTCTCTTACATGGCAGCTGATGTAATTTTTCCGTCAAAAGTTTAATAATTTAACAGAATTTGTAACGGTTTGTAAAAAAGTTATAGTTCAGTGAGTCGAATGTAAAAAAAATTAGTTCGACGATGCATTTGTAAACCGACTCTTAGTAGAGTGGGTAAAAATACATTTAACCCTTCTCAAATATTGGGATCATAAAGAGTTAGTTTGCTTCAATTGTCATTGGTTTGATGTTGAGAATGGAGTTAGAGTAGATAAAAATTTAGGACTGGTGACTGTTAATGTTAAGTCAAAACTAAACTCAGACGAGTCTTTTATTTTAGCAAGTCAAGCAATACAGGTGTACTACGCGCGAAGTGTTAAAACTCCTGCAAGCCCATGGTATGCTGTAATAACCACCAAAGCCCGTGGTTTTCAAGGCACAGCTCCTCGTCCAGACGATGAACCTTTACAAGTCGAGTCTACTAGTGTCACACCTGCTGATGTGACAATTATTAGTGATTCTAGTGGAGAAGAGGATGATGTCGTCGCTGTCGAAAGTGAAGATGATGTTCTTAAGGAGGTAGATATAATTGAAGAAATCGTTGAGGATGATGAAGATGATGATGACAATGATATTGAAGATTTACTGCTCGAAGATGACGATTCTGATATTGATGGCTTTGACGATATAAATGATTAGGAGTATGTACTCTTTGTGTCCTTTTAGTTGTTTTAGGTTACTATTTATGTTGTATCCTTTTAAAATGCCAATTTATGTTGTGTCCTTTTAGTTGTATTCAAATGTAATTATTTGTTTTAGGTTACTATTTATGTTGTATCATTTTAAAATGACTATTTATGTTGTATTCTTTTTGTTGTATCTGTATGTTATCCTCTTTGTTACTGTTCAAAAATATTGTGCATACGAATGTCTAATAATGTTTTGTTGATGATTTGACAGTATATATACATATGGCGCATACACCACACGGCGATCGTGGTGGGCGTGCAGGTCGTGGGGGCCGCGGAGGTAGTGGGGGTGATGAGCAGGCCGGGTCGTCAGGTATAATTACATGTTTTGTTGGGATACATCTTATTATTTTTTATTTTATATAGTATTGTCATTATATTCTTTTATATAAATAATGATGTATTTCACTACATAGGTGATCGTCGTAGGCCTCCGCGGGGACTAGCACGTGGCTTGCTAGGGAATCCCCCTCAGGCATCGATTATTTGTCGCGTTGGGACTAATAGGTAATTTCATAGTTCTATATAGTATTGACATAGTATTTCGTTCTTATATATTCTTTCTAATTTGTAGTATCCTTGACGCGACGCCGAGGAACACGTTGCTTGGGATCGTCCGTAATCGATTCTCAAGCCAGTGGATGAGGTGGGCGGATGTGGATGATCGGACACGCCAGCTGATTTTTGCCGAGTTCAGGGTAAGATGTCATTCATTCATTCATATATATGTTTGTTTTATATGCATTCATATTTAGTTTGATTTATGTTGTCTACTAAGTTTCTTGATGTGTAATGTGCAGAGATATTATCGCTTTGAGGACGGGCAGGAAGCCCATGGCATGACTGTTCTACATAAATACTTGGAGATGAATTGGCACAAGTGGGTTCATGACTGCAAGAAGAAGGCCCAGACGAAGATGGCTGATGGACAGACACTTAAGGATGTCCGGCCAGATTTCATCTCTGCTGCGGTATGGGACCAGATGTGCAGCATTTGGGACGGCGAGGCCTTCAAGAAGATATCAGCACAGCGTACAGCTGCCCGACAGCAGAGTCGTCTCCCGCACTGCACGGGGTCTCAGTCGTACGATCTCTACCGGGAGAGACTCGAGGTGAGTCTAAAGCATGCACCCTCCCGCTTGGAGTTTTGGTGGCACACCCACCAGAAAAAAGGTGAAGGTGGTTATATATCTCCTGAGGCAGAATGCATTGCTGTAAGTTATTTAATTCTTTTATTTAGTATGTAATTAAAATTCGATTATTCTTTTGAATTTTCTTGTTTTATATTTTGCGTATCATCTATTAATGTGTTTTTTTCAGCGACGATTCGAGGACCTTTCTGTGGCCCGGAGCAGCCAAAGAGGTGACACTGCAGTCGATGGTTCTACGCGTGTGGATGAGGAGATGGAGGACTGGTTGCAGGCTACAGGGGGACCGAAGAAGGGTAGAGTTTTGGGCATTCCCCATGTCCCAGCCTACACCCTAGTCCCTGCTGCGAGATCTCGACGGCGCCCACCCACTGGAGGTAGTGGTGCGAGTGGATCGGGCGCCAGCCCTTCATTATCCGACGATTTCTTCAGGCGGATTATAGAGGGGTGCATGGCGAGCAGTGTTGTGCAGTCAGGAACACCATCACGCGAGCGGATCTACCAGCTGGCTCAGGAGGTTGTCCACGGCTCCATAGATCCTACAGCTGCCGCTGACGACCTCATGGGTGTAGTACAGGAGGAAGCCATCCGTGTATGTGCGGTTGTATTGGCCAATATCGTCCCACCACATATTCGACAGGTAAAAACAATTATTGATGTATTTGTTTATTTAATTTACGAAATTTGTAATTATATTACCCGAAAAAGAGACCAAAACCTGCGTCGGTAGCCCAAACACCACGCAAACACACACATAGCACCGCGTAGGTATTAGACACGTGCTGCAACTGACGGGACTCGATTCCGACATACGGAAGCTGAGTTATCGCCCAGTTTGCAAAACTCGCCAACACTTAGACAAAAAGCCGAAAAAGAGAACAAAACCCGCGTCGGTAGTCCGAACACCACGCAAACACACACATAGTACTGCATAGGTATTAGACAAGCGCAGCAACTGACGGGACTCGATTCCGACATACGGAAGCCGAGTTATCGCCCAGTTTGCAAAACTTGCCAACACTTAGGCAAAAAGCCGAAAAAGAGACCAAAACCCGCGTCGGTAGTCTGAATGCCACGCAAACACACACATAGCACCGCGTAGGTATTAGACACGTGCAGCAACTGACGGGACTCGATTCCGACATACGGAAGTGGAGTTATCGCCTAGTTTGCAAAACTCGCCAACACTTAGGCAAAAAGCCGAAAAAGAGACCAAAACCAGCGTCGATAGTCCGAACACCACGCAAACACACACATAATACCGCGTAGGTATTAGACACGCGCAGCAACTAACGAGACTCGATTCCGACATACGGAAGCCGAGTTATCGCCCAGTTTGCAAAACTCGCCAACACTTAGGTAAAAAGCCGAAAAAGAGACCAAAACCCGCGTCGGTAATCCGAACGCCACACAAATACACACATAGCACCGCGTAGGTATTAGACACGCGCAGTAACTGACGAGACTCGATTCTGACATACGGAAGCCAAGTTATCGCCCAGTTTACAAAACTCACCAACACTTAGGCAAAAAGCCGAAAAAGAGACCAAAACCCGCGTCGGTAGTCCGAACGCCACGCAAACACACACATAGCACTGCGTAGGTATTAGACACACGCAGCAACTAACGGGACTCAA
The DNA here is from genome assembly GCA_016801055.1 of Panax notoginseng. Lineage (NCBI taxonomy): Eukaryota > Viridiplantae > Streptophyta > Magnoliopsida > Apiales > Araliaceae > Panax > Panax notoginseng. The sequence goes on along the minus strand of CM029012.1, from coordinate 160,803,628 downwards.
TTCCGACATACGAAAACAGAGTTATCGCCCAGTTTGCAAAACTCGCCAACACTAAGGTAAAAAGCCGAAAAAGAGACCAAAACCCGCGTCGGTAGTCCGAACGCCACGCAAACACACACATAGCACCGCGTAAGTATTAGATACGCGCAGCAACTGACGGGACTCGATTTCGACGTACGGAAGCCGAGTTATCGCCCAGTTTGCAAAACTCGTCAACATTTAGGTAAAAAGCCGAAAAAGAGACCAAAACCCGCGTCGGTAGTCCGAACGCCACGCAAATACACACATAGCACCGCGTAGGTATTAGACACGTGTTGCAACTGACGAGACTCGATTCCAACATACGGAAGCCGAGTTATCGTCCAGTTTGCAAAACTCGCCAACACTTAGGTAAAAAGCCGAAAAAAAGACCAAAACCCGCGTCGGTAGTCCGAACGCCACGCAAACACACACATAGCACCACGTAGGTATTAGACACGTGTTGCAACTGACGGGACTCGATTCCGACATACGGAAGCTGAGTTATCTGCCTGTTTGTAATAATTGTAGAACATAAACTACAATAATTTAAATATGCTCTATTTTCGACTTCGTAATTAATATTTTTACTTTTATAGGGTATTGTTGATGAGACTCATGGGTGTGGAGGCTACGGCACAGGCGATGCCCGTGACAGAGATGGTGATGACCGCCGAGCTGATGCTGATGAGACTATGGAGGGTGGGACCGCAGGTGGGACAGGCGATCGTACGATAGATGGCGGTGATGATGACACTGAAATTCCTGATCTTGGGTTGTAGTTAGTTTATGTTTATATTTTGACTTTCATATATGTATTTATATAACTTTTGAGTTGTACAGACCAGAGTTTTGTATCTAACTAAATTGATTGTTGATATGCGTGCATTGTCATTATTAGTATTTCTTTAATTTATAACAGGTACAATTATGTATATGTAAATGAACAGGGAAATTTTGCAATTTTTAAATTTTTTTTAAGCAGATCATTGGTGACGGGTCATTGGCGACGGGGGTGCCGTCGGCAATGACTTACAGGTCATTGGCGATGGCACTCCACACTCATTTGCGACGGCATGCCGTCGGTAATGATAGTAATTTCAATTTTATAAAATGTTTATTAACGACAGCATGTCCGTCGCTAGTGCCGTCGGTAATACAACATTAGCGACGGTAGGACCGTCGGCAATGACCCCGTCGACAATGATATTCTTCCCGACGGCGAGCGACGGGAGTCACTGGCGACGATCTCTGGGGCGACGGTAGGGGCGACGGTCTGTGCCGTCGTAAATGACCTCACTGCCGACAGTAATAGAGTCATTGGCGACGGGAATGTCTGTCGGCAATGACCTTTTTTTTTGTAGTGAATTAGGCAAATTTTATGTAATTACCTAAGGTAGCATTTCTCCTTGAGATTTCAGAAAAGGCATGGAAATCCAGATTATATGTGGCATGGCTGTGTATTTCTTTATGCGCGTCTGTCTGGTTGGTAAAAGGTTTAATTAGGATCATCTTTGGAATTTGAACCTGGATGGATCGACGAGAAGTTACATGACATCCTCCCTCGGTTTCACTTGCCATTTCTCTCTCATATATATATATATGGACTGGAGTCTGGATCACCCTTCCTTCAACAACATTTAATAAATAAAAATTTAACTCTTAGCACGACCCACACATTGAATTGGGGCCGCCGATAGAAGGAACACCGACTGAGAAACTGTCTCATACTTACGAGGAGAGGAGAGGAGAGGAGAGGAGGTAACTGGTAAGGTGCCCGCTTACTTAGGAAAACTGTATGTCCACACGTACGCTGTGTTTGTCGCCTTTTCAGCCCCATCATTACTCTTTTCTTTTTTTTTAACCCTTTTCCTTTCTCTAATTAACAAAATAATTCTTCTCTTTGTCGTAGTCCTCCAATTCAGAGAGGAATTGAAACACTCTGTAGGGGTTGGGTACTTTCAAAGAATAAAAATGGTTGGTAAAGGGACAAAACGAAAAAAAAAATATACAATATGAGAGAGAGAGAAGAGAGAATGCACTATATATTGATTTATGGATAACTGGATATGCATGGGAGGGGCGTCAATACAAGTCCACGTAAATTAAAATAAATGGACGGTTGGGTATTTGGGAACCTACATATACACTAGTAACATGGCTCGTATTGACCATGAGAGCTTGATACTGATTATCGCAAACGTTATCTACCAACTTAATTAAGTTAAAGTAATTAGTTAGTAGTAATATTTTTTTAAATGATGAAAAGAATTGTTAGATTTTTTTTTTCTGAAAAAGGCTTAATATGATATATTATTGAAAAACATAACCCAAAATCTACAAGAAACTTATGATAGAACAAATTATTCCCTTAAAAGTTACATACTGAAATTAATGGAAGGTAAAATATCAACATTAAAAAATCTAAACTAATAAGTTTTCGTATTTAACCATAAAAAACATATATATTATCATAAACTCAACTAAGCCACATTGTACCATCAACAACAGAGTCAAAACATATCTTTACCAACAAAAATACATGATCAATGAAGCAGTAAACCATCAATGCACTAGCAATTCCAATTCACCAAAAATATACTACATATTTTTTCTTTATTATTTAATATTTCTAAGGCAATGGATACCTCGCATTTTTTTACCGGGTTTCAGAAAAGTCCCCTGTTGGGTCATGATATTTCATATATTGGGCCGAGTACATTGGGCCTGTTCATTTGATTAAATCTCTTGGGTCATTTCTATTGGGCTTAGCCAGTTGGGTCAGGTTAGTTGATCCTCATGAACACATCTTGAAAGACTTGGGCCTATTTGAGTGGGCTAACCCATTCCATATTTTAATATCTCCATCTTTGACCTGTAATGATGAAAAAGAAAGGCTGTTGACCGAGTGGCCTGCAGATCATTAATGTGGATGGAATTATAGTCGGTCGGCGGTAGAAACAGTATGAAAAGGTGACAGTCTGCATGTTGTTGGCTGGGATCACTGAGTAGTGGGGAGCTGTGTCTGATGGTAGTGGGTGGCACGATAAACCGGGTTTGAGAGTATATCATAGCAAGGAGGTCTTCTTAGAAACGGTAACTGATAATTTTATCTCTCTCAATACACTATATATTTTTATCCTCCATTGTTAACCTTGTGATCGCCTGTATTGACTCTCACGTCGGAGCTATCCCCCGACGGTCGAAGCCGTCAAGCTTTTGGTGTTGACTGTGTTTATTGTGTAGGATTAGGACGTCTTACGTGATTGGGACGTGGTAGCAGATCTTGGCGTTAACATTGGCGCTAGAAGGAGGGGGTTCTAGTATTCAAGAGTTTGCAATCACAAATATTTACTTGTTCTACGTTTTACGTGATGGTGAAAAGTAGAGCAGATACACCGGAGGGACAGCTGAAGGCTGTAAGTTCTTCCATACAACGTATTTCTGTCAGGAATCGCCTGGGTCCTTCAAAAAATGCTCATGAGAGCACCGCTTCCAAGCATGACTCTGGGGGTTCTCGTTCGAGAGCTCATGGTGACGCCAGACGAAGGTTAGTCTTTTCTGCTGAGAAGGGTAGAGATCATGGACAAAAGAGGGTAGGAGGCACACCGCCTAGAACCCATCACCGAAGTGGTCAGGGTGGCAGGGCCGCCAGGTTGGCGAAGATGGCGGACAAAGCAGATGAAGCTATGGAAGTTCTTCTAAAGCAGAGGGAGGATATAGCCGAACAGTTGCTCCGGATAGATGAATTAAAGGACGAGACGTCTACTTATGTACGGTCTGGAAGACGTAGTAAGTCCAGGGATGTACAACAAAGAGAGGGGAAGGAGCCAGAAGGTTCTGGACATGTATCTCGATGTCATCCTCATTATCGAAGGAGATCGAGAAGCAAAACTCATGTGGCGTCAAAGAAAGCACTTCGCCTTATTGATACTCGAGGTCATGGTGGTGGTAGGCGAAGGAGTGAATCCATGGAGCATATTCCAGAGGCTACAAAGAAGGGATATCGTCTTGAATACTCTCATCGTGATGATAGGACCCCACACCGTAGTAGATCCAGAAGTCCATCGAGAGCAGTGGATTCTAATGGAAGGAGCCACTCTACTTATAAGAAGAAAAATTTCTCCGGAGCATGAAGTCTCCTTGAAGCCAGAAGGGGTTGAGTTTTTGGTTAAGGAGTTGAAAGAACTCCGGAAGCAATTGGCTGAAGTTCAACAGATGAAGGACACTCCGGAAAGAAGGCATCTCCTTTTTCTTCGGATATTTTGAAGGAAAAAGCCGACCCTACCAAGAAGTTACCTCATATGGAAAGTTATGATGGATCAGGAGATCCTTATGACCATAGCCAGGCGTTCGACCGGCTGATGGATTATTATGATTTCACTGACGCTGCCAAATGCCATACGTTTGTTACCACGTTGAGGAAGGATGCAAGGCAGTGGATGGGGACTTTGTTTGCTGATTCAGTCTCTTCGTGGTCCGAGCTGTGTGACAAATTTCATGCTCATTTTGGGAGCAACCGAAGAAGGGGAAAGCCTACGGGTTCTTTGACACAAGTCCAAAAGTTTACTAATGAGTCCTTGGGTCAGTATGTGAAGCGATTCGGGGAAGCAGTTGGCCAAATAGCAGACCTCAATGATCTTCAAGCTGTTGGATTATTTCAGAATGGGTTAGATCTGGTGAAGTCAAAAAAACTAGTGAAGAAACTGATGTTTCACCACCCGAGGAGCTTGCCCGAAGCTTTTGATAAGGCAGAGGGCTATATTGTAGTAGACGAGGCTATGAATAGCCTGAAATGTCCTTCTTCAAATAGGATGAAGGAGACCGACACTTCTAAAGCTAAAGGCGATCAGAAGAAAGGGGGAGGGAATAATGATCGGCCAGAAGGCAGCTCGAAGAAGTATAACAACACATGGCGACAGGGAAGTAATCACCCACCTGCTCCTACCCAGAAGGTGAATAAGGTTTACACCAAACTGAACACGGATAGGTCGGTGATATTGGATCAGATTAGGAGCCAACCGTTCTTCGAACTGCCTCGTGATACTCTCAAACCAGGACAGGGCAATGCTCGAAAATATTGCAGCTATCACCACGCTGCAGGTCATGATATTAATGAGTGTTGCAATCTGAAGGACTTTGTGGAGAGGAAGGTTCAAAGCGGTTTGTTAGTTTAATATGTGGCCGGGAGGAACCGTCAGCAAGAACAACAGAATGTTGACCGTACGTTTAGACGGTTCAAATGGTTCCACCCGTTCAACCTGCTCCAAATCCACCACCAAGGCACGTCATTGATGTAATAACCGGAGGGACGGCAGGAAAATTGGTAGGGAAGAAGAGGAGGGGATATCTGGATTCAGTTATGTCCGTGATAGGAGTTCTCCCGAATACCGACAGACCATTTCCAGGGAAAATTATATCCTTCACCGATGCAGATTATCCTGCGGAGCATATCGAACCTCATGAAGGAGCACTGGTGATCACTACACAAGTGGGTTCGGTGGATATGAAGCAGATGATGATCGACAACGGGTCTTCTGTTGACATTCTCTATGCCCACGCTTATCAGAGGATGCATCTGGATGGGTGGAAGATGGAGGTTGGACAGGAGGCTCCCTTATACGGCTTCAGAAACGATCCAGTCAGAGTAGCGGGGACTATTGAGCTACCGGTCATCTTCGGTACTGCTCCACAACAGGTAAAAATAACGTGTAAATTCTATGTTGTACATGTAGATTCGGCCTACAACGCCATATTAGGACGACCTACTTTGACTACTCTCCAAGCAGTGACTTTCATCCCTTACTTTAAGATCAAGTTCCCAACGGCACACGGAGTTGGAGAGGTAACAGGAGACTTGGATCTGGCCCGACGCTGTTATCGGAACGTTGTTATCGCCTCAGGAGTAAGGGTCAGCAAGCAGAAGCAGACCATGGCGATAGAAATTGAACCATTCACCGAAAGCAGCTCGGAGCCATTGGTCATGCCAGCAGGAGAAACAGAGGAGATCGAGCTGGTCCTGGGTAAGAAGGACAAAACAGTGAAGATAGGTTCGGGTTTGCCGGAGCCTTTCTGGACAAACCTTATGGAACTTCTTCGCTGTTTTGCGGATATATTTGCTTGGAAACCACAATATATGCCTGGAATCAGTCGGAAGATAGCAGAGCACCGGTTGGATGTGGATCCAACGAAGAAGCCAGTTTGGCAGAGGAGGAGAATCTTCGCACCTGAGAGACAACAGATCATTGATGAAGAGATTGCCAAGATAATAACTGCTGACTTCATCTTTGAGATCGATTATCCGGAGTGGATGGCAAATGTAGTGCTGGTGCAGAAACAGAATGGAAAATGGCGAGTTTGCATCGACTACACAGACCTGAACAAATCTCGCCCAAAGGACTTCTATACTCTGCCCCACGTTGATCAACTTATTGATACAACTTCGGGGTATGCACTACTAAGCTTTATGGATGTTTTTTCAGGTTATTATCAAATTTTTATGTGCAGAGAAGACATTCTGAAGACAACATTCATCACGCACCGTTCGGTGTATGCTTATAAGAAGATGACTTTTGGCTTGATAAATGCTGGAGCCACCTACCAGAGAATGATGAACTTCGTCTTTCGAAAGCAGCTAGGAAGGAATATGGAAGTTTATATGGATGATATGATAGTGAAGAGCATGATCATTCAGAAGCACTTGGATGATCTCGAGGAATGCTTTCAGACGATCCGTCATCATAAATTAAGGCTTAATCCCACCAAATGCACCTTCGGGCTCGGTGCAGGGAAGTTCCTGGGTTATTTGGTCAGTCAGAGGGGCATAAAGGTCAATCCAGAGAAAATCCAGGCTATTTTAAACTTCAAGACTCCTCAGTCATTTAAAGATGTTCAACGTCTACCCGGGAGGATTGCAGCTTTAAGGAGGTTCATGTCCAAGTCGGCAGAAAGGTTTTTGCCGTTCTTTAGTACGTTGAAAGGACCGAAGAATTCCAAGACCTTCCAATGGACTTCGGAGTGTGAAGACGCCTTTCAAGGCATAAAGACGTATTTATCTTCAGCTCCTTTATTGGTAAAACCTGCCCCTGCTGAGACTTTGTACTTATATCTGGCAGCTAGTTCGTTAGCAGTGGGAGCAGTTTTGGTTCGAGAAATTGGGGGAAAACAGCATCCAGTTTATTATGTCAGCCATGTTCTAAGGGATACTGAAACCAGGTACCCGAATATTGAGAAATTTGCGTTTGCTTTGATAATAGTCAGTCGAAAGCTTAGGCAATATTTTCAAGGTCGGCTCCTGGTCGTTTACACGGATCAACCGCTGAAGAAGGTGATGAGCAAGCCGAAAGTTTCGGGAAGATTGGCTGTATGGACAATGGAGTTGTCTCAATTCTTTATTGAGTATCATCCCCGAACTGCTATCAAAGGTCAAGCCATGGCCGATTTTATGGTGGAGTGTTTGTTCTCCGAAGCAGATGCTGATCTGCAGAAGCTGAAGCATCTGATCGAGTAGTCGTAGTCCTTCAGCACAGTCAGAACTCGTGGACTCTGTATGCAGATGGGTCTTCTACTTTGGACATCAGTGGAGCAGGGATTATCTTAACAAGTCTAGAAGGATTCAAAGTGCAACAGGCCATTAGATTTGGGTTCAGAGCAACGAACAATGAAGTCGAGTATGAAGCAGTGCTGGCAGAAATTCGACTAGCGAAGAGTCTAGAAGTTCAAAAGTTGATCATCTACAGTGATTCTCAGCTGGTCGTTAGGCAAGTCTCAAGGTATTACGAAGCTCGAGGAGCGAAAATGATCAAGTATTTGGCAGAGTTGAAAGACCGGCTTCAGTATTTCGTCTCCTATGAGTTTCAAGGTATAGAGTGTAATGACAATTCTATTACCGATGCGTTGTCGAAACTGGCCACTACGGATGCTAATAATTATGATGGATCAGTCTATTTGGAGGTTCTGCAGCAGCCGAGTATCCAGCATGAAGCAGTGATATGCATTGAACGTTCTAACTGTTGGATGACTCCCTACATCGAATATCTGGTAGATGGCGTCCTTCCTTCGGATCAGATGCTGGCAAAGAAGATCAAGTACAAAAGTGTCAACTTCGTTCTTATTGATGGGGATCTTTATCGAAGGGCATTTTCGTCTCCATTGTTGAAATGTTTAGTTCCCTCTGAAGCTAAATATGCTCTTCGGGAAGTTCATGAGGGTATTTTGTGGCGACCATATGGCTGTAAGTCATTAGCCTACAAAGTACTTCGGCAGGGGTATTACTGGCCTACAATCTTCAAGGAAGCTATGGAGTATGTGAAGAAGTACGAGAAGTGTCAGCTCAACAGTCCGGTCCCACATCAGCCACCAAAAGAGTTATACTCGATCTTATCTCATATACCCTTTGTTGTCTGGGGGGTGGCTATACTGGGTCCATTGCCGAAAGCTAAAGGTCAGGTCAGTTTTGTTATAGTTGTCATTGATTATATGACCAAATGGGTAGAAGTGAAGCCACTTCGGTTGATAACAGAACAAGAATGCTTGAAGTTCATAAAGGAGTCAATGGTGTTTCGTTTCGGAATTCCTAAGGTGGTGATATCGGACAACGGATGCCAGTTTGTGGGATCAAAATTTGAAGGATTTCTGAAAGAGCTTGGAGTTCAGCGCAAGAAGACTTCGGTGGCTAATCCGCAGTCGAATGGGCAAGTTGAGGTGACCAACAGAACGCTGCTGAATGGGATCAAGCGCATATTGGATTAAGCTAAATGAAGATGGCCAGAGGAACTACTCAGTGTGTTATGGGCTTATCGAACTACTCTAAGGACCACTACAGGGGACTCGCCTTTCAGATTGGCTTATGGCACTGATGCCTTAGTTCCTATTGAGATTGGATCCACCAGTCTTCGGGTTAGTCAGTTCAAGGAGATCTACAATGATGAAGGGCTGAAGGTCAACCTGGACTTGCTAGAAGAAGCGAGAGAGGTAGCTTTGATAAAGCTGGTTGCATATCAGCGAAGAGTAGCTAAACACTACAATAAGGGGGTAGATTTAAAGTGGGTGATTTCGTCCTCAGGGAAGTCAAAGCGTCTATGCCTCAGAACTTGGGAAAGCTGATGCCGAACTGGGAAGGACCGTACAAAGTAGTTGAAGTTCCGAAACTAGGAACTTATCGGTTAAGGGCATTGGACGGATTCGAGATCAAGAACACTTGGCACGCTGGTAGACTTCGAAAGTATTTTCAGTAAAGATCGAGTCAGTATCTCGGAAGTCTGTAAATGTTGGATCATCATCAATAAAAGATTCACTTTTCCACAATTGATTTTCTTCTTATTGGTCCTAAATTCACAATGATGTAAGGAGGTTCGGGTGGACTCGCTGACCATTCGATGGTAGCCTTATTGGTAGGAGTGTCCTCATGGGTTTGTTATACCCTGCGTGGTAGACAAATTCCATAGTCCTTTTAATTTTGCTTTACCGCGAGTGGTAAACAAAATGCACCGAAGTAAGGAGGCTCGGGTGGACTCGCTAACCATTAGATGGTAGCCTTCTTGGTAGGAGTGTCCTCATGGGTTTGTTATACCCTGCGTGGTAGACAAATTCCATAGTCCTTTTAATTTTGCTTTACCGCGAGTGGTAAACAAAATGCACCGAACTAAGGAGGTTCGGGTGGACTCGCTGACCATTCGATGGTGGCCTTATTGTTAGGTGTGTCCTTATAAATTCGTTCTACCCCGTTTGGTAAACAAATGTCCTTATATACTTGTTTTACCCCGAGTGGTAAAAAAGATCCCGATGGCGCGAGGAGTATCATCTGAATTCACCTTATGCCTAATCTGTCTCACACTTCGGTAAATATAAGTATGTATTACTGTATTTTCTTCAAGTGTTGAGTTCGATTCATTAAGTTTAGTTTATATTGTTCCTTATCTTAACTATTACACGATTTACTTGATTCACTATTCAACATAAGTTCACAAAAAACTTGTACATTTTTCAAGTTGATTGATATTGAAGTATTGACAAAAAGTAATTGCACAGAAGTCATGAGGCCCGAACTCAATATTTCATTAATATTTAAACGATCGCATAAAAAGATGGAAATTTTTACACAAAATCCTAACACTAAGAAGTAGTAAGATCCTATTCAGGCATCGCCTTCGCCTTCAGAAGAATCCAGAAGGGCTGGGTCTAGTTAGGCTGCAATCAGCTTTTCCTTGCCTCGACTTCGACAGACCTCATACCCTTCCGAATAAACCTTCAGTATTTCTGCGTTCAACTCATCGGATGCCCGGTATTCAGTCTGTATCTGCTTACGCAGTTCTTCGGTCAGGGGAGGACCTCGCTCCTCCAAGGCCTTCAGCTTATAACGGAGCTTCCGACGTTTGGCCGAATGTCTTTCTTTATCTTCACGGGCCTTCACCTGAAGGTTATTGGGTTGTTTCGCCAAGTCTTGATTGGCTATAACGAGTTCTTCATTGTTAGCCTTTAGAGCTTCGTTCTCTTTAACAAAACTGACATTCATGTCAGCCAACTTTTGTTCACTGACTTTAGTCGTCTTCAGCTCCTCCTTAGTCAATTTTAGTTTGTTGTTAGAAGCCTTCAGATCTTCCTTAGTTTGAGCCAACTCTTTCAGAAGACCTTCATTAGTGTGAAGAACAACTCCATGTTGACTCCTTTCTCGGGCCAATGCCGATTTCAGAATAACATTTTCCTGTCTAGCCGTTCTTCTTCAGCTTCGACTTCTTGATATCGAGGGAGAAGACGTCCGAAGATAGCATTTGCCTGTAGAAATTCGAAGATAGTCAGTTAAATCTTCAAGAGATACGTATAATTTTAAATGAACAAATAAATAACTATTTATCTTGGCGTGATAGCTCATGCCTTCCTTTATCAAGTCCATGATGGAACTATTACCGAATCGATGCTCATCGGTATCTCTGACAAACAAATTAAAGAGTTGAAAGGGGAAATTGGCATTGAATTGAGGCCATACGGTTGGTGACCCCATCACATCATTCTAAAACTCATCGATAGAGGGTCTAGAGGGCGATGGCCTTGATCGTTCGGGAGATGGGATGGATCGTTCAGGAGACGGTATAGGGTCCGTATATATATTTTCGGGAGATAGAGAACGAAACGGAGTAGGTCCACGAGCTGGTGAAAGAACAGATGTTGAACTGGGGTGACTGGTGGATGGTTGTTTTCTTTTTCGGGATGGTGCTGCAGTGGGTTCGACTTGTTCTTCATCATTAGAAACTTGAGCCTCTACTAGGTTTGTTTGAGGGAGATCGGTTGAAGAAGGAGGCACTCGGAGTTCATCGATGGTCAGGGGGCTGATCTTGGTTCTCAATTTTTTGACTCGAAGGAGTTGTTTTCGATGATCTACAGGTAAATCAAGTAAATTTCCTCGAGTAGGTATTGGATTGATAGTTGATTCAGGTTCTGGGGTGGGTTCAGAATCTGATGGTATGAAATTTGGTCTGGGTTTTCGGACAGCTCTCTTTTTTCGACGGGGTTGGAGGGACTCTTCTGGTAGAAGAAGATCTTCAGCTTCCGGGTCGCTGGTTTGAGGTTCAACAGTGAGTGTTTCAGCAATATGTGTTTCAAGGGGTGGGTTGTCTTCTGATGGGGCTTCCAGTTGTGGAGGTTCAGCAGTGGCTTCTGCAGACTTTCCAGCCAAGAAATCTTCTAAGTCTTTTTCGTCTATAGAAGACGGTTTAATCAAAGATACTACGAAAAACAGAAAGTCACATGTCAAATTTTATATCGATAAAAATTTCAAACAATTGTGCAATCAAATAATTCAAAACTTACATTTGTGCTCATATAACCAAGCTTGCTTAGTAAGAAGCAAGTAATTCCATTCCTTCAATGGGAAGTTTTCAAACAGCTCTATCATTTCACTTACACTTTCTTTCGGGATATCACCAAAGTCAGCAGAAACTACATCTTCAGTGACCCAACCCGGTAAGGAAGCAATTTCTGGTCCTTTGATGAAGAACCACCCTTTATGCCATCCTCTGTTGCTGGAAGGAGTATTGATTAGAGAGCGTCTTTCGAATTTCTCACCCGACTTCGATGGTAATTTGCTCAAAGCCTTAAACCCTTTTTCCCGGGTTTGACCTATCTTGTAAATAGTGAAGAAGAAGTTAAGAGTGGGCTCTACTCCTACTTCGTGGCAGAAAGCGATGAAGGCGAGGACATGAATGTAGGAGTTCGGCACCAATTGGGTGAATTCCACGCCGATAAACCCTAGAAGGGTAATCAGAAAAATGTGCAAAGGGAATTGAACCCCCTTCTCCAGAAGGGTCACTGGAACGGCCGTCCAACCTTCCGGTCGTTGATACATTCGCTCTTCAGGTAGTGGAGCTCTCACCTGATAGGTATCAGGGATTTGATATCGAGTACGGATTTTCCTTAAACCAATCTCGGTTATTTCAGAAGGGGTATTGGCGTGTAAAAAATGCTCCTTACTTTTGAAGAATTTAAAGGGAGTAGGAGAGGTTTTTGGAGGTGGATTCATGCTTGATTTCGCAGCTTGAGGGTTAGAACTCGAGGCTTCTTCGTTGGGACCTGGGTTAGGGGGAACGGCAGTAAGGGGGGTTGCCCGAATTGGAGAAATCTGATTCATATTAAGGACCACCATTGTTGAGATTTTGCAGAAAAGAGAAGAAACGTTCGAGAGAGAAGAAGAGAGCTCAAACGTCTAAATTTTAAATTGGCAGGTAAAACTGTCAATTTTGGTGAAATTTACTTTTTATACTGACGGTTACACGGTACACAAGGGCGGCACATTTAATTGACAATCATAATCATGAGTTTGAAAGGATAGCGTTTGGCTCAATCCTTCATTTTTAAACTTTTGGGCCTTTCAGTTGGGTTTCCGGTTTCAATTTGTCCTACCATTTTGTTTCCTTATCGTTTAGGCTTTGATAAAGTTTAATTTAGGCATCTTTTGATTTTATTAAACTCTTCATATCACGGGTAATTTATAGTTTTCTATTAAACAGTTTGTTCAATAAAAAACTAGGGGGTAATGTTGGGTCATGATATTTCACATATTGGGCCGAGTAGATTGCGCCTATTCATTTGATTAAATCTCTTGGGTCATTTCTATTAGGCTTAGCCAGTCGGGTCAGGTTAGTTGATCCTCATGAACACATCTTGAAAGACTTGGACCTATTTGAGTGGGCTAACCCATTCCATATTTTAATATCTCCATCTTTGACCTGTAATGATGAAAAAGAAAGGTTGTTGACCGAGTGGCCTGCAGATCATTAATGTAGATGGGATTATAGTCGGTCGGCGGTAGAAACAGTATGAAAAGGTGACAGTCTGCATGCTGTTGGCTAAGATCACTAAGTAGTGGGGAGTTATGTCTGATGGTAGTGGGTGGCACGGTAAACCGGGTTTGAGAGTATATCATAGCAAGGATGTCTTCTAAGAAATGGTAACTGATAATTTTATCTCTCTCAATATACTAGATATTTTTATCCTCTATTGTTAACCTTGTGATCGCATGTACTGACTCTCACGCCGGGGCTATCCCCCGATGGTCGAAGCCGTCAAGCTTTTGGTGTTGACTGTGTTTATTGTGTAGGATCAGGACGTCTTACGTGATTGAGACGTGATAACAGATCTTGACGTTAACATCCCCAGTTCCTTGAAAACCCAAAATCAATGCGATTGCAATCAGCCTTCACCAATCGACTCGTCGACAGCCATTCCCCACACCTAAACATAGCCAATGCCATTACCCTAATCCTAAAACTCACCACCCCACGGCTCTTATCCCTTAAGATCCCCTTCTCGATATCCTTCCCAGCATTTGCTCCACCAACTGCTAGCCGACCGTTAACTTGGGTCGGGTTATTTTTGCCATGGTCCAGAGCCGGCAATTGAATCTCGGAGAGAAGAAGAGCGTCGCCGTACAAGACTGCCACTTCCAGGCGGTCATAATAGACCGAGAGTTTCCGGTCTGGATTTTTAGCCACAATAAAGATGTTTCACGACGCCCAAAGCTCGGCGTCAGAGGCGTTGATCCGATATACGGTGGCTCCGGTGACGCGGAATTCCAGCAGGGGCGGGCGGAGGACGAAGTGAAATAAGAGGGAAATGGCGCCCAGGATCAGGAGCGCAAAGAGAAGAGCAGTCATGAATCGGCGTAGGAATGAAGATCCCTGGCTGGTGCGAACGCTGGGATAGAGAGCGGCGGACAGTGGCGGCAGTTGAGTTATGCCGGTCACATAGCCAGTAGTAGTGCCGGTAGCCGTACTGATAGACGCCTGGTAGCCCGTTACCTGTTTGTTAAAAAACTCGACCGAAGAAGCCATTGGCGAGTATATTAGAGAGAGAAATTGTGGTTTATTAAGTGACAGAGTAGTACTGATTGGTGGTGGCGTAGTGGCGGTTTTAAGAAGAGAAGGGGAGTTGTACAGGAAAATGGGTAGTGCGGATATTAATGGGAGTGTACAAACAGACACGTGGCAAATTCCGATATTTTACGAATGAGTGAAGTCAAAAGAAAAGAAAAGAAAAGAACCAAACAATTTCACGGGTTGGCAAAAAGATAATCAGATTCTGAATAATAAATTAGGTTTTTGCACCTTGGAAATTAATAAGAGTTTATGGAGTAAGAAAATAATTATATGCTCAAATTTTAATTTGAACATATTTTACTATGTTGCGTTTTAATTAGTTGATATTTCTAATAATTGTAACTCATTTTTGGTGATTATAATTTTTTTTATTTTCATTTAATTATATTGTTGGGACATGATTATTTGGGTACGGATGATTAAGTGGACCACGATCCACGTCAAGAAAATTTCCCCACGTAAGAATCTGTTTGGGACAATTTGAAAACTTTAAGGAATCAAAAATTTCTAATTATATTTGATTTTTAACTTCTAAGCAAAGTGTTAGAATAGAATCCGACTTGCTTCCCTTAAGGAGATTCAGTTCAATCCCATTAAAGAATCTGACCTAATGAGAAATCAAATTTTTATACGGGCAAGGACATGTAGAGCCCTTAAGGAGATTCAGTTAATTCAATCCCATCAAAGAATCTAATCTAGTGAAGAACCTTATTTCCATACGGGGAAGGACATATAGAGGAGGTGTGATCACTATAAATATAAAGTTATACTTTAGTTTTCAGCTGCACACAATTCATTATTATTTTTCAGTATTAAATATCTTCATTACTTACTTATTCTCACATTGGAGCTATCCTCCAGTTGGTCAAACCATCAAGTTTCACGTTTGATTTTATTTCTGTGCATGATTGGTCTGCCGGCCCAAGCCGTCAAACCGTCAAGTTTCACGTTTGATTTTATTTTTATGCATGATTGAACACGCTTTTAATCGTTGAAGTGCATGAACAGATCTTGACGTTAATATATATTTTGACATATTTGTCCATATATTATATAAGAATTATAATTTTAAAATAATTTGACCCATATTCATATTTTTTGGAAGGGTGGGAACGTAAATTATCATTCCACGCGTCTTCTTGGATTCTCATCAATTTTGTTTATTTGTAAGTATTATTTAATTATTTAACTTTTGTAACAATCATATATATCCATCATGAATGGTGAAAGGTGAAAAAGTTTTAAAATTGTTTAGATTCTTTTATACGAAAATGTAGTAAGAAGACAAATAATTGCAAAAACTATATATATATATATATATATATATATATATATATATATATATATATATATATATATATATTCTGCTTCAATTATTTGGAGTTATTTTTTTCCCTTAAAAAAAGCATTATTTAATAATCTAAATACTAGAAGTCCAAAAACAACTCTCGCCTTATTTAATAGATTAATCAGAATCTGATTGTTTGGATGGAATAGGGCAATCTAACATTTGAAAATTAACTTTTGTCTCTTTGTTATAACTTACTAATTGTTAATTTTCTTAGTCAAAATAGCGTAAATAACATATAACTATGTAGGTACTTCGTTTCTCAGCGTAAAAAAGGGCCTTTCCTTTCCTTTCCTTCTAGTTATCCCAACTCCGCAAATACTCATCACTTAATTCTCTAAATCTCTTCCATAAAGTTGTAAAATTAATAAATAGTTCGGACTCAATTCGTACCCTTTCAATTATAAATTTAATTTGAGTTCGATTTGAAATATAAATGATTTAAACATGAGCAAATTTTAAAGTTTGATAAATTACTCAGATCATATTCGTTTAAAAAGTTCAAACTGCTTGAGTTCGATTTGAGATCGTACTCAACTCAGTAGCTAATCAAGTCTCAATCAAACCTTATTTTGTACTCAATAAATTTTGTGAACTAAATCTAAGCAACTCAATACTCGGCTCGACACGATTCGGTTCATTTACACTCTTACTCTTGCATAACAATAACAATGGAAGATGTTAAATTAAATTAGCAGACATCAAATTGGAGAACATGAAATCCTCTTACGTACATACATGCGTATCATCAACCTATATATCTTTATAAATTGACCAGACCCTAGTCGCTGTCTTGTACCGTACGTACGTTGTGATTCCTAATCTCCAAACCAAACACCTCTGCATATATGGCCCATGGATTTCATCGTCATCTGAATCTGTTTCTTTTTACTTGTTGCCGGCATGGAATTAAGAAGGCAAGGGAATTAAAAAGAAGTCGCTGTTGACATTCATGGAAAGTAAGGAGAAAGACAAGTTTTGTATTTTTATGCCAACATCGTCGTTATTAGGTTACATACGAGTACCGCACCTCCAATATATATTTTTGGACACCGTACAATATAAATTTAATAAAATCCGAATGAGCTCAATTCCTCCCTATAAAGCCAGCCTTGGTGCATGGCCAGGCAAACTTATAGACATGAAGGGCATCTTAGAATTTGACAAAATATAGGCATTAAAATGAATTAGTTATACTTCAGATTTTTAAGGTAATCTTGTAATTTAATATATAGAAGTATGACTATCTAAAAACCAAATATTCTTTGACCCACTTATCTCTTAAGAAAAATAATTTACATTAATTCCCTTATTTATTTTTGAAATTGGTATCTGATATAAAAATGTCCTTTAATCGACAATCATGCTTACAAATTAAAGATCCTTCACATAATTTGTGTTTTTAGAATTAAGCTGGTTATAGAGAACATTTAAGATCATACTTACATGTCCAAGTTAACAAGCCAACCTAATTGCAAAAGTCATACATATAATTTTAATTTCTCATATACAGAGACTCATAGCTGGAAATATTATGAATAATCTCTTTAACTAGAAAGAAGAAAAAGAGAGTACATAATTAGGAATCTAGATAGCTAGCCTGTAATACCCGGGAAAAAAAAATTAAATAAAAAAAAATTATTTTGTTTTAAAATATATTAATTGGACTTTGTCTTTTATTGAGTCAAACTAGTATTTAATTTATGTGGGCTAATAAATATTAATAACTGTGGATAAATTAATTTGATAAAATTGGGCTTTTAAATTAATTGGGTTTATATTATATGTGGATAATAAATCCTATTAGAACTAGGAGAATTAATAAAATATTAATAATAAATAACTAAAACACGAACCCTATTGTATACTCAAGCCATTTTTCGTTTGAAAGAAAAGAAAATGGAGAAGCGCGGCCGCATTACAGAGAAGGGAGAAAAAGAAAGAAAACGAACTCAGTTAAGTTAAGGTATGTAATTTTAATTGTGTATATTAGTGTAATCAATTATTTTGGGCAAAAGGGATCACATCTGTGGCAAAAGTCGGCTGAGATTTGACATTATAATATTTTTTTATATGTCTTTTACTTTATTAAAGGAACTTGATAGTCTAGCTCCTGACAATACAGTTGTCATTCTAATTCACATGTAAAAAAAAATCGATTCAATGGACTTGTCCGATCAAGAAACACCAAAATATGCTTGCGAAAACATATTACGATCAAGAAACACCAAAAACATATTACGATCAAGAAACACCAAAAATCATAACACTTATCCGATTTGCGTATATTTGGATTCGCGGTCCAATGTGTGATTGCCTGTGTGCCATTGTTTTGATGTGCCTGTGTGGCATTATTTTGGTTGCCTATGTGGCATCATTTGATTTGCCAGTGTGGCATTAGTTTGACTTGCCTATGTGGTAATGTATATTTTTGAGCTCATTCGGTATGAAATAACTCCAGCCATTTGTTTCAGCCTATTATTGTATTGTATTAATTTTGTTGGTTTATGTTCAGTTCAATTCATTGAGTTAGTTACTTCAGTTCGTTATTTCTTTATTCTTTTATTGGTTTCGTTAATTCTGTTGATTCAGATATATTTCATTCAGATCTTTGGAGATTATATTTTCGTCCGTATTTACACTTGAGGCTTTGTTCAGTATTTTGTCTTAGTTATTTTCGTATATCTTTTGTATCTGTATCCGTACTGGGCAATTGGCTCATGCTGTGTTTTTCTTCTGGCAGGTTCGCAGGGGTGATTCAGGGCTAGTGTGATGAGAGTATTACCTTTGACCATCTAGGTTGATTCAAATTTTTTTTTAGTTTTGATTATTTTGACTCTAGTTGGATAATTGTATTTAGTACTTCATTGATGGATATCACTATTAATATTTCGAAGTTATTAGTGCTTTGTTTACTTATTTTGAGGTTTGTTGTGCTTTGCACGTGACCTCCCTTTCCTTTTCGAGAAGGGGGTGTTACAGAGATGGTATCAGAGCTTAGGTTCTTTCTTGCAGAAAACCTATTTAGGTTTGATCTGTGAGTTGTGGGTAAACCATTGGGTAGACGTAGGAGTTTAATTCGATTTTGTTCCTTATTTGATTGGTCTCTATTTTTGACCAACTGTCGATTTCTTTTCGATTTGTAATTGATTTGAGGAAAGTAGAATAATTTGTTAAGGTGATTCAGTAATGATATTAGTTAAGAATTGTGATTTAATCATTAAGGTGAATAAAGTTTTACTTTGTACAGATAAGAAGTGATTTTTATATGAGATGTGATTATGATGTGAGTATTTGTATCGACGAGTATTTGATTTTAGAAAATTATTTTTTTTAGAGTTGTTTATTCTTTTTGTGACAATTATTATGATCGTTGAATTGAGGATTTGATTTGAGTTAGGTTTTGATTTATGTTAAGCTTGTGGATAATTTAAGGTTTGTGTATTGATGGCATTCTATGATAAAATGAAAATTACTAAGTATAGAGGATCTTTTATAAATTTGAGTCATTGATATTTGAGGTAATTAGATTAATCATTTGGAGTTACTGATCAAATTTGTGGCTATTTTCTAATAGGATGTTGGAGTTATATTCTATGAAATTTCTTTGTGATAGTATGGGGAGACATTAAAATTTATTGGATTAAGGTTTACAATAAGGGAGGATTGATTTATTATATAATTAGATAGTAAGTGATAAAATTCAATTGATTTTGAGAGATCTTGAATATTTATAGTTTGCTTATGCAGATAGTAGAATATTTGACTTAGAGTTTGATATGACGATAAACAGATCTTAGTAGTATATTCTTTGGGGTAATATATATTATTTAAGAACTAGCTAGTTCAAATTGAGGTTTGAATATTTTGAAGCTCTTGATGATTTAGGAAAAAGTTGATATAATTTGTTGAGTTGTTTGGTTTATCCGATATCCTTGGAGTTTTGTATGATCGATTTTATGTAAATTAAATAAAAATAATTTGTTAGATATTTGTCATGTGTGGAACATAAACGTTTTACGAATTAAAGATAATTTTAAATATTTTGGGTATTCAAATCGTATTTAGATGAAGAAATTTTTTTGTGATTTCAAATTATGTTCCGAAGAGTACGTTTGCAAGAATTAAACTCAAAGATATTAGCAATAGCCCGCACCAACGGTGGATCATGTGATCTAATTTGATGCAACACGAAGAACCTTACTAAGGCTTGACACGGTAGTTGATGAATCTTTTATGAGTACATTGATAATTACGTGGACCGATGGACTTACCAGGCTTGATCGTTTTTAAATGGCGGCGCTACGTCTTAACTAAAATTTATGAATAATTATGCAATTTAAATAAAAATATTTTTCTTTGTAAGTTATTTGAATTCCGAGGACGGAATTATTTTTAAGAGGTGAAAAATGTAATAACTCATATTTTTTTTTAATAATTAACTATTTGATTTTATTTTATACAATTGTATTTAAATTGGAAAAGGTAGGTGACTATTTTTTTTCTTTCTTCTCTTCCTTGTTTTGTTTGGAAAGTTAAATTGTCTTAGTAGATAATTAAATAATGGATTAAATTAAAAATGAGGAGTCCATTAGAGTTTTGGTAGCTCTTATATTGAGTTATATTTATTTAAAGAGTGAAGTTGTAACTTTAATCCTATTCTAATTTGATTAGTTAAATTTCTGAGTAGAATACTTATACGCGCTGCAGTCCATCAGAAAATTATAATTAATTCATTTGATGTCAGAATTGAGTGAATCCAAATCAGGTTCCTTCAGTTTTTCGTCCTCTACAATTTTGAATAAGGGAGAAACTTGAGGTAATGTTAGATTGTCAAGAGCGGGGTATGAGGAGGAAGACAATTCCATTTGTTAAAATTTTGAGGAAAATAAAATAAAATATCCGGAGCGAGAAGCCACTTGGGAGATGGAGAAGTCTATTCGATCGGAGTATCCGCATCTTTTTGATAATTAGATATTTTTCATTCTTTTGATTCCGGGGACGGAATCCTTTTTAAGGGGTAGGTGATGTAATACCCGGAAAAAAAATTAAATAATAAAAAAATTATTTTATTTTAAAATATATTAATTGGACTTTGTCTTTTATTGGGTCAAACTAGTATTTAATTTATGTGGGCTAATAAATATTAATAACTGTGGATAAATTAATTTGATAAAATTGGGCTTTTAAATTAATTGAGTTTATATTATATGTGGATAATAAATCCTATTAGAACTAGGAGAACTAATAAAATATTAATAATAAATAACTAAAACACAAACCATATTGTATACTCAAGTCATTTTTCGTCTGAAAGAAAAGAAAAAGGAGAAGCGCAGCCGCATTACAGAGAAGGGAGAAAAAGAAAGAAAACGAACTCAATCAAGTTAAGGTATGTAATTTTAATTTGTGTATATTAGTGTAATCAATTATTTTGGGCAAAAAGGGATCACATCTGTGCCAAAAGTCGGCTGAGATTTGACATTATAATATTTTTTTATATGTCTTTTACTTTATTAAAGGAACTTGATAGTCTAGCTCCTGACAATAATTGTAAGACCCCAAATTATTAATAAATGAAATTTAATTTCCTCTATTCATTATTCTGAAATAGTAAGGGTTGATTTGATTAATGTGGTTAGTTATGGGTAAAATGCGCAAATATTTCAAATAAGCAAGTGGTCCTAAAATATTCATTATTGTCGGGAAATATTTGTTTGGTCGTGGAATATTCTTGTTGTCGGGGAATATTCGTACGACGGCGCAGTCTTTTGTGGGCCCCATAACGGAAAGCGATTGGATGAAGAAAATGACAAAAACAAGTTGTTTATAAATAACGGCGTAGTTGTTACCGTTAATACTGTTGGAATACCCGGTGGTTAAACCACAGTAATACGCGTTGTTGCACAGTAGCACACGGTATTGCACCGATTATTGATTCTTACGTAAGAAGACACTACTCAATAATTGTTACAGTAATTACTGTTCAATATTGTATTTTATTGATTCAATAATTGCTGCGTTGATATTTTATATTACTATTATTTTAATAATTGTCACTACACAGTATTTTCTATTATCGGAACAATAATTCATATTATCTGAATAATATTATTAGATAACATTATTGGCAATGTCTAAAAAGTTCTGTCTAAGGAGAGGTTTGGTCATCTAATTGCGCGCCAGTAAGGAGAGATCCTTATTGGAAAGCCCCCTCTTTCCTGGGAACGGCCTGGTTGCCAGTACTGTGATTCTGTAATATTATTTGTGTAAAATTAATTATTGATTTATATGATGAGAAAAATATTGATTTTATGTGGATATAGATGGAGAAAATTTTTAATGTGACAATTGTTGAAAATTAATATTTTATCTTTCTCTGATAAAATAATTCATTTAAATATATTATTTTAATAATATATTGATGGTGATATTTTTACAATGAATGTGGGATATATGAGTATATGAGGAGGAAGAGTATTTTTGTGGCATTAAATGATTAACACATGTTTTGTGTGTTGGTGGACATAATTCTTGACCGAAAATTTATTATTGACGGTAAAATCGCCCGTTTGTGAATTTCGGTCAATTTCTGTTTGGAATTTGGAAAAACTTTCTTCTGCAAAGTTGTAGAGAATTGAATTTCCTATAAAAACTCGCGAGATTCGAATTTTCTGATAAAAGGGCTATTTATTATGAATTATTGAAGTTCCGAAGTTCTGAAATAATTGATTTTTGGAGTTTAAAATGTTTTTTTTTAAGAAAAACGTTTTTGTTGCAATTGAGTGGCTCACATGTGTTATACATGATCTGAAATCAGATTTCTTAGGTGGGCTTGATAATTTTGTAAATATAATATTATTATATTCAATTTTCTGCTTTGGTGTTCTAAGCATTTTCCTATAAATAGGGTGCTTAGGTTAGAATTGAAAATCACACCAGAAACACAAGTTTCTCTCTATTTCTCTCTCTATATCGAGCGTATTCTTGTGAGTATTTGATACTTTGAGTGTTGCTATACGGTGCAAGTTTCCTTCAGCACTATATCTAGTATTCCAGTCAGAAGTACCGTCTTTTCGAGGTAAGGGATGTTATTTCTTCTTAAATGATATTATTTTCTTCAATATCATTATGCCGAAGTATTGATCTGAACTTTTTATCAAATTTGGAACTTTTCATGTCGGGGTTACTATTCACGAGTTACTATTCACGAGTTACTATTCACCGAAAAATGAAATTTTCTTCTTTTCGTCCAAAATATCTATTCTGGATACTAGCTTTGATTGTATCCATGTTTTGATCATTCTTGAATTTTACTTCACTATGATTGTTTATGAGGTATTTTTAGACATGAAATAGCTGAAATACGAATCCTTAATATTTACTCTTTTGTTTTACTGGATTCGTTTTCTCTAAAATATTTTTCATCATCCTCAGTCCTAAATGATGATGTTACTGAATATTTTTGGCTTGTACTGCAAAGATTGATGATTTTATGATGAATATCTTTGGCCTGTAGTGCAAAGATTGACGATTTCTGATGAATATCTTTGGCCCGTAGTGCAAAGATGAACAGGTGTTGAGATGAACATGATCGACTGGTGATACAAATGAATATCTTTGGCCTGTAGTGCAAAGATGAATATTTGATTAAAGATGGTTATTGATTGTTGTTACAGGGATAAAATATTGATGATGGACTTTTAAATCTTAGAAGATAGTAGAACTCATTCTCTACTTGACTCTTCTAATGGTTTGTTGTTTCCGCTGCAGTTATTGATTTAAAACTTGTTGTCTATTGTATTCTATTAGATTTTTCCCTGTTGAAGACTAACGATAATTTGTTGTATATTATCTTAGTCATAATATTCTTTACTGGGCTAGTTGAGCTCACCCTTTTCCTTGTTGTTCTATTTTCTTCTCAGGAGGCGAGAATGTAGCGAGTACTAGTCGGGGTGTGGAATGATGGTTCAAGACAGTTATTTTAGTAGTCCTCACTATTTTATAAAACAGTGTATCAATAAGTATAATGAGGACTTAATTGAGTATGAATACTGTCTAGATGACAATATCTGTATTTAAACTCACAGTATATGTGTTGTCGTATTTTGCACGACAATTGTAATAATAAAGTTGTAGTTATTTTCTGTACCATGTATTTGGCGACTCAGAATGGGTTGGATGGATTGGACCTATTTTGGGGTCGTCACAGTTGGTATCAGAGCCATAAGTAAATAGCCCCGAGCCTCTCGCTGGTGATTTCCTGTTGATGGGGGATGCACCGAAGCCAGACTCTCCGTAGGGGACGCCGTTCTGCGGTGGCAAACTGATAGGTACCAATGTGAGGTGCTGTGGTTGAAGCACCATGAGAGTCACAGTTGGTATCAGAGCTTAGGGATATGATCTCTGGCGGAGATCGGGGAATAGAACTAGGAGGGGAGAGACGAGTAAATCCTTCGCTAGTGTGTCCTACCTAAGCTTATTTGTTGGTTGGTCATAATATAGGGGTATTATGTGATTTGTTAATTTGTTAAATTAACCCTTGTTTATGGCAGTATTTGAGAATGTCTATTGAGAATGTTAACAGTGGAGTAAATGAGACCGTGGAGACACCTGTACTCACCAACGAGGAGAACGTGCAACAGGCTGGCAATGTTCCTCCTGTGAACAACGTTACCGAGCAAATGATGAATGATGGAATGTTTAGGAGCTTTTTGCAATTCATGCAAAATTAGACGAGGGAGACTCGTGTACAAAATACGTGTAGAAATGATAGCAACGCGCGGCTTGTCACGGCCAAGCAGTTCAAGGAGTTAGGACCACCAGAATTCTGGGGAAAGCCGGATCCGATTAAGGCGGAGACGTGGGTCAAGCAAATTACCAAGATATTCGATGTCTTGGGATGCACGGAGGAACAGAAGGTTCCATTCGCCACCTTTATGTTCCGTGGCGAGGCAGACTACTGGTGGGAGTCTGTGAAACGTACCCATCCAGCCGCACTCAGCATGTCTTGGGAGATATTTCAAAAACTGTTCAATGACAAATACTTTCCTGAAAGTGTTCGTCATATGAAAGAGGTAGAGTTTATTAGATTAGAACAAAATAACATGACGGTGTCCCAATACGAGGCGAAGTTCGCAGAGTTATCCAGGTTTGCACCTCATTTAGTAGAGAATGAGGAACGAATGACGAGGATGTTTCTGAGAGGTTTAAAACTCAAGATTCGGCAATATCTTATCTCTCATAAATTTTCTTTATATTCAGATGTTGTCAACAGGGCTCAATTATTAGAGCGAGATAACGAGTACGGTCAATCGAGGGACCACAACTAGGATCATACTGGTGACAGCAGTCATCAGTACAACGATAACCAGCGAAGAAAGAAGAATACGGACAAGAGCGGCAACCACTCTGGTGGTAATCGTGGCCATGAGAATAGAAGAAGCGAGTCGGGAGGAGATTTTAAAAAGAGGAGATTCAACGATGACAATGTGAAGACGTCAGCACCAGCAGCAACTGGTTCCAAGGGAGGAGAGCGACCACCGGTCATATGCTATAAGTGCGAAAAAGAAGGACATATCAGCCCAAACTGTCCACAACAGTTTAAGGTATGTTATAACTGTGGAAAGGAAGGACATATCGCTCGAGATTGCACTGTAGCGAAACCAAGTCTAACGGGGGTGGTAACTCAAAAAGTTGTCCCAGAAAAGTCAAAGTCAACGGTTCCTAGAAGAGCGTTTTTCATGACTGGTCAGAATGCGAGGAACCCGAACGAAGTTAGCACGGGTTAGTTAATTATAAATTTTTGCGAAGTCTATACCTTATTAGATACCGGTTCTACCCATTCATTTATTTCTCCTGCTTATACTCAACGTTTAAAATTGACTCCGGAGAAAATTAGACTTTGACTTATCTGTTGAAACTCCGTTAGGAGAAACTTTCGTTGCATCCACTGTTTATAAATCTTGTTTGATCCAAGTTGGCACCATCACATTACCTGTTGACCTTATCTCTTTAAAGATACTTGCTTTTGATGTGATTTTAGGGATCGATTGGTTAACTACTCATCATGCCAAATTGATTGCTTTTGTAAGGTTGTTAGTTTTCATATTCCTAAGCAACCTGTTATTCGAATTCAAGCAACCAAACCATTGAAGTCAAACTCTTTCATATCAAGCCGTAAAGTCATTCGTTTATTGAAAAATGGATGTCAAGCTTTCTTAGCCATGTCATGGACTTGAACAAAAATACGTCAGAATTGAATGATATTTATGTTGTTAGTAAAATCCCTGACGTATTTCCTACGCGTGATATTGAATTTTGTATCATCTTTGAATCTGGTACAAAACCCATTTCTAAAATCTCATATCGAATGGATCCTATTGAACTTCAGGAGTTAAAAACCCAACAATAGAAGTTGATAACCGAGCCTCTATCTGGTGACTTCCTTTGTGGAATACATTAAAGCCAAACTCTCCGTAGGGGATGCCATATTCGTATGGTAGTAAACTGATAGGTGTCATTGTGACGTGCTATCCAAGATTGGGATATGAGTCACAGTTGAGAGCAACCTAAGTCAGTAATCGAAATACGTAGTTTTTAAAGCTTAGCTGGTTATTATCGAAGATTCGTAAAAGGATTTTCTCGAATCGCTACTCCATTAACTCAGCTGACTCGAAAAGATACAAACTTCGAATGGACCGAGGAATGCGAGAAGAGCTTCCAAGAATTCAACATGCGACACCGACGTTGGCTCGAGCTGTTGAAAGATTTCGATCATACCATTCAATACCATCCTGGAAAAGTGAACGTGGTAGCTGACGTGTTGAGTAAAAGATCGTATACGGGCACGAGTACGATATTGTCAAAGACCCATTTCGTACGACTTACAGAAGATGGAGATAGAGTTAAAGATTCCAAGAACCTGCGTGAAGATAACGAATATACGATTAAAATCGACTTTAATCGATAACGTTAAAGCCGCTCAAGCTACAGACCTGGAGCTGATGAATATAAAGAAGAAGGTGCAAGAATGTGTTATTCTAGAAGTAAGAGTCGATGAAGAGAAGAAAGTTCAAGCCTTCGATTTATTTGAAATCCTCGATCGAGTAGGAACTGTGGCCTATAGACTCGCCTTAACGCTAAGTATGTCACGTGTTCATAACGTTATTCACGTATCGATGTTACGTAAATATGTGGACGACCCGAACCACGTTATTGAGTTAGAACCGGACGAGATAGCCGAAGACTTAACGTACGAGGAGGTATCTGTCAAGATTTTGGATAGGAAAGAGCATGTCCTACGCACGAAGGTCATACCACAAGTTAAAGTTTTGTGGAGAAATCATGTTATTGAGGAAATGACCTGGGAGTTGGAAACGGAAATGAAAGCGAGGTATCCTCATCTTTTCGAAACACCAGGTACGTATGTCAATTTCGAGGACGAAATTTCATAAGGAGGGGAGGTTGTAAGACCCCAAATTATTAATAAATGAAATTTAATTTCCTCTATTCATTATTCTGAAATAGTAAGGGTTGATTTGATTAATGTGGTTAGTTATGGGTAAAATGCGTAAATATTTCAAATAAGCAAGTGGTCCTAAAATATTCATTATTGTCGGGAAATATTTGTTTGGTCGTGGAATATTCTTGTTGTCAGGGAATATTCGTACGACGGCACAGTCTTTTGTGGGCCCCATAACGGAAAGCGATTGGATGAAGAAAATGACAAAAGCAAGTTGTTTATAAATAACGGCGTAGTTGTTACCGTTAATACTGTTGGAATACCCGGTGGTTAAACCACAGTAATACGCGTTGTTGCACAGTAGCACACGGTATTGCACCGATTATTGATTCTTACGTAAGAAGGCACTACTCAATAATTGTTACAGTAATTACTGTTCAATATTGTATTTTATTGATTCAATAATTGCTGCGTTGATATTTTATATTACTGTTGTTTTAATAATTGTCACTACACAGTATTTTCTATTATCGGAACAATAATTCATATTATCTGAATAATATTATTAGATAACATTATTGGCAATGTCTAGAAAGTTCTGTCTAAGGAGAGGTTTGGTCATCTAATTGCGCGCCAGTAAGGAGAGATCCTTATTGGAAAGCCCCCTCTTTCCTGGGAACGGCCTGGTTGCCAGTACTGTGATTCTGTAATATTATTTGTGTATAATTAATTATTAATTTATATGATGAGAAAAATATTGATTTTATGTGGATATAGATGGAGAAAATTTTAATGTGACAATTGTTGAAAATTAATATTTTATCTTTTTCTGATAAAATAATTCATTTAAATATATTATTTTAATAATATATTGAGTATATGAGGAGGAAGAGTATTTTTGTGGCATTAAATGATTAACACATGTTTTGTGTGTTGGTGGACATAATTCTTGACCGAAAATTTATTATTGACGGTAAAATCGCCCGTTTGTGAATTTCGGTCAATTTCTGTTTAGAATTTGGAAAAACTTTCTTCTGCAAAGTTGTAGAGAATTGAATTTCCTATAAAAACTCGCGAGATTCGAATTTTCTGATAAAAGGACTATTTATTATGAATTATTGAAGTTCCGAAGTTCCGAAATAATTGATTTTTGGAGTTTAAAATATTTTTTTTTAAGAAAAAAGTTTTTGTTGCAATTGAGTGGCTCACATGTGTTATACATGATCTGAAATCAGATTTCTTAGGTGGGCTTGATAATTTTGTAAATATAATATTATTATATTCAATTTTCTGCTTTGGTGTTCTAAGCATTTTCCTATAAATAGGGTGCTTAGGTTAGAATTGAAAATCACACCAGAAACACAAGTTTCTCTCTATTTCTCTCTCTATATCGAGCGTATTCTTGTGAGTATTTGATACTTTGAGTGTTGCTATACGGTGCAAGTTTCCTTCAGCACTATATCTAGTATTCCAGTCAGAAGTACCGTCTTTTCGAGGTAAGGGATGTTATTTCTTCTTAAATGATATTATTTTCTTCAATATCATTATGCCGAAGTATTGATCTGAACTTTTTATCAAATTTGGAACTTTTCATGTCGGGATTACTATTCACGAGTTACTATTCACGAGTTACTATTCACCGAAAAATGAAATTTTCTTCTTTTCGTCCAAAATATCTATTCTGGATACTAGCTTTGATTGTATCCATGTTTTGATCATTCTTGAATTTTACTTCACTATGATTGTTTATGAGGTATTTTTAGACATGAAATAGCTGAAATACGAATCCTTAATATTTACTCTTTTGTTTTACTGGATTCGTTTTCTCTAAAATATTTTTCATCATCCTCAGTCCTAAATGATGATGTTACTGAATATTTTTGGCTTGTACTGCAAAGATTGATGATTTTATGATGAATATCTTTGGCCTGTAGTGCAAAGATTGACGATTTCTGATGAATATCTTTGGCCCGTAGTGCAAAGATGAACAGGTGTTGAGATGAACATGATCGACTGGTGATACAAATGAATATCTTTGGCCTGTAGTGCAAAGATGAATATTTGATTAAAGATGGTTATTGATTGTTGTTACAGGGATAAAATATTGATGATGGACTTTTAAATCTTAGAAGATAGTAGAATTCATTCTCTACTTGACTCTTCTAATGGTTTGCTGTTTCCGCTGCAGTTATTGATTTAAAACTTGTTGTCTATTGTATTCTATTATATTTTTCCCTGTTGAAGACTAACGATAATTTGTTGTATATTATCTTAGTCATAATATTCTTTACTGGGCTAGTTGAGCTCACCCTTTTCCTTGTTGTTCTATTTTCTTTTCAGGAGGCGAGAATGTAGCGAGTACTAGTCGAGTTGTGGAATGATGGTTCAAGACAGTTATTTTAGTAGTCCTCACTATTTTGTAAAATAGTGTATCAATTAGTATAATGAGGACTTAATTGAGTATGAATACTGTCTAGATGACAATATCTGTATTTAAACTCACAGTATATGTGTTGTCGTATTTTACACGACAATTGTAATAATAAAGTTGTAGTTATTTTCTGTACCATGTATTTGGCGACTCAGAATGAGTTGGATGGATTGGACCTATTTTGGGGTCGTCACAATAATACAGTTGTCATCCTAATTCACATGTAAAAAAAAAAATCGATTCAATGCTTCGGTTATCAGCACTGAATATAGCTGCTATACTTTTGTAATGTATAATGGTTTACATTATATATATACATATATATATATATATATATATATATATATATATATATATATATATATATATATATATATTAAGGTTATGATTTGTTAAAAGATAAAAGAATGATTAAAAGATAAAATATAATTTAATTTGGGTTGTATTGTAAAATTAATGTAATTGGAGGAATTAATTTCTTCTTAATATAAATTATAATTAGTAAGTAACTTATAATTGTATTATTATTACTTTTTATTAGATCAAACGGAGGGAATTTAAAGAGTTATATATGGAATATAAATTTTGGAGTATTAATAATTGATAAAAGGCGATGATTAAAGGCATTTTAAATAAATTATGAATTATTTTGGAATTATTAGTTTGGATTGTTTTTAATTTGAGGTGAATAAGTTTAGGTTGCGAATAACGTTTTGTATTTGATATCGTTGGCATTTGAGGGTAAGATCTTGTAGAGTGTGCTATAAATGGTTTGGATGTAAGACCCCGAATTTTATGAAATAAAAGTATTCAATTTTTCTTATTATTACTATTCAATAAATGGTTAAATTGATAAATGTTAAAGTTAAGGGTGATATATGAATTTTTTTTCAAAATACACAAGCGGTTATAAAATATTCATTGTTGTCGTAGAATATTCTTTCTGTCGGGGAATATTCGTACGACAGCGCAGCTATTTGTGGGCCCCATAACGAAAAACGGTCGGATGAAGATAACGACAAAAATTGAGTTTTTATAATTAACGGTGTAGTTATTACCGTTAACACTGTTGGAATACCCGTTGGTTAAAATATAGTAATACGCGTTATTGCACAGTAGCACACGGTATTGTACAGTATTTTTGAAATTATTGATTCTTACGTAAGAAGGCACTACTCAATAATTATTACAGTAATTACTGTTCAATATTTTATTTTATTGATTCAATAATTGCTACGTTAAAATTTTATATTATTGTTGTTCAATAATTGTCACTGCACAGTATTTCCCATTATCAGATCAATAATTCATATTATTTGAATAATATTATTAGATAACATTATTGGCAATGTCTAGAAAGTTCTGTCTAAGGAGAGGTTTGGTCACCTAATTGCACACCAGTAAGGAAAAATTCTTATTGGAAAGCCCCCTCTTTCCTGGAAACGGTCTGGTTGTCATAAATGTGATTCTGTAATATTATTTGTGAATAATTAATTATTGATTCATATGATAAGGAAATATTTATTTTACGTGGATATAAATGAGGGATATATTTTCGTGGTTAAAAATAAAGGAGTTAATGTTGAGGTGTTTTATCTGTATTTTTGTCGGAACGGAGATATTGAAAATCAAATTAGGATATTTAAGATATTTTACGAGGGTTATAATTTTTAATCCGACCGTTGGATCGTGGTAATATTTGGATATGTTATACATATATACGTTGAGTATATATCCACAAATTTTGAACCGTTAAAAATGAACGTATGATTTGTTATGAATTTTACGAGATGACTGGTTCAAAAATTGTTGAAATTTCGGAGTTAGTCATTTTGGTGAAAAATTCTAGAATTGGTGGGCCCCACTCTTAGTTGGTAAAGAAATGTGCTGAGATTTTTATTCAAATGTGGTAGGTGAGAATAGTAGCAGGTAAAGCCATCAGGTTACAGGTTAAGTCTGATTCGGCGTGCTAACATTTTCCTATAAATAGAGGGCTAAGTTAGAATTAAAAATCACACCAGAAACAAGTTTTCTCTCTTTCTCTCTCTAGATTATTGAGTGTATTTTGTGAGTATTTAGATACTCTGTGAGTTTCTATTCATCAGTGCAAGTTTCCTTCAGCCTTATACCAATCAGAAGTACTGTTCTTTTGAGGTAAGGGATAGTAAGGGATAGTAAAGAATTTTAAGGGTTATTATGTTTTTCAGTTCGTAATTCTTCTGACCTTCAGAAAATTTTAGAAAAATTTGAAATGATATTTTGATGAGTTTTATTGATTGTGTCCAAAAATGGTGATTTTTTTATGTATAGATTAAGAATTATGAATTTTACGGGAAACGACTATTTTAAAAGTAACCGCTTATAATTCCTTGTAGTTAACTCTAAAATTGATGAAATTTTTATTAGAAGTATATCCATATAATATTAGTGTACTCTGTAAATTTCGAAATTTTTAGATAAAATTACAATTTATGATAAATGTCTAAATATTCGGCTGTTTTGGCCATATGAAAAATAGTAAATGAGTTATAAAAATTCTGAAAAAAATATATGTTCAATATGGGACTATATTCTGCTAAATCTCAGAAAAGAAATATTTTTGGAACTGATTTGGTATTTTTCATGAAAATAGACTATTTATGAGTAAATGAATTAAATATGTCATGTGAAGTAAGAAAATTGAAAAATAGGATTTTAGGGCTTGAGAATCCTATATGAGGTATATGCAGATTTTTGATGAGGGTTTTGGTTATTGGTAATGAAATCTTATGAGTTTGGCATTTTAGGATGATTAAATGTATTATTTAGTAAAGTGTAAATAATTAAAATAAATTGTTTATAAGCTTAAGAAATATTATTCTTTCAATATCATTATACCGAAATATTGGTATGGATTTTATTGTGAAATTTCTACCTTTTTCATGTCGAGTTACTATTCATGAATTACTATTCACGAGTTACTATTCATGAGTTACTATTCACGAGTTACTATTCACGACAAAATTAGTTTCTTTTTCTGACCAAATTATAGTTGATTTATGAATATTACTCTTGAGATTAAATCTATATGTTGATTATATTGATTTTATTATCATATATAATATTTTTATAACCCTAATGATAATATTTCTCTTTGACTTGAGTGTAAAGATGGGTAGATTTTTGGTATGATCATGACTATGAGTTCCATTTGGCCAGTAGTGCAAAGTTAAATTGTTGACTGGTATGATCATGACCATTGAATTTATAATTGAATATATTTAGCTTAAGTGCAAAGGTGAATTGATAAACATGGTTATAATTATTGTTTATATAAATGATTATATATTTCTTTGAGATATTAATATATTTGGCCTGTAGTGCAAATATGAACTGTTGATGAATATATTTGGTCGTAGTGCAAATATGAACTATTGAGAAATATCTTTGGCATGTAGTGCAAAGATGAAATATTGATGAATATCTTTGGCCTGTAGTGCAAAGATGAATTGTTGATGAATATCTTTGGCCCGTAGTGCAAAGATGATATGTTGTTGAATATCTTTGGCCAGTAGTAGAAAGATGAACAGATGTTGAGATAAACATGACCAACTGGTGATATAAATGAATATCTTTGGCCGTAGTGCAAAGATGAAGTTATTAGTATGATTATGAACAGGAAATGTGATTTTGTGTAACCATAATCTTTGATGTTTCAGGTAAAGATAGGTGATGAAAATTATCTTCGTCTTGGATGAGAAGAGGAATTTAGAACTACAGTTATGATTATGAGTTATTCATATGATTGTGGACCAGAATTGTTGATTGATGTTACAGGGATAAAACATTGTTGGTGAATTTTTTACATGGAGAAGATAATAGACTTTATAGTCTATTTGACTCTTCTAATTGATTGCTCGTTCCGCTGCAACTATGGTTGAAATTTTTATCATTTACCATATGTTCTAAATCTCTGATTTATTATTGATGAAGGCTATTGATAATTTAATTATCTTTAGCCATGATATTCTTTACTAAGCTAGTTGTGCTCACCCTTTTGCTTCACAATTCCTTTCAGGTAATAAGAGTGTAGCTGGGTCGAGCGAGGGTAACGGAGAAATAGAATGGTGGTCTCTAGCTGTGGATGTTCTCCCGAAGCAGTATAGAAAAGTTCATTTAGTAGTTTTATTTGGTGAATCCAATAGGGTAAGGTGTACCCAACGTTGGAAGGGTGGTTTGCCACTATCATACAAGATGTCTAACGACATACAACCTCGTGTCATCATAAGACAGGGATGTGCTCATCCACTTGCTGAGTATATATACGAGCACTACCTATATAATCTTGGTGTTTGTTTGAAGTATAATTCTCAATTAGAGACAATAGAGATAATGATATGTCAAGAGAAGACTCACCATTGGGAAGAATATGATAGTAATCTTCTCATTTTTCTTTGGGGTCTATTGGGTCAACTAAGGATAATTTTGTGGCCATATGATATCTATCATAACCTAGACGCATGGCCTCCCATGTACGAAGGTTTTCTTGAGCACTTCTCAAAGATTCTAATTTCTAAAACAGTTTTTGACTATACCTTTATGTAAGGTGTCATTGTGAGGTGATGTCCACGGTTGGAACATGAGTCACATTTGGTATATATTTGTATCCAAACTCACAGCATATGTGTTGTTATATTTTGCACGACAATTATTGTAATAAAGTTGTAGTTGTTTTCTGTACCATGTATTTGGCGACTCAGAATAGGTTGGATGGAATGGACCTATTTTGGGGTTGTCACATTGGAAGTATCAGGTACGGATTCCGTACTCTTTCAGTGATACTTTTGTTAAATTTGATTTGTTCGTTTTGTTCCTCGTTTCGAATTTCTGTTATTATTTCACATAATTGCTTCTTGTGAAATTGATATATTTATTTCATTTTGGAGTTGACACATTGGACTCGTACTTGTACTCTTTGAATCAGTTAACATGTCTAATATTTATTTTGATAATTGTAAAGCGGTACATGTTGCTACCTTTTTTTTTCAAAACCTTGTGACTATAATTTGATTTGGTTCACCATGTACATATAGAACCCTTTTGTTAGTATTATGTTGCATGTGTTGTGACATGATATTTTTGTTAGAATATATACCGTAGGGTATACCTGAGCTATAACCACCTGTGGGGGTACCACAGGCATGTCGTCTTGGCACGAGAGGCATGACACTTTCCGTGGCAGTGTGATTAGTCCACGGCGTCTCCGTTTGGGCTCCGGAGGAAGTGAGTCATTTGGTATTTTGTTGTGGGAGGCGTATGGGTTAACCCTAGTTTTCTGTTCTGCAAATTTGTGATGTTGTGTCAAACACACTTATGCGATTTGCATACATTTGGATTCGCGGTCCAACGTGTGATTGCCTGTGTGTCATTGTTTTGATGTGCCTGTGTGGCATTATTTTGGTTGCCTATGTGGCATCATTTGATTTGCCTGTGTGGCATTAGTTTGACTTGACTATGTGGCAATGTATATTTCTGAGCTCATTCAGTATGAAATAACTCCAGCCATTTGTTTCAACCTATTATTGTATTGTATTAGTTTTGTTGGTTTCTGTTCAGTTCAATTCATTGAGTTAGTTACTTCAGTTCGTTATTTCTTTATTCTTTTATTGGTTTCGTCATTTTGTTGATTCAGATTTATTCCATTCAGATCTTTGGAGATTATATTTTCGTCCGTATTTACACTTGAGGCTTTGTTTAGTATTTTGTCTCAGTTATTTTCGTATATCAGTTGTATATCTGTATCCGTACTGGGCAATTGGCTCATGCTGTGTTTTTCTTCCGGCAGGTTCGCAGGGGTGATTCAGGGCTAGTATGATAAGAGTATTACCTTTGACCATCTATGTTGATTCAATTTTTTTTAGTTTTGATTAGTTTGACTCTAGTTGGAGAATTGTATTTAGTACTTCATTGATGGATCACTATTAATATTTTGAAGTTATTAATGTTCTGTTTATTTATTTTGAGATTTGTTGTGCTTTGCACGTGACCTCCCTTTCCTTTTCGGGAAGGGGGTGTTACATAGCCTAATTAATTAAGTTTATGCTTATGCTCTTTTTATTGAAGAGGAAGAGCCCTATAAATTATCAACTCACCGGCAAATATATGATTAAAATCAAGGAAATGATATACACGACGACAAATATG
Organism: Panax notoginseng; assembly: GCA_016801055.1. NCBI lineage: Eukaryota > Viridiplantae > Streptophyta > Magnoliopsida > Apiales > Araliaceae > Panax > Panax notoginseng. The sequence goes on along the minus strand of CM029012.1, from coordinate 160,767,815 downwards.
TGACGAAATTAGAATAAATAAGAATGAAACCATTAATTCTTAATTCATATCTATTGCATATATGCAAATACTTCATAATTACAATTCTGGGCGAAAACTTTCACAATATATAACAGTACTCTTAAAATCATATCATGGTGTCTTAAAAGATGAAATATTGTATGATCATAACTAAATCTCAAAATTCCCTGATGGATGTGGACATGCCATCATTTAACATAAAAAAGAATGAAAGATCAACGTACATACATAATATACAGTAGCAATGGAATGGAAAATCTTTGACATATTGTCCTAGGGAAACTACCACAGCAAGTGTAGCTAGAATTCATGTTTGGCTCCGTTCGGTTATAACCAGATTTTCTGTTTTGAGACAAAAAAAAACAAGAAATAAATAAATAAATAAATACTATGAGAAACTTGAAAGATAAGAGCATGAGAAAAATCAAAACATGCACATAACAAAATATAAAAAATTACAGAATCCACCTGATGGCCTACGTGCGTGCATGCATGCAAGAACAAATGAGAATTAATCATTGTCGTTGTTCAATTTCAATTACTCATTACTAAACATTCTTTATTCCCACCGATCAAATTCCCAACGGCAGCGGTGGGAACCGGAAACGCAACCTCTAAATCCCCACACAGAATTTTTAGGGTTCTGCTCGTACTCCGATGATTGTCAGCCATAAATATAGCGTTCACGATTATCCTCATATCAAAAGCAACAACTCCACTTCCTTGTCGTTCCTTTTCTATGTTTTTCACCCACGAAGCTCCGGTGATGTTTATTTGATTCGTATTTGGCATTTCAAACTTGGTATTCAGTGTCCTTTTATCATTTTTCCCCAAATGAAATGGATCGACATAATTTGTGTCCAAAAGATGATCATCATAAACCAATGTAGCCTCCACGAAATCATACGAAACTTCGAATTTGTGGTTAGGGTTCCTCACGGTTACGTTTGCATCCCATGTAGAGTTTAAGGCCATGGTACTCGTATTAAAAAGGGTCATGGCTAAGGATTCGACGTAAAATATGGGAATATCCGAACCATAAATGATCCAAGTGAGGAAACTCATCACCGACATTCCGACGAATATTATGATCATCATGACAAGGAAGACACGAGCCAAATTGTAGCCATGGTTTCTTTGGGGAGGTCCCATGATAACATAGTTTTGGGAGGCGCCCGGAGGGTAGTAGGATCCAGGCGGCGGCGGCGGTCCATATTGGTAGTTGTTGGGGTAGCTTTGATATGGCGGCGGGTATCCCTGATATGGCGGGGGGAAAGGATACCCTGGTTGCAGTTGTGGTTGCGGTTGCAGTTGGGGTTGGGGTTGGGGTTGGGGCTGTGGTTGTGGCTGTGGTTCATGTGGTTGTGAATGTTGACTTTCTGTCATGGATTTTGAATCAATATCCGAGGAGGAATTAGCCATGGTTAATCCCTCTCGATCCCTGATCCTCTCTATGGCATAGACATTAAAGAGGGAGAGAGGGAGAGAATCAGGGATGGAAGATGATGCGAAGGTTGCATGTAAATGAGGTAACAGAGAAAAATTAACTAATTTTGTTCTAAAAATATTAGAGGCCAAAGATGTCACATTGTTGAACCAAGCATGCAATTATGTTGATCAGCCATGCATGCAATCAGATATATATATTACTGGTTAGGATTGATAACCTAATTTATATGGCACACAAAGGCGTAAATTACTAGAAGGACATATGTGTGTTGGAGGCCCTAATTAACTGTCATTTTAAGCTTTTCACTAGCCAATCGTGTTTAGCGGCAAATGTGATAAGAGTTTCAAAAGTGTACGTCTAATAACTTCTTATATTTTATACTAATACATATATGTATGTATATGTTCTATATAATCAACTAATTAAGTACTTGTATAATTTTACTATATTAAAAAAATACTTGTATAATTTCCTGTACGTTACGTAGCCCAGCTAGGTTTGTAGGCTATTTGTTATATCTCAAAATGACAGTCCGCTAATAAAAATTAAAAAAAAAAAAAAAAGAGTTAAAAGTTTCATGACTAAGATTACATATGGCTTAATTAAATATAATGAAAATTCTAATAATACATTGATGATAGAAGAACTAGAGTCTCATTAATTCTATAAGGTTCCCGACGGAGATGATAAAAGGATTCTTTCTTTGGTTTGTGACTAGCTAATTAAGGGGAAATTTTGTTAAATTAATTTATTGAAAAAATCGTAAACGGTTTTAATTTCATCCAAGCAAGGAGAGACTGATCATGACTAGCGGAAAACTGGATGGACGTCAGGTGATTCAGATCTCAGAATAATTCAAAGAGAATTCTACTCTAGCTTTTTTTAACATTCATTCGGAGTATGAGAAATTCGTCCGTCCGTCCAAACCATTAATTTTGCTAAGACAATGGTACTGTTATGTAGAAAAATATCAGTGGAACTGTGTTAGTTTATACTTTTTTTTAGTGGAATGAATGAGAATGGGGTGAGTATATTTGTATGTCAGAAACCATAAGTACAACCTTTCTTTCTTTTTCTAAGACGGACGGAGGGGAGGGAGTATCTGAACACTGAAAGAGTATTTCACGTACGGGTTGGTAATCGCACCACTAAAATAACGAATCCACATTTATTTATTTAATCACATTATTGTACAATTACTGAAACCAACTGTTTCTTAATTCAAAACTGATCTTTATCGCTTTTGTTCACCCCAGGTCTTCCCCTCAAAAAACTCTGCCAGCATTCGTTCAAGATCCTCTGGACTGAATCGGATGTACTTCTGAGGATTTTTCCCGCCCTCGATGAGAGGCCTGGAGTATAACAAATTATAATTCTCATTATCAAAAGGATATTATATGAAGCAGCAGCAGCAGCAACTTCAAGGTTAATAATAAACACAATATAGAAAAATACCCTACCCAAAACGTCTAACAAAAGATCTATAGGCCGGCAAGAGGACCTCAGCAACAGCCAGCCTCAAAGACTCCCGCAATTCACTGTCAGGAACTGACCACTGAGATTGCCTTTGATGAAGTTCCTCAAATTGAATGTTGAAAGTCTTGTAGCGATCTTTCACCATTGCCCTTGAAACTCCACTATTGCTTCCAGGATCGCCTGTAAATGAATTCCCACCTGATGAAAGACCCTGGATGGAGAGACATTGCAAAATCTGCACAACGAGGTAGACAAACCAACTTAGCCTTCTCTATATTGAAATGCCTGATCATATCACTCATCCACACAGAAGAAATCATCACACAAGCTCTTCAGGGAATCAAGGTTCTACCAAGTCCTGCATCCTACTCATTTTTATTATTTTCAGGGTAGTTTTTATGATTGACATCGTCTGCATTCTAATTATCAACATTAGTGTGAACAAAAACAATCCAAAGAACTCAACTTCAGCCAATCTCAACCTTGGTTAATATTACTGATCCCAACCAATTTATAAAAATACTCATATACCAACTAAAGTTAAACCCAAGCTTAACATTCCTATATTCAGCCACGAGAAATTAATATAGGAAAATATATGCCTCTTGAAAAGGACAAGAAAAAAAATCCAGGCAAGTGAATAATGTGCAGGGGGCTTTAGAAATTATAGTTGGAATAAGTGAAAAAAAACAGCAACTCGACACAACCCTTATTTCCCAACTTAAAGAGAGTAAACACTAAACAAAGACACCAAGTCCCTAGCAAATGGACAAGTTCACCGATCAAAATGTTACACAACGAACATAAATAAATATGAATGGGTTTCAAGCATAGGATGAGAAAGGGATTCTAGATATGGTCAAGATATAATAGAGAACATATAGAAAAAGTATAGAAACCATAACACTAATTTGCATTCTAATGTATATTCAGTTTGGTTTATATATACAAAACCTTGGACCAAGAAACCCTCTTGTACTGATTTGCATACTGCTGCACAATCCTTCGGTGTATTTGGACCCAGTCATCCCCTAGCAAATCCTTTGCTTCTGACCTAGAAAAAAAATTCATAAAACCCAACCTCCTCGTACAATTATTAGCTACCTGTTTAACAAAAATTTATAACATACCTACGCACAGATCTCACAATATAGTGCATGTTGTTCATCATAAATAACTGAGTTAAAGCTGGATCTTTATATTGCCTAGATTTTGCATCAAGGTTAGTCTGAAGAGCCTGCATAATTCGTGTAGTAACAGATGCCAGCTGGGCCTCCGAATCACCGTCATCAAACTCTCGGAAGAGTTGCTTCAGTGTTGATTGGTAACTGCACATAGTTAAAGTGTGTTACTCCATTTTGTGCATTTGAAGTCATCGCAGGATAACTACAATTGCTCAATAGTGACTCTGAAACCATAAGAAAATGAATAGAATAAGAAAGAAAAGTTCAAACACAATAAGTGGAAGGGACCGACTGAGGTAAGAAGTCAGCAGGGATGAAATTATATTAGGAAAACACATCAACTTTAAAAGAGCATATGCTCGGTTAGCAACCCAAAGATACTTGGAAGCACCTTAAACTACTAACATAAGAAGCAAAAACTGTTTACCAAGCATTACTAGATCAACAATCATTATCTCTTATGAACACATCAGCAAGCCTATGAAAAGTATTGGGAGTCGAGCATTCAACAATCAGCAGCACCTAACAAAATTAAAAGGAAGCAAGAAACAGGAAGTAGTGATTTGAACTTACTCGAATAAAAACTTCACATAATTTATTACATAGCTAGTCAAGGGATGGACTGTCCCATCGAGAACAGCAGTTTTTGTGGCATCTTTTTCAACTGCTTCTTCAAAATCACCAAACGTTTCTTGAGCTGTCTGGGCCAACCGCTTTGTCAAACCAATGGCAGTTTCTCGCATTTCAGCACAGAATTTGCTTCCAAAAATTATATCAAACTGTCAATCAAACAAACAAACCCCCACCCCACGCCAGGAGGAAAAAAAAACCACAATATCAATAAATAAATTAATCAATCTATTTAATAGGAATTACATGCAAGGAAATATCCTGCCATCTATTTAAACAAACATTTTCATGCAAAACTAAATAACCTATATCTGTACTATATATTAAAAAACATATCAGTTCATCAAAAAATGTAGATTAAATTACAGTGTCCAGATTATAGACCTATTTCATGCGATTCTTCTCAGTATGGAATGAGCAATGAGTCGATAAAACAGAAATCCAGTTTCTAGTAACTCAGTTGTCAACATGGTACTCTTACATTTCAGAGTGCTAAATTTAGTGACCAGGTATTTCTTTGTTTTCTACATCTAATGAACATAAATATCAATAATCTAACTTCTAACTTAGCATTAAATGCTCAAATACTAGCATTTGTATTAAATTCTAATATTCATAGAACAAACAAATTTGTTTAGTGATTAAAAACTTTCTCAAAAGTTTACCTCTATTGCATTTAGATTGTAAGAGAAATCCTAACTATAAGCATCCATATAAAAATACTACTAGCATATCACGTTTCAGTCTATGAAGTGTTCCGCATTCTAGTATCTGTTCCACGAACAGAAAAGATCCACTTTGTAGGAAACAATAAAATTAGGTTAAAAAATTATTAAAATGCAATTGGAAAGCTAAAAGTCAGGGTAGAAAACTGCAAGTTAACCAATTCTCTATGCAGATCGGAAAACATTATAAAGTAACAATAACAAACAACTGAAGACACTGACAACAACAAGCTTAAAATTAAAAACCTTTTTCTCAAGTATTTAAAGAATCCCCTAAGGCTAATATCTCTAAAATTCTATAGTTAATTCAGGATAATAAATATTTATAAAGCATCTATGAAGATACTTCCAGTGACTGAGAGAAGTACAAACTACAAAGCATCAACTACTCTTCATAATGGATTATATAAATATGACTGTGGAGTACTATAACTTTGAACTATGGAGGGGGATAATTGAGCTAATAGACAATTGAAAAAAAAAAATCAAAAGGGACTGCAAAACATAGTAAAAGATGAGATCAAAGGCACATATTCCAAGCAAAATGGAATTAACAAGTCATTCCCCATCATGCTCATGTATGTCAACAACTCATGCCTCAAGGAGTCAACATTTAACAATGAACAATATCTACTGAACTTTTTTCAAGATAGATGTCTTTTGAAAATAATATAATCTTCCACTTTGCCAGACATCTATGAACCACTATAAAACTGACCAGAAAGGGTTCCCCATGACCTCACACCCTAGTCATATTTTCACCATTATAGACGAGAAGTTTTCAAATATGAGAGAGAAAATAAATGGAATAGAAAGGACATGTAAATTGATCATATTTAGATAATACATAGAAGAAACAAAACAACAAACATAAAAGTCAGACTAAGTTATTATAATCAGAAAGTTTGGAACTAGCAATCAGAGGAGAAGGCTTTTGGTTATATTTTTGGAAAATGATATACATGTCAACAAATATTTGATGGGCTTGAATTGCGACCAACGTGGAAGTGTATGTGATAAGATAGAATAAATTCAAGTGGGACCCTTCTTAATTCCTACATATCCCATGTATGCATATACGTTACAATCATAATTCGGCTAAAAACTTTCGCAATGTATAGCAGGACTCTATTTTCTACAATCCTTAATGCCTTGTACTAACAAGTCATACTGGATGGAGCATGTCTAATATTTATACAACTTTATTCCCAAGAGGATAATAAAATTCTTATGTTGTTTGCCAATTACAAGTTCAACTACTTTGACAATCATCCAATAATATTATAACATATTCCATTTATCCAATAGACTAATAGAGTAATAGCATTAGAAGTAATATTACAACATTAATAATCAAAAATAGATGAATCAACTCAACTTCAAGCATGCATCCAATCAGAAAAACAAATAAAATACTAGACGACGCTCATAATCCTAGACACTCATAATTCCATCTGTTTCGAAATATCAATTTTTACTTTTTAAAGCCAAGATATTTTCAAATTTAAAATTGATGTGAGTCATTTAACTTTCAAAAATAATAAAACTTGTTTAAAATATCTTGTATTATCTAACGTTAAATGAATTCATAAAATTTGAAAATATCTCAAAATTGACTTCAAAAGTAAAAAATTATCATATATTATTTTAGAATGTAGGAAGTATTTTATATCTTATTGATGCTTCCAAGGGCTAGGAGCATAAGTGCAAGACACCAAACCTAAATATTGGCTTTCACATGTTTAAATACTGAAAATTTCAGCAATGGCATGATCCTAATGCAACTGATAAAGTTCATCATACCTCTGGCTGAATTTCTCTCATTATCTCATACATGTCTAGAAGGACAAACAATTTCTCGGGTGACCTCTTGCTTCTTGCAATGGCCTCTCCAAAGCTAAGGAGCACAGATACACTGTTTGCAGTAACATCTGCAAAGCACTGATCCCTTAGAGAATCAATTCCTTCAAAAATTTGATCGCAAACTTTCTTTTCCCCAGCAAACAGCAGTTTGACCTGTTTTCAATATGCGAAAGCATTGTAAAGAAAAGGTGGGAGATTAAGAGAAACAGTTTACAGATCATATATAATATGGTATAAACCCTTACAGCAATCCTCATAAAATGTATCCAGTTCCCAATCTTAGCCTCCAAAGTCTCCCACTGCATCCTTTGGACATCCTCTTTACTAAGTTTTTCTACACCTAATTTTCTCAGGCTCTGTTCCACAACTGAAGAACGGATTTCCCTGTAAACAGGAAATGGATGCCTTGTTGATCCAGAATTTGAAGAAAAGAAATAATAGGTTCTAATAAAGGTATAATTATCTTCTTGTACAATCACAAATAGCAGATCTCTTTAAAATATTAAAAGTTGAAACTCGTGCTTGCAGAAGTATTGGTTGCTTCTTTCATATCCATGAAGACCTACCAACAAAAATGAAACATAAGCAGCTCACCATTTTCCCACTTTAATTAGGCTTCTTTAAGGACATCTGTTTCTGACTCATAGGAAGTGGTTTTACATAAATTGCTATCCAGCCAATAGCCATTCTTTGCATCAAATATTTACAATCAGTCCACAATCTTCTCTAAACATTTCAATGTATATGTGAAATCTTCACCAACCAGCAATAAAGAAACTTATTAGCTTACACGAAATCTTTTAGTGGTAGAAATCTCTCAATCCCAAACTCTATCAAGGTCTACGTAATAATTAAGGCTAGATATCTGTCAAATCCTAAACAGTCACAACCTTCCTTTTAGATGTGTACAATGATTGCAAATTATTAATCTGCAACTATACACTCAAGTCTCAATGCAGAAGTCATGTATGGTTCAGTATGTTTTCTTCTCTATCTTTATAGACTCTTCATTATTTATGAAAATAGTATCTACTCAATAAAGATTAAGAGATCTGATAACTTATGGAGAAAGAGGATGGTAGCACTCTACATCATGATAGACGATAAAGATTAAGTTTTCTTACCTGTAAATGTTGAACAGTTCCTGTTGGTGGCCAGCTTGGAACATTTGTTGTGCCAAATCATGCAGCAGTGGCAGGATTCGGGGAGGAATGAGAGCCGGAGGGTGGTAAACAACAGCTTCCAGGCTTCTATTTTGGTGCTCTGTTGACTGTTTCTTGCCGCTAGCATCATGAGCAGGTGATCCTGCTGATGGTCGCAGAGAATTGGGTAGGCAATCGAAAAGACGATCAGGTTCTACAGGTTTGCTGAAATCCAAGTAAGATATTTTATTTGTAGTACAGATATATTGTTTCCACTGGTTCTTGACAAACTCATCCAAACTCTAAGGAATCAAGCACCAAAAATAATTTCAAGACACCCATCAGATCATATGTAACTAGAATAAATATGCAAAATATGCTTGCGAAAACATATTACGATCAAGAAACACCAAAAATCATAACATGCAGGTTAGTAAAAAATAAATAAATAAAGAACTTAGAAAGGGTATTGCTGTTGCATTATTTTAAGCCATGGTGAATGCAAAAGTTGTCGGTCAAATTAACAAACTACAATTTAAAACTGAAGGACTATTTTGAAGCTTATATCTTACAATGTAGAAAAATGAATACCGATTGGGATCCAGTAGTTGAGAGAGTGATTTGGAGGGCTACCTTTTTTCTGTAGAGGTAAAATTAATTTAAGAAAAGCATATCATTCAACTATTTTTTTTGCTAAATAAAAGCATGTCATTCAACTAAGCCCTTTATATCCTTTAGTATTCAGTGCGTTGCAGATTGACTTGAGAGGTTGATGAGGAACTTCCGATGCACCGGGGCTGGTGAAGAGAGGAGGGATTGTCTGGTTGGTTGGAAATATAGTCTGCAGCCCCATTTAAGCATTAGCTGAATGCGTCCGGAATTCACAATCAGGAGGATTGGGGCTTGGTTATGTTGTCTCTAGGAAAATCTTTTCAACCGGTAAACAACATTGAAGTTTCTTGTTGAAGGCTCACCTATGGCACAGGTTTGTCAAAAAATGAATTGGTCTTCAGCCAAATGGATAGGTTGATAGTGTCTTAGTGATATCTTTTAAGTGAGTTCTCTCCTGAGGCAAGGTTGGGGATGGGGCAGCACATTTGTTTCAGATAAGATACTTTGGGTAGGGGATTTTCCTTTCTCTTTTCCTATTCCTCGTCCATATACATTCTCTTCTCTTTATTATAGTTTCGTCATTAATTACCATATGGAAGATGGGAGCTCCATTTTTTGGGATTATCACTTTCCAGTAATTTAAAAGAAAATAGACTAAGAAAAGATATAAAATGATGCTTAATTCTAATAATGGGTATCAGTTTTCTCCCAACTACCAATTCCTCAATCCTAGATTCTGAACTCCTCAAAAGTTTCTCTTGTTGGGTTCGTTTTTATGTGGTAGCAACTTCTGCTAATTTTCTTGCATAATAAAGCACAGGTATAAAGGACGTAGTAAATTACACCCATCATACAAAAACAGGATAAGTTGACATAAAATGAACTAAAATTTTCAACTCTTAAATAGGTCTCAAAGAAAACTTAGCACACAACTCAAGTCGTATAGGGTGAATAACACAATGAGAAGTGATAATTTATTCATTCTTTTTTTAATAAAAAGTGTGAATTTATTCCAGAAAGAAGCATTGCTACATCTTGGTTATTTACATATTCATTTATCCATTAGATTATGAATACGTGTGTGTGATAAAGAGAATTTAAGAATAATGTTCACAATATCTGTGTCAAATCATATGAGTTTTGAGAGGAGATGAGAGACCTAAGGAATAATGTTATTTATATCTACAGGAGATGGCAAACCTGTATGAGGTTAAGAGCTGTCGGAACTCATCATCTAGCTTCATGATTGCCTTTGCAAGTAAGTTGGTAGCATGGCTAATCACCCCAATACTACTCTTAAGGTTTTTATTACCACTGAAAAAACGAACAATCTTTCTCAGTTGGTCAACTGCCGCCAGGTAACTTTCTAGATCCTCATGCGGCCCCCTTAAGATTGTAGCCTCCGCCTTAAAGTTGAAGTGGAATAAAAAAAAGAGTCAGGTCATGATTGTTGTTTTCGTATTCTTTACAATACCATAAATATATCAATAGATGCTAACTATAACAATGCTACAGATAAATAGAAGCATACAAAAAAGAAATAGATCGACCACCTCGGAAAATGTCTAGGCAACGTTCCCCTCGGCAGCCAGCACCGGCCCTGGGCTAAAGACCAAGGTGCCTGGGCTTTAGGCCCACTAAAATTGACAAATTTTTAGGGTCCCAAGAGGTATTTGTGTTATATATATATATATATACCCAAACAAAAGAGATCAGCCCACGTCAGTTTAAATTTAAAGGATTACAAAAAAATTACCTAATGAAATATGTCCAAATTTTTTTATTGTCGTTTTAGGCCATTAAAAACTCAGGGCCGGCCTTGTAGGCAGCCCCCCCTCCAGTGCCTATAATCCACCTAGCGATATTTAAAACATGGCCTATGATCTATTTACACTTGAATTGTTCAATGATTGTCTTACAATATTAATTATATTAGGGTCAAACAGGAAATAACTATACAGGTATATAAAAATCGGTACCCAAGCAGATGAAGTATTTATTTTTATAGATTTTTAAAATAATTTCAACTGATATGAGAAGATTGAATAACAATAAGAAGATTCATATATTTTCATATGATTTGAAGATGTGAAAGTCATACTTTTACATCAAAAAAATAGTGAATTTGAACTATATAAAAATAATCTAATTTCATTTCATTTATTTAAATTGGTTTACATCTTAAATTTATTTGAAACTATCTGAAATAGGCATTTTAGTAGCGACTTTATATACCTGCCTAAGTACATTGTGCTCAAGTAACAATCCCAATATCAAATAAATCATGTTCTGCATTTAGCACAATCTGATTATATGCAAAAAGCAGCTAATTTAAATGCATACGCACATGTATGTTATAAATGTATATGTACTCGTACATTACTATCAGGTACTTGCACACAATAATTTAACTTGAATTTGTAGGGAGTAGCAAACATAAAATAACTAGAGATATTAAAGAGAATAAGGAAGCAATTAACCTGACGAGAATATTTAGCAAAAAATAATTATAATAATAATAACCTGACGTGAAAGATCGAATTGGCCAAAAATAAGTTCAGCTGCCTTGAGCGTCTTATCAATGTTCTCGTGTGCCCTACGAATCGAATGCGTTCTTATCTACAAAATTGAAAACGCAATAAAAACAGAGCATTCTTTTACTTTGCAATTAAATCCACCAACAACTCTCTACAAAAATCACATTACTTGATAAAGTATAGTATGAAAATGCATGTATATATATGTATATATGAATGTTGAGGAGAGAGAAAGCAGAGGTGCCTGAGTCGGACGCATGGCGGTTTCAAGGGCGGAGAGGCGGTGATCGAAGGAGCCGAGAATGGTAACCATACCGTCGGTGATGTTCTGGATCTTCTGCAGAGATTCTCTCATGAACGCCGCCCTCTCACTTAGGGTTTCCATGGTTTGGACCCCCATTTTTGGGCTCTTTTATTCTTCACGGTACTCTTATTATTCTCCGTTTGAGAAGGATGAACAAACGAATGCGTATAATTTCCGACGTTTGTTTTACGCAGAAGTATATATACTTTTCTGTATGCTACTAATTAAATAGATTAAATTAAACAGAATTACTTTTACATCCCTTAGGATTTCATTGATCGTTGCAAATTTAAAAATTTTAGTAAACCCTTCCATTGTCTATCCCTTGCTAAATGGTGTCAAGGAAAAGTGTGCTCCTACTAAAAAGGCCAAATGATATTGCCCGAGTAAAATAATGTTTCAAATATATAGCCAAATGATATTGCCCGAGTAAAATAGCCCGAGTAAAATAATGTTTCAAATATATAGCCAAATGATATTGCCCGAGTAAAATAATGTTTCAAATATATATATATATATATATATATATATATATATATATATATATATATATATATATTTCACAATATTTTTATAATTACTTTAGCAAAATTAATACTTTAAGTTATGCTCATGGTTTTAAAAATTGAGTCGGACCGCCGGTTCAATCGGTAAAAATCGAAACCGGTTGGCACTTCGATCTAGTTTGAATAAAAAACCCAATTTTGGTCAAAATTTGGTTGATCCGATTGACCCACCGGTAAAATCGGTTATTGACAGAGTGACACAGTTTTGTTTTGTACAAAAAAACTTTTAATATTAAAATTAATCACTTTTAGTAATATTGTAACTCAACTTAATTACTCCCTCCGTCTCATAATAAAAGTCATTATTACTATTTTGGGTAGTTCCATGTTAAATATTTATTTTTTTTAATAACTAAATTTTTACACATTTTTTTTATTATACCCGTAGCATTAAATATATTATACTTTTCTTATTATAATCCTCTCTCCATATTTAATAACATTATTATGGGCAATTTTGTCAGTTCATTCATGTAAGACCCCAACTTATTAATGAATAAAATTAAATTTTCTCTAAATATTATTGTGAATAATAAAGGGTTAATTTGATATAATACTTTGGTTATGGGTGAAATGTGCAAATTTTGCAAAATAAGCAAGTGGTTATAAAATATTCATTTTGTCGGGGAATATTCGTTTGGTCGTGAAATATTCTTGCTGTCGGAGAATATTCGTACGACGGCGCAGCCTTGTGTGGACCCCATAACGGAAAATGATTGGATGAATAAAACGACAAGTATAAGTTGTTTATAAACAACGGCGTAGTTGTTACCGTTAATACTGTTGGAATACCCGGTGGTTAAAATACAGTAGCACACGGTATTGCACCAATTATTGATTCTTACGTAAGAAGTCACTACTCAATAATTGTTACAGTAGTTATTGTTCAATATTTTATTTTATTGATTCAATAATTGTTGCGTTGATATTTTATATTATTGTTGTTTCAATAATTATTGCTGCACAGTATTTTCCATTATCAGATCAATAATTCATATTATTTGAATAATATTATTAGATAACATTATTGGCAATGTCTAGAAAGTTCTGTCTAAGGAGAGGTTTGGTCATCTAATTGCGCACCAGTAAGGAGAAATCCTTATTGAAAAGCCCCCTCTTTCTTGGGAACGGCATGGTTGTCATAAATGTGATTCTGTAATATTATTTGTGAATAATTAATTATTGATTCATATGATAAGAAAATATTTATTTTATGTGGATATAAATGAGGGATATATTTTTGTGATTAAAAATGAAGGAGTTAATGTTGAGGTTTTTATCAGTATTTTTGTCGGAATGGAGGTATTAAAAATCAGGGTTTTTGAGATATTTTGCGGGGGTTATAATTTTTAATCCGACCGTTGGATCGTGGTAATTTTTGGTTATGTTATACATATATAAGTTGAGTATATGTCCACAAATTTTGAACCGTTAAAAATGAACGTATGATTTATTATGAATTTTACGAGATGACTGGTTCAGAAATTGTTGAATTTTCGGAGTTTATCATTTTGATGGAAAATTCTAGAATTGGTGGGCCCCACTCTTGGTTGGTGAAGAAATGTGCTGAGATTTTTATTCAAATGTGGTGGGTGGAAATAGTAGCAGGTAAAGCCATCAGGTTGCAAGTTAAGACTGCTTCGGCGTGCTAACATTTTCCTATAAATAGAGGGCTAAGTTAGAATTAAAAATCACACCAGAAACAAGTTTTCTCTCTTTCTCTCTCTAGATTATTAAGTGTATTTTGTGAGTATTTAGATACTTTGAGAGTTTCTATTCATCAGAGCAAGTTTCTTTCAGCCTTATACCGGTATTCCGACCAGAAGTACTGATATTTTGAGGTAAGGGATATTATTTTCTTCTTAATGATATTATTTTCTTCAATATCATTATGCTGAAATATTGATATGAGTTTTTATTAAATTTAAAACTTTTTGTGTCGGGGTTACTATTCACGTATACGGCACTATTCACGTATACGGTACTATTCACGAATACGGCACTATTCACCGAAAAATAAAATTTTTCCTTTTTGTCCAAGATGTCTATTATGGTTACTATCTTTGATTGTATCCATGTTTTGATCTTTATTTTTGAATTCTGCTTCACAATTGATTATTATGAAGTATTATTGATCTTGGATAAACTGTTATACGAATCCCTAATATTTGTCCTTCTGTCTCACTGGATTCGTTCTCTTTAAGATATTTTTCATCATCCTCAGTCCTAAATGATGATATTACTGAATATCTTTGGCCTGTAGTGCAAAGATGCATGATTACTTGATGAATATCTTTGACCTGTAGTGCAAAGATGAACATGACTGACAGGTGATACAAATGAATATCTTTGGCCTGTAGTGCAAAGATGAATATTTGGATAAAGATGATTATTAATTGATGTTACAGGGATAAAATATTGATAATGGACTTTTAAATCTTAGAAGATAGTAGAATTCTTTCTCTACTTGACTCTTCTAATGGTTTGTTGTTTTCGCTGCAGTTGTTGATCTAAAACTTGTTGTCGATTATATTCTATCAGATTTTTTCCCTGTTGAAGACTAACGATAATTTGTTGTATATTATCTTAGTCATAATATTCTTTACTGGGCTAGTTGAGCTCACCCTTTTCCTTTTTGTTCCATTTTTTTTCTCAGGATGTGAGAACATAGCAGGATCTAGTCGGGGTATGGAGTGATGGTTCTAGAAAGATGTTTTAGCAGTCCTCACTATTTCTGTAAAAAAGTGTTTGAATAATTGTAATGAGGATATTGTCCAGAAGATAATATTTGTACTTAAACTCACAGTATGTGTTGTCGTATTTTGTGTAACGACCCCAAAATAGGTCCATTCCACCCAACTCATTCTAAGTCGTCAAATACATGGTACAGAAAATAACTACAACTTTATTACAACAATTGTCGTGCAAAATACAACAACACATATGTTGTGAGTTTGGATACAAATATATACCAAATGTGACTCATGTTCCAACCGTGGACATCACCTCACAATAACACCTTATATAAAGGTATAGTCAAAAATTGTTTTAGAAATTAGAATCTTTGGGAAGTACTCAAGGAAACCTTCGTACATGGGAGGCCACACATCTAGGTTATGATAGATATCATATGGCCACAGAATTATCCTTGGTTGACCCAATAGACCCCAAAGAAAAACGAGAAGATTACTATCATATTCTTCCCAATGGTGAGTCTTCTCTTGACTTATCATTATCTCCACTGTCTCTAATTGAGAATTATACTTCAAACAAACACCAAGATTATATAGGTAGTGCCCATAGATATACTCAGCAAGTGGATAAGCACAACCATGTCCTATGATGACACGAGGTTGTATGTCATTAGACATCTTGTATGATAGTGACAAAACACCCTTCCAACGTTGGGTTCGACTCACCCTATTTTCTTCACCAAATATAACTACTAAATGATAACCACCGTTCTATTCCCTTGTTACCCCCGCTCGACCCAGCTACACTCTTATTACCTGAAAGAAATTGTGAACAGAAGGGTGAGCACAACTAGCTCAGTAAAGAATATCATGACTAAAGATAATTCAATTATCAATAGCCTTCATCAACAATAAATCAGAGATTTAGAACATATGGTAAATGATAAAAATTTCAACCATAGTTGCAGCGGAACGAGCAATCCATTAGAAGAGTCAAATAGACTATAAAGTCTATTATCTTCTCCATGTTAAAAATTCACCAACAATATTTTATCCATGTAACATCACTCAACAGTTCCTTTCCACAATCATATGAATAACTCATAATCATAATTGTGACTATAAATTTTTCTTCGCACCCAGGACGAAGAATATTTTCATCACCTGTCTTTACCTGAAACATCAAAGATCATGGTTATACCAAATCACAGTTCCTGTTTATAATCATACTAACAAATCTATCTTTGCACTACGGGCCAAAGATATTCATCAACAAACCATCTTTGCACTACGGGCCAAAGATATTCAACAACAGTTCATCTTTGCACTACAGGCCAAAGATATTCATCAACAGTTCATATTTGCACTACAGGCCAAATATATTAATATCTCAAAGAAATATATAATCATTTCAGAATTTATATAAACAATAATTATAACCATGTTGATCAATTCACCTTTGCACTTAAGCTTAAGATATTCAATTATAAATTCAATGGTCATGATCATACCAGTCACAATTCAACTTTGCACTACAGGCCAAAGAGAACCCTAGTCATGATCATACCAATAATCTACCCATCTTTACACTCCAGTGAAAGAGAATTTCAACATCAGGGTTATAAAAATGTTATATATGATGATAAAAATAATATGATCAACATATAGTTTTAATCTCAAGAGTAATATTCGTAATTCATGAATAGTAAATCGTGAATAGTAACTCATGAATAGTAACCCCGACACAAAAGATAGAAATTCCACAATAAAATCCATACCAATATTTCGGTATAATGATATTGAAAGAATAACATTACTTAAATTTATAAACAATTTATTTTAATTGTTTACACTTTACTAATTAATGTATTTAATCATCATAAAATGCCAACTCTTATAATTTCATCATCAATAACCAAAACCCTCATCAAAAATCTGCATATACCTCATATAGGATTCTCAAGCCATAAAATCCTATTTTCCAATTTTCTTTCTTCACAAAACATATTTAATTCATTTACTCATAACTAGACCATTTTTATGAAAAATACCAAATCAGTTCTAAAAATATTTCTTTTCTGGGATTTAGCATAATATAGTCCCATAGTGAACATATATTTTTCTCAGAATTTTTAAAAGTCATTTACTATTTTTCATATGGCCAAAATAGCCGAATATTTAGACATTTATCAAAAATTGTACTTTTGTCCAAAAATTCTGAAATTCACAGAGTACACTGATATTATATAGATATACTTCCAATAAAAATTTTATCAATTTTAGAGTTAACCACAAGGAGTTATAAGCGGTTACTTTTAAAATAGTCTTTTCCCATAAAATTCATAACTCTTAATCTATACATCCAAAAATCACCATTTTTGGACACAATCAATAAAACTCATCAAAATATCATTTCAAATTTTTCTAGAATTTTTGAAGATCAGAAAAATTACGAAACTGAAAATCATAACAACCCTTAAAATCCCTTACTATCCCTTACAATCCCTTACCTCAAAAGAGCAGTACTTCTGACTGGATATCGGATATGATGCTGAAGGAAACTTGCACTGATGAATAGCAACTCACCAAGTATCTAAAATCTCACAAAATATGCTTCATAATATAGAGAGAGAAAGAGAGAAAGCTTATGTTTCTGGTGTGATTTTCAATTCTAACTTAGCCCTCTATTTATAGGAAAATTTTGGTAGGTTTGACCTGTAACCTGATGGCTTTACCTGCTACTATTCCCACCCACCACATTTGAAATATAATTCAGCACATTTCTTCACCAACCACAAGTGGGGCCCACCAATTCTAGAATTTTCCACCAAAATGATAAACTCCGAAAATTCAACAATTTCTGAACCAGTCATCTCGTAAAATTCATAATAAATCATACGTTCATTTTTAACGGTTCAAAATTTGTGGGCATATACTCAACTTATATATGTATAACATATCCAAAAATTACCACGATCCAACGGTCGGATTAAAAATTATAACCCCCGCAAAATATCTCAAAAACCCTGATTTTTAATACCTCCATTCCGACAAAAATACGGATAAAAACCTCAACATTAACTCTTTCATTTTTAACCACAAAAATATATCCCTCGTTTATATCCACATAAAATAAATATTTCTTTATCATATGAATCAATAATTAATTATTCACAAATAATATTACAGAATCAAATTTATGACAACCAGGCCGTTCCCAGGAAAGAGGGGGCTTTCCAATAAGAATTTCTCCTTACTGGCGCGCAATTAGATGACCAAACCTCTCCTTAGACAGAACTTTCTAGACATTGACAATAATGTTATCTAATAATATTATTCAAATAATATAAATTATTGATCTGATAAAGGAAAATACTGTGCAGCAACAATTATTAAAACAACAATAATATAAAATATCAACGCAACAATTATTGAATCAATAAAATAAAATATTGAACAGTAATTATTGTAACAATTATTGAGTAGTGCCTTCTTACGTAAGAATCAATAATTTCAAAAATACTATGCAATACCGTGTGCTACTGTGCAATAACGCGTATTACTGTATTTTAACCACCGGGTATTCCAACAGTGTTAACGGTAACAACTACGCCGTTATTTGTAAAAACTCAAATTTGTCGTTTTCTTCACCCGACAGTTATTCGTTATGGGGCCCACAAATAGCTGCGCCGTCGTACGAATATTCCCCGACAGAAAGAATATTCCACGACCAAACGAATATTCCCCGACAACAATGATTATTTTATAACCACTTGCTTATTTTGAAAAAAAATCATATTTCACTCATAACTTTAAATTTTTATCAATTTAACCATTTACTGAATAGTAATTATAAGAAAAATTGAATACTTTTATTTCATAAAATTCGGGGTCTTACATTTTGCACGACAATTGTATTATTGAAGTTGTAGTTTGCCTTCTGTATCATGTATTTGGCGACTCAGAATGGGTGTTGTATACCTATTTTGGGGGCGTCACAGTTGGTATCAGAGCTTAGGGATATGATCCATGGCTGAGATGTGAGACAAGAACTAGGAGGGGAGAGACGGGGAATTCCTTCGCTAGTATGACCTGACTAAGTTTATTTGGTGTTTATTTGGTCGGTCGGAGTATAGGGATAATATATGACATGACTATTAACCCTTGTTTTATGGCAGTATTTAAGAATGGCAGCTGAGAACGTTAATAATGGAGTAAATCAGACCGTGGAGACACCTTTGATCACCACCCAGGGGAACGTGCAACAGAAAGGCAATATTCCTCCTGTAAACAACGTTACCGAGCAAACGATGAATGATGGAATGTTTAGGAGCTTTTTGCAGTTCATGCAAAATCAGACGAGAGAGACTCGTGTGCAGAATACGGGTAGAAATGATAACAACGCGCGGTTTGTCACAGCTAAGCAGTTCAAAGAATTGGGACTACCAGAATTTAAGGAAAAGCTGGATCCGATCATTGCGGAAACGTGGGTCAAGCAAATTACCAAGATATTCGATGTCTTGGGATGCACGGAGGAACAGAAGGTTCCATTCTCCACCTTTATGTTCCGCGATGAGGCAGACTACTGGTGGGAGTCTGTGAAGCGTACCCAGCCTGACGCACTCAACATGTCCTGGGAAACATTTCAAAAACTGTTCAATGACAAGTATTTTCCTGAAAGTATTCGTCATATGAAGGAGGTAGAGTTTATCAAACTGGAACAAAACAACATGACGGTGTCCCAGTACGAGGCGAAGTTTGCAGAGTTATCCAGGTTTGCACCTCATTTGGTCGAAAATGAGGAACGAATGACAAGGATGTTTCTGAGAGGTCTAAAACCCGAGATTCGGCAATATCTTATCTCTCATAAATTTTCTTTATATTCAGATGTTGTAAACAGGGCTCAATTATTAGAGCGAGATAATGAGTATGTGCAACCGAGGGACCACAACCAGGGTCATACCGGTGGCGACAGTCATCGAAGCAATAAAAACCAGCAGGGAGGAAAACATTCGGACAAAAGCGGTAACCACTCTGGTGGTAATCGTGGTCGTGATAATAGAAGGAGCGAGTCGGGAGGAGATTTCAAGAAGAGAAGGTACAACAATAATAACGTCAAGACGTCAGCACAAACATCAACTGTTTCTAGGGGAGGAGAACGATCACCGGTCGTATGTTACAAATGTAGGAAAGAGGGACATATCAGCCCAAACTGCCCACAACAATCCAAGGTATGTTATAACTGTGGAAAGGAGGGTCATATAGCTCGAGAGTGTTCTGTAGCAAAACCAAGTTCAGCGGGGATGGTGACTCCAAAAGTTGTCCCGGATAAGTCGAAATCAACGGTTCCTGGAAGGGCGTTTGTCGTGACTGGCCAAAACGCGAGAAACCCGAACGAGGTGATCACGGGTAAGCTAATCTTGAATTCTTGCGAAGTTTATACTTTACTAGATACCGGTTCTACCCATTCTTTTATCTCTCCTGCTTGTGCTCAATGTTTAAACTTGACTCCGGAGAAATTGGACTTTAACTTATCTGTTGAAACTCCGTTGGGTGAAACCTTCGTTACATCTACAGTTTATAAATCTTGCATGATCCAAGTTGGCACTATCACATTACCTGTTGATCTTATCTCTTTAAAGATACTTGCTTTTGATGTGATTTTAGGAATTGATTGGTTAACCACTCATCATGCTAAAATTGATTGTTTTCGTACGGTTGTTAGTTTTCATATTCCTAACCAACCTGTCATACGAATTCAAACTACTAAACCATTAAAATCAGTCACTATTCAAGCCACAAAGCTATTCGTTTATTGAAAAACGGATGTCAAGCTTTCTTAGCCCATGTTATGGATTTGAACAAAGACAAGTCAGATTTGAATAATATTTCTATTGTTAGAGAATTTCCTGACGTATTTCCTGACGTATTTCCTGGCACTACTCAATAATTATTGCAGTAATTATTGTTCAATATTTTATTTTATTGATTCAATAATTGCTGCGTTGATATTGTATATTATTGTTGTTTCAATAATTGTCACGGCACAGTATTTCTCATTATCAGATCAATAATTCATATTATTTGAATAATATTATTAGATATCATTATTGGCAATGTCTAAAAAGTTTTGTCAAAAATAGGTTTGGTCACCTAATTGCGCGTCAGGAGAAATCTTTATTAGAAAGCCCCCTCTTTCCTAAGAACGACCTGGTTGTCATAATTGTGATTCTTTAATATTATTTGTGAATAATTAATTATTGATTTATATGATAAGAAAATATATATTTTTATGTGGATATAATTAAAGGAATTAATGTTGATGTATTTTATCAGTATTTTTATCGGAATGGAGGTATTAAAAATCAAATCAGTGTTCTTAAAGCTCTATTGCGTGAGTTATAATTTTAATCCGACCGTTGGATCGTTTTGATTTTTGGATATGTTATACATATATAAGTTGAGTATATGTCCACAAATTTTGAACCGTTAAAAATTAACGTATGATTTGATATGAATTTTATGAGGTATTAAAAATCGTCTGTTTGTGAATTTCGGATATTTTCTGTTTGAAATTTGGAAAAACTTAAAGCTACAAAGTTGTAAAGAATTCGATTTCCTGCGAAAAGGACATAAAATTGGTATTTTTCTGATAAAAGGGCTATTTATTATGAATTACTGAAGTTTTAAAAAATAAAATAAATTTTATTAAAATTGGGTAGGACCCACTTTTGGTTGGTGTTGAATACATGTGTTGATTTTGGATAGGCCCCACTGTGGTGGCTGATGATTTTTCAAGAGTGGCTGCGTAGGAGAAAAGAAAAAGATTATAATATTATTTTATTATTTAGTCTCCTATAGCGTTCTAATATTTTTCTATAAATAGGTGCTTAAGTTAGAATTGAAAATCACACTAGAATTCATAAGTTTTCTCTCTATATTATCGAGCGTATTTTAGTGAGTATTTTAGTTGTTATTCAGTGAAAGTTTCTGTCGGCATTACATCCGATATTCTAGTCAGAAATATTGCTCTTTTGAGGTAAGGAATTATAAGGGTTATTATGTTTTTCAGTTTCGTAAAAATTTTCGACCCTCAAAAATTTTAGAAAAATTTGAAATGATAATTTGATGAGTTTTCTAAATTGTGTCCAAAAATGATGATTTTTGGATATATAGATTATGAGTTATAAATTTTATGGGAAAAGACTATTTTAAAAGTAAACCCTTATAACTCCTTGTGGTTAACTCCAAAATTAGTGAAATTTTTATTGGGAGTACATGTATATAATAGCAGTATACTCTGTAAATTTTAAAATTTTTAGACAAAAGTACAGTTTATGATAAATATCTAAATATTCGGCAGTTTTAGCTATATGAAAAATAGCAAATAAATTTTATAAATTCCGAAAAAAATATATGTTCAACATGGGACTATATTCTGCTAAATTTCAGAAAAGAAAATTTTATGGGACTGATTTGGTATTTTCATGAAAATAGACTAGTTGTGAATAAATGAATATAATATGTTATGTAAAGTAAGAAAATTGAAAAATAGGATTTTATGGCTAGAGAATCCTATATAAGGTATATGCATATTTTTTATGATAGTTTTTGTTATTGGTGATGAAATCTTATGGGTTTGATATTTTAGGATGATTAAATGCATTAATTAGTAAAGTGTAAACAATTAAAATAAATTGTTTATAAGTTTAGGAAATGATTAAAATATTATTGTAATAAAATTAGATTATGAGATTATTAAATGATTTATAATATTTGGATGGAGGTGTATGAAATTATTGATTTAAAATATTATTTATTGATTAATAATATTAGTAAATGAATTTAATGTTATTATATAATGAATAATGTTATTATCTTTGTTGAATATTCGTTGAAATATTATTTTCTGTTTCAAATCATTTTTGATATAATATTATTCTTGAATTTTACTCCATAAAGTAGTATCATATTGACAATTTGGATATGATTAAATTATAGATAAATTAAATTGTTAAAATTTTTAAAAATTTATCATTTATCCTATGTGATCGATTATTTATATCATTGTCATCATTCTCATGCTTATATTGTGCTAAAAGTCATATATGGTCAGTAGTGCATAGATGGACTTGGTATGATTATGACCATAGATTATTCGGTATAATCATGACCGTAATTGAAAACACAAATATCCTTGGCCCGTAGTGTATGGATAATTCGTGGTCGTGATACTATTAAGCTGAGTCTCAGTATTATTGGTTTTACAGTTGTATATCTTTGGCCTATAGTGCAAAGATGGATTGTTGATCATTGATTTTACTGTTAATGAATATCTTTGGCATGTAGTGCAAAGATGGACTGTTGATTTACTTGATTATAAATATGAAATGTGACTTAATTATAATATGTGGTGGTTCAGGTGAAGACAGGTGATGAGAGTTCTCTTTGTCTTGGGTATCACCAAGAACTGTTGATAATTATTACAGGAATGAAATATTAACGATGAACTTTTAATCTAGAGGAGATAGTAGACATTATGTTCTACTTGACTCTTCTAATGGATTGTTGATTCCGCTGCTATTATGGTTGGAAACTTTTATCTTCTACCATATGTTCTAAATCTCTGTGTTTATTACTGATGAAGGCTATTGATAATTTAATTATCTTTAGTCATGATATTCTTTACTGGGTTATTTGTGCTCACCTTTTTGCTTCACAATTTCTTTCAGGTAATAAGAGTGTAACTGGGTCGAGCGGAGGTAACAGGAAAATAGAATGGTGGTCTCTAGCTGTGGATGTTCTCCCTAAGCAGTATAAAAAATGTGTTGTATTTTATACATCATTTAGTAGTTATATTTGGTGAATCAAATAGGGTGAGACAAACCCAACGTTGGAAGGGTGTTTTGTCACTATCATACAAGATGTCTAACGACATACGACTTCGTGTTATCATAAGACAGGGTTGTGCTCATTCACTTGCTGAGTATATTTACAAGCACTACTTATATAATCTTGGAGTTTGGATGAAATATAATTCTCAATTAAAGACAGTAGAGATAATTATATGTCAAGAGAAGACTCACCATTTGAGAGAATAAGATAGTAATTTTTTTATTTTTCTTTGGGGTCTATTGGGTCAACCAAGGATAATTCTGTGGGCCTATGATATCTATCATAACCTAAACGCATGGCCTCCCGTGTACGAATGTTTTCTTGAGTATTTTTCGAATATTTTAATTTCTAAAACAGTTATTGACTGTACCTTTATGTAAGGTGCTATTGTGATGTGCTATCAAATGTTGGGATGAGAGTCACAGTTGGTATATGTTTGTATCAAAACTCACAATATATGTGTTGTTGTATTTTTCACAACAATTGTAATAATAAAGTTGTAGTTATTTTCTGTACCATGTATTTGGGGACTCAAAATGAGTTGGGTGGAATGGACCTATTTTGGGGGCGTCACAATAATCCTTACAAACAAACATAATCTAAGACTATTAATCAAAAAATTATAATTCAGGGATTATAATTATAATCTCAAGACTATTAAGTCATTTTATGATCTCTATATATACTAATAGTTTCAAGTCTAAATTTGAAAATAAATAAGACACTTAAAATTAATATTCTTATCCTAAGTATAATTATTACAAACAAACATAGTCTAAATGTTCCCCCTTCCTCATTTATTTTCGATCTTATTTACTATCTCCGTTCCTAAAAGATTGTCATTTAAGGTTTTAGCACATGGATTAAGAAAATTATTTAATACTATCATTTAACAATTAGAGTAAAATTTATTTGAAATTTCATCACTACCCCTTTATAGGAAATTGAAAACTATTAATACAACGGAGAGAATTTCTTGGAACAATGAGAGAAAATATAGATAATATAGAAAAGTAAATAATTTATTCTCTTCGAAAGTTGTAAACGATAAATATTTTGAAATAATTTTTTTTTTTAAACGATAATTTTTTAAGAACGAATGGGATATTTATTTCTAACATTTTTTTGTCTTTCATTCAATTTTTTGAATAACACGTGAGTCTTAATTTATGCTTTGTCTCACAAGTATAAATTTCACTTTTACAACGTGACTTTAATTATAACAAACCTGGTCAAAGATTCAGTAACTTAAACCTTTCAAATCATAGAGAATATAAAATAAGTTTTAACTTCACTGGAATTATAACATAATTATAATGCTCAATGCGCTCTCTCAACCGTATATTTTTTCAATAAATTTAATTTACTGTAGATTCATTCAAAAAAGTATAATTAAACATATTAATAATAATAACTTGAATTCTTATATATAAATCTAAATATTCTAAATATTATGATATGATACCGGGTGATTATATTAATAGTAGTTGAATATATAATTATTAAAAAACGAGTACAATACTATAGTCTTTTTTTGAATTTATAACTTTTACTCTCTCCGTTATTTAATGTAAATCGTTTTAGAAAAATATTTTGTCTCTTTATATAAGTCGTTTGAGAATTTCAAGTAAGCATTAATTGCTTAGTTTCAAATATTATCCCAAGTATTAAATATAACTTTGGTTCTCTCATTATTTTTTGCTCAATAAATAACTCTCTTTTGTCAATACAAGAACAATATACAATTGATATTATATTCAGTGATATACAATCATTTTTTTAATATTTATACACAACTCTAAAACGACTTATATTAAGGAACAGAGGGAAGCCCCCCAAAAATAAATCACAAAAAAAGTAAAAATAAAAATCATCATCACCTACCCCCACACCTCCCCCAAAAAAAAAATTCACAAAAAAAGTAAAAATCAAAAACATCATTGCAAAATTACAGACTTTAAGTTTAAGATATAGTTTTGTTCTTTTATCAACCTATGTTAAGTATGTAGTTAAATTTAATATCATCATTAAGATAAATTATAGCGATAAACATCAAAAGAATATTGTATTATTGTACACAAACACCAAAAGAAATGTGACTCGTTTTTGAGAATAAAATTAGCAATGAAAACATAACCTTCACATATTAAAAGCAGCTGAACAGTTTCTTACTTCAGTACCTAAACAGAGCAAAGCTATCTACCAGAAAGCCATAGGACAATATAAAAGGCATAGCATGGGATGGAACTTTGGAAACCTCCCCCTATTTAATGCTTAGCCGAAGAAGGAGAAGCCCATTCCCACACCAATGTTTCTTTCATCCCCTAAATATGGAAACTGGAATGAACTTCTTTCTTCTTTGACAAAAGGTTGGGCTTGGGCACGGTAAAAAAGAAAAAAAAAAGAAAAAGTTAAACTTTGCATTTGAAACTCGAAGTCTCTGTGAAAATTCATACAGAGGACGGACCTACCAAATTTTGCTCAAGTGGAAAAACTCAACATGACCAAGAAAAGAGTTCAAACAAAGCAATAAAAAAAGAAGAATTACTAAATGGTACCTAAAGATAAGGATTATTCTAGTAGTGATGATAAAAATTACTACATTAAAAAAAAGTTCAATTTCACACGAAGAAAGGATACTGAACCCATTATTTATTCCTACAAAGCATTATTAGCTAAGGCTACAAAAGAAAAAGAGAAAAAAAAAAATACTTCTTCCAATAATATTCTGCTTTTTGCACTTCTGCTACACAATTACAGCTGGTTGAAGCTCTTATTTCTAATAGATTAGATCAAACCCAACAGAACAAGGAGAAATCCTTTATAGTCGAGATGAGAGAATCAGTAAGACCACTCTTGAGGCAAAGCCATCTCAGGAGGAAGCTGGTAATGGCACTCCACTTCCTTCCTTGCATCAAACCTTTTCATGGAATCCCTAACTGAATACAGTGGATTTTCTTGTTTATTTCTCACACCTGCCAAAAGATACATAATGACTTTAAATGTATATAAAAAAAAGTAATTGGTTAAAATGTCAAAAAACAATTGTTCTGTTCCAAAATTTTCCAATTCTTTCTTCTGTTCTGATCAACAACAAACACTTACAGTAGCTAAACAGAGCAGTCTATGTTCTGCAGGTCTAAATAACACCAGAAAAGGAGGGGAAAAAACGAAGTAAAACTATATAGTTCTACTAAATACTAATACACATTGGTAGAGGCCAGAGTAGGGATCCGTCCAATTAAAAGTCTAGCTTAAGAAGGAGATGCAGCAATGCCTTCATTCTCTAAAATTGGAAACTGTAATGAACTTCTTTATTCCTCCTCACAATTCTAGATTTAATTATGTTCTTTCTTGGACTAAAAATAGTGCACCACCAAACTTCACATTTTCAGTAAGTTGCACCAATTTCCCGCTCCCTCTTTCAAGTTTCAAAGAGCAACAAGAATTTACTTTCTCCCAAATGTTGTAGGTTGATATGCAGAAACTTCAAGTTCCCAAAATTCTTCAATAACTATGAATAATAGATAGATAATTTTTTTGTTGTTGTTTCTCCTTTATCGGGAAATTAATGCATTTTTCTTCCATGAAGTATATTGGCTGGCAGTAAGAGACAATAACTTATCCAGGGGTGGGAGAGTTAATTGGCTAACTGTCATTTCGAATTTGGTTTGCTGTTTGCTTTACGATTCCTAGTTTGTTTAAAACCCACACCCGAGGGTTAGTGATCCAAATAGCATACTGTTTGTTTCTCCTAGTTTCTTCATGAAATATCGCTCAACTTGAATTACTATATAGAATACAAGTAGTACAAATGTACAATTAGTAGCGTATACTTTGTAGTAGATCCTTAGATCACATTAGGGGTCATTTGAGAACAACTAAAATTATCATTATAAATCCTTATTTTAGAAATGTATCTTTATTTTTGGGACAGAGGGAGCAGAAAGATAGGCACACTGAGACCTAATAATAGAGAGAAGTTGTTTTTTTTAATATTTTCGTAATGTCTTTTACTCTTTTTATTCGTAGGAGAGACCTTGTGAAAATATAAAAAAGTACTACTAACATGTTAGTAGTTACTAGATGTAATTAGTGACCCAATTAAGGAACAGCCGTTACTTAACCACACCAGAGACAACTAAACCTAACCAAATTGGAAAAGCATAGCAAGTTAGAAACAACCATTTCCACGCTATTACTCCTACTCTGGAAGGATATATAGTTAGCCTTCTACTCTTCTTTGTACTAATTTACCTTTTCCAGAACGAAAACATTTAAAATATACTCCTTTCCGATGAAACAGTCCCATTGTTTTGCAAATACTAACAAAATACTACCTCCATTCCATAATAATAGTAGTTTTAGCTTCATGCACATGCACATTAACTAAGAAACCTATTTAATACTATCATTTAAGAATAAAAATTTGTATGAAATTTTATCACTACCCCTTTCTTTCTAAGAAATTGAAAACTATTAATACAACAATGAGAAAAGTTAGTGATGATATAAGAAAATACATAATTTATTCTCCTAAAAAATTATATTGGACAAATAAATTGGACAAATTTTTTCTCTAAATAGACAAAGACAGTTATTATGGAATGGAGTTGAGTATTATTTTCAATATTTATCCTTAAAATAAGGAGTAGTTAGTTAAATAGCAGTAACTTAATTCATGTGAAATTATGATGAATATTTTGAGAACTCATATTATACTACTATCCACAGATGCATGTAATGAACATTTGGCAGAAAACTCACTACTAATGACCAGATTTAGTGGAGACCCAACGGATGCCGAAGTAGATGAAAAAAAATGAAGATAAAAATGAAGTACATGTAGAACAGTAGAAGTGAGGTACATATATTATATATATAGCTTACTCTCTCTCCTGCGGCTGATGTGGTTGGGAATCGGGGTTGCGCTGCGAGGTATAAACACACCAGTCCCCCCGTACTCTCTTCCAAAACCAATTCCAGTAATTCTCCGTTGAAACGGCAAAACCCGGTTCCCCGTGACCCGGTTTTGTTGTCTTTGCAAAACCATCTTTCTAGCTTCTTTCAAGCTCTCAACCTGCAAAAAGCACTAGTAACACCATCTTCTAAGCAAAAGAAGGAATCGGTTACATTTCCAAATGTTCTCACCTGAGGCTGAACCGGGTTCAAAAATGGTTGCTTGTAAACCGGTTCTAGACCGGTCACATTGTTTCCGATTCCGTACGCACTTATAACAACACCTTGCAGTACGGCAGTTGAACCGGTCTGAAGCACCGGTCTGAAGCACTAAAACCCCAAAAAGAAAAACTTAACATGAAACAAAGTCACAGCTGCCATGAAAAATATACTAGAAAGCTTGAAAATGCAGGGGAGAAAAAGAGAGAGAAAGGTACGTACCTCTGGGACCAAATTTGGCGGAGGTTTAAGGACTGTTTGGGTGTGGTTATTTTGAAGCAAAGCATAAGCAGCGAAGCATTGAGTGAGGTCTTGATCAGTGTAGGAGGGGAGGCAGGAAGAGCAGAAATTTTGGTCAAAATTAGAGGGCATTATTATTTCGTCTTGTGGAAAGATATCAGAAGGAAGCCACAGTTCTCCGTCATCCAAATTTGGAGGAAAATCCGCCATTTTTAGAGAGCGAAACGATTGAGTGATGCAGGGACTAATGACAAAATTGGGGGAAATTTCAACTTTTAAGTGACCTGAGTCCTGTGAGCGGATTTCGAAGAGAGAGAGAGAGAGAGAAGGTGACTGGGAGAGCTTAATTTGGTTTATCAAACAGACGTTTCGAGTTTTATTAAATTCTCTCTCTCTAAAAAGAGGAGAGAGAAAGCCGTCTTGCGGTATGTTTCAGCCGTACGTGGTCACGTGACCACTCTGCAAAACGAGCTTCCTTCGGGTGAGGCAGCCGTGGTAATCGGCCCCCGTCTCCACGACTCGCCGGTTTTGCTCCTTTAAGTTTTTGTCTTATCTGTACATCATCACGATTAGCGATTCACGCAATGTGTGTTTGTGTATGGCCAGTTTTCTTCCGTTTTATGGTTCAACGAATATGAGTTTGTATTACCAAAAATAACAGTAAAAAAAGAGTGTCTTCAAAAGGATTATTAAAAATTTTAAAATAAATTAAAATACATAATAAGTAGTGTGTTATTTAATGTGATTTATTAATATAAAAAATAAAAATATTTATTTTATATGATTATATGGACTCAATTTATTTTTTTTACACTTTTTCTTATTTATGAGAAAAAAAAATATAATTTGCTATTTTTTTAAAGACGATTAGGCATTAAATCTTTTAATGAAATAATTTTCTGACAGTACTGCTAACAATAAGAAAAGAGTTGGAAAAAAAAAAGAAAAAATCGACTGAACGGTTAGTATCCGCATGCAATAGGAGTGCAGACTTGTCCCGCAGCTCACACGTGTTATTTTAAGGATAATTTCATATTTTTATTAATTAATTATAATACTATTTTATTCAATTAAACGATATCCTTGTGAACTGCTAAATGATTGCATCTCTATACTTATAAAGAATTCTTATATAAAATAATATGTCAAGTAAATAATTCATCCGTCTAATAATTAATTATAATCGACCACAATCATTCATATTATTTTATTTTTATTTTTTATAGTCATTTTTCAATCACCAAAATATTATTATTAAACTTCTTCAAGTATGATAGCAAAAAAAAACGACTGAACATGGTCTAGTCTTTTAGATATGATAAAAAGAAATCATAACCTTTATATTTTCAGATATGGGGATGGTTTTTGATCTACACTAAAACACTCTCCTCCAAGTTTTTTTTTTTTTTTTACGTTTTTCTATTTAATTATTCTTATTTTTTCTTTTTATGGAGTTTTATTTACTTATCTATTTCTTAATCTTATTTCATGACTGTCAAAAAAAATATATGATAAAATTAATAGTAATATTTCCACAAATATAAGATATTTTAAAAGTTCACAGCCTTATTTATTATTCATGTTAAAGAAAATGACTAAAACAAGTATTTTTATTCTCATACTTGAATGACAAAGTATGTATGAGATTCTTCTTAATTACTCACAAAAAAGTAGAATTTCGGTTTAACTTTTTAAACCTAATTTTTGGATTGACCTAATTCTTAGAGTATGATTTGGATCGCTTAAAAATATAATTGGTGTTTCTACTTATAATTAGTTTTTTAAAAATAATTTGTATTTGATAAAAAAGAATACTTAAATTAGTAAAAAGTAAAAAAATAGTTAGTATAAAAAATTTAATTATCACTTATTTTAAGTGTAAATTACTAAAAATAAATATTTGAAGAAGTGAAAATAGATAATTAGTGAAATTACTAAAATAAATAGATATATTAGTAACAAACTTGGTCACACTTGATTATTAAAATTTGATAAATATTTAGAAACTCCAAACTTATAAAAAATAATAAGAGAAGCAGATAGAAGTCCCCTTCTTCTTGTTGGGATGATACCCAAACTAAAAGCAATTTCTTGATCAAACAAAGTACAAATAACAAAACTTAATTATTAAAATAACAAAGCCACAATTGATAATCATATCAAATCTAATATATAAAGCCGGAGAACTCAACTCTGGCTCTTGACAAAATTTTGAAACTTATTAACATTTCAAAAAATGCCCTTCGACTTTTAAAGTAATTTTCATTTTATTCTTTTTATATTATTATTTTTTATTTAGTCATTCAAATTTTCTAAAATTCTTATTTACAGTTGCTTATGCCATTGTATACTAGTTTATATTAAGGGAGGTGATATTTGCATTCACCAAATTTCTCCTTTTAAACTTGATCATTAGACCATTTTAACCTTGCCATGATCAAAAGCACAAACAAATGAAGAAATACTATTTGAAATGCAAATATCATTTTCCATTAAATAAATTCACACTGCCTAATCTCATTTACTTGAATAATCCTATAACCTAACCCCGTCGTCGTCGTCCCCCCGGATATATACTCAGAGAAAACAAATGAAAAAAGCGAATTCGGTTACTATAAAATTAACTTCATGATAAGTTGATTAATTGACTAATACAATGTTGACACGCAGAGAAAGATCACATTCCGGCTTGCGTGTAGATATTGTATTAATCAATTGACCAAAGTTAATTTCATGTTAACCACCCCTATCTAAGTATACATATTATGGCTCAGTAAAACATGGATATAAATGTATTAAGCATAAGATTTTAATTAAATTGATACTAATACTAATTACATGTGAGACCCAAAAGCAATTAAAGCTCCAAACAAAATTATTCTACAATAACCACTCCCAATTCAAATTTAGACTCTTTTATCCAATTATATTTATAATACAAATGCCTCCTAACATCCATCAAACCATTGCCCTTACTAATTAAATTGGACCCTAAACTTTAACCCTAAAAATGATTTGCACCATAAACTTTGAATTATATGTACTTTAAACTTTATTTTGAATTATATGCACCCTTAACTGTACAAATTATTTTGATAAAGAGGATGCGAAGGGTGCAAATTAATTTGAAACTCAAAATTTAGGAAACAAATCAATTTTAGGATTAAAATTTAGGGTACAAATCAGAGATTAGTCTATACTAGTACTAGTAAATATACACCTATGGTATACGTTTCTTACCATATACCACAAACCAGCAGATCACCCTCTTCCCTGGCTTTCCTATACAAAATTAGAAACCAACAAATTACAAAACCAGGGTCAGCAGCAATTACTTGTCATATGAGGGCCGATCAATAGGTCCCGCCGGCGACCGGAACGCTATTGTAACGGCGTCGTTTATACAGCAGTGAAAGGGCACGGGCTTCCCTTGCGTCTTCGCATTCCTGCACTCCTCGCATATAGGTAGGGCTGGACTTTCAGACACCACATAAGGATCTTCAGATTTTGTAGAAGAAAACAAATTGGAATTTGAAATCATCGCCAAGTAATTCTCTCTTTGAATCTGTAAATGATCACTGACGCTCTCATACTCCGGCGGCACAATCAGACCGTAATACGGCGAAACAAACCCGGGGAACTGTGGATTGTTGAGCTCCGACTGATTTCGATGGAGAAGAATCAACTTTCCAGGCGCCGGGGAAAAGTAATTTCCCGTCGAGTAATCATTGTACTTGGAGCTATTCTGTTTCGATTTTCGCCTTCGGTCTCTTCTTGATCGCTTTAACACTACAGGAATGACACAGTCCTTTTCGCGAGCGATTTGAGCAAAGCTTACCCTACCGGTGATAAGGACTTTGGGGCGACTTTCGTGAGATAATTTTGGGTTCTTACGGTCGACGAGATATATCGACATATGCTTCGGAGAAATTCCGATCTTTTGGCTTAGAATCGACTGAAACGTCTTGAGATCAAGGGACGGATAAATTCTAATCAGGCCAATGTTAATTTCTCGCTCCCCATCGTAAAACAAGACACGGAACAACTTAGCGCCGTCCTCCTCCTCCATCTTGACGGTCAAATTACGGTGGATAGCAACCAACAGGCAACAGTCGGGTTTTAGTTAACAGCGCATGAGAGATATATAGTGCCAAGGAAGAGAGTAGGGGAATGAGGTGTGTTGTTTTAGGGACAAGATTGGTATCACCGCTAAGGCGGTGCGGGCAATTTTGGAATTTTTTACTTTTACATACTTGGGCTTCAAGTATTTGTCAGATAGCATTTATTTGTATTTTTATAATTTTTTTTGTTTATATTTTTAAGTAAACAAGTGTATGTTTGGTAGTGAAGTGCAATTAGATAGGCAAAAAATAAAAAAAATTAGGTAAGGGTGCCATGCATAACTAAAATTGATTTTTAATAGTATTAATTTCCTTTTATAAACTCCTTTATTTAATCACAAAGCTTGTAGGGAAAGAAAAAAAAATCTACTTTCAGAATGCAGAAATAAAGATGTGAATGAAATAAAAAAAAAAATTATACTTGTTTGTTCCATTAAAATAAAATGAACCATTTTCATCTATCTTAATAGGGGTGAGCATGGTGCGGTTCGAAATTCAAACCGTATACGAAACCGCTTAGATGCGGTTTGACAAATCTAAAACTGTACATGAAACCGTTTGTGATTAGTGCGGTGCGGTGCGATTTCGATTTCAAAACCAATTGAAATAACAAAATTTTATGCAATTTAACATCACACAATATTAAAGTTGTAAAAGAGATCAAAACAAAGGCACCAGAGTTTTTATCCCTCGTTCTACACATCCAAAAAGAAAAAACAAGCAGTAAGGATGAATATTATCCAGTACTACTTCATCCAACACCGAGTTTCAAAAGCACGCTGATAATTCAAGAGGGTTGCCTCATGATTTGTTTAATTCCAATAACTTTAATTCTTTTAACCATAAAAGATATTGAATTCAAATAATTATATATATATATATATATATATATATATATATATAATTTATGAAATATATATGCTCAAGCAATTTGTAGTCCAATAATTTTTTACAATTAAGGGATAATTGTATGAGATTTATATGGTGATGGTGATCATGTAGATCGATACCATCCAAATTTCTAATTAGTGCGTACCTTAATTTTCTTGGGAGGTTCATTACACAAGGTTAATTGAAACATCTCTCTCGTAATAGGATCGTATAATTAATTAATTTTCATAGTGCAGTTTGATTTCGGTTTTATGCGTGCGATTTTGGCTAGTAACCAAACCGAATCAGTAAATTTAATTTTTCAATCCACCTAAAATCGTCACATACGCCAGAACTATTGGTGCGATTTCGATTCCAATTTAATTCCTTGCTCAGTCCTACCTCTCAAATTCGTAAATTTTATTCCTTAAGGTTGTGTTTGTTTATAAGAATTATAATTCATGGAATTATAATCCTAAGACTATTAATCTTAAGATTATAATCCCGAGATTATAATTATTATGTCAAGACTATTAAATTATTTTATAATTTTGAGACTAATAGTCTCAAGTAGGGGTGAGCATTCGGTTATTATCCGAACCGAACAAGCATTTCGGTTATAACCGAAAACCAAAAATACACTATTTTGAGTATCCAAACAATTAACCGAAATCTATGATAACCGAATAACCGAATAAGTTATTCGGTTAATAACCGAATTTAGAAGACTTAGCATTTAACATTGTTAATAGCAGAAGCAACCAACATATTACCGACTACTGAGAGGGAACAACAAAAACAGAAGAGTTCCTTCATGATTATTGATCAACACTATGTAGCCTACATATTACAAAACCTCAGCTAGCAGCCTACTTGGCCAAACTCGTCGAGCAAGCCCAAGCCGAGCACTACAAAGAGATGGTGAGCTTCATGAAAAAGCTCGTCATCAGCTCCACTTTCGCCGCCGCTGGCGAGCTCGCCTTCAAGGAGCAGAACCTCATCTCCGTTGCCTACAAAATCGTATCGTCGATTGAGCAGAAGGAGGAGGGTCGGAGAAGAACGAATAAACTCTTGGGAGATCTGATTACAGATCTGAGAAGGAGGAGGGTCGGAGGCAGATCGATTAAAGCTCGGCTTGAATAGGAGGACTGGAGGAGGGTCACGTTCCTTGCACAATCCGAAGCAACAATAAATCTCGGCTTCTTCATCTTGGATTACTAAATAACCTGAATTTGGACCCTCAGCTGGTAATGAAAGAGATTCAGATGAATTAGTAAAGTAATAATGGACTTGACTAATACTTTATGGACTTGACTAATGGGCTGACCAGCTGAGTAAAGTAGTAATGATTTAACTTGACTAATGGGCTGTCAGGCTGAGTAAAATAGTAATAACTAATGATTTGACTTGACTTCGGTTATTCGGTTAAACCGAATAACTCAAAAATGAAACCCGTACAGCCTAACCGAACACCGTAAAAAATTTCGGATATAACCGAAATATTAAAAATAACTGAAATTTTAGAAAATTTCGGTTAAATTATTTCGGTTCGGTTCGGTAATTCGGTTATACTTGTTTTTTGCTCAGTCCTAGTCTCAAGTCTAAATTTAAAAACAAACAAGACACTTGAGATTAATAGTCTTATTCTAAATATAATTCTTGCAAACAAAAGAGATGAATAATTTTGTTTTTCTATTCTATTTTCGTTTTGCTTTCTTTTAGATTCTTTGTGATATATAAGCAGTCTGATGCATCACGAGGGCTTCACTAGTGGGATCTTCCAAACGTACGGATTCTTCCCTATTAGTAATTTCAAAAGATCGACGTACACGGATTTGCTTTTGCTCCTTGAACATGAAAATAAGAAAAAAAAAAATATCAGTAGAAATATAAATAAATAAACAATAAAATATATTTGCATTTTCAACCCCATCTCAAAATAGGTTTCATTCGTTTTGTTTTCCCGCGTCTAAACATAAATATTCATATTTCCCGCCACTTTACAAATTTTAACTTTTGGTGGAACAAGAAGAAGACGAGTGAGTCGTAGTAATTTTTAATGTTCACTCACTTCACCATTTACTCTTTTGGCTTTCACCTTTCTAAATACTTGATCAATTTTATTTTTAAATTCAAAATTCATGTAAATTAATTTGTAAAAGATTAAATAAATGTAAAGCTTAAATATATTGTTAAACTATTATATTTGGAACTTGAAAAAGTAAGAAAAAAGGATTAAAAAATAAATATAAATCTATATCCAGACTTTTTAAAAAGTTGAAATGTTAAAATATAATGTGATAAACAGTTATCAAGCAACAAATATTTAGACTCCATTTCTTTCCCTGTTATTCAAAATAAATTTAAAAGTGAGATTTTTTGCAATATTAGTATAATTTTCCTTCCCTCCCAAATGTTTACTAATAAAGATAGGGAGAAATATTATTTTCACAAACAAAAATAATAATTTCATAAAATTTCTATTAAATTTGTTAAACTTGGTAGTACATGTCAAGGAAAAGTAAAATTACAATGCGCTTCGAAATGGTTCTGGTCATCAGATTCATCACAACACCCATATATACATAAAAATACATATATTTCTCCTAGCAGTAGCAGACATGGACCATGCTCTGTCCAATCCAAGCATCTTCCAAGAGTCGCATCACACAAGAAACCTCAAGGTGTTTATGATAGATAGATAGATACCCTTTGCTTCATACTGTAAGTTGCCTTTTGCTATAATTTAAGCTGCCTGCCTGCCTGCCTGCCACAATGGATTAAACTCTCCCACCCTCAAGACCGACCGAGACCCACTGGGAACCAGTAGATCATTAGGTCTGTTGCTTGCCGATTGCCACACAAGTTGAAACACTTCAAATTACTTCTTCACCAGGCAGGCAACTACTTCACCCATCACGCCACAACCTAACAAATTTTTTTATATAAACCAGCGGCGTAACAGAAATATTTTTACTGAAAATCTAAAGGTGACTGCTATCTTTAATTGCATTGTATCTTAGTCGATATTAGCCATGCACACTTCACCATTTGTTTAACAAACTCACGGCTAACGTACAATTAAACTCCTCTATCCCTCTCACACACACACAACCATAAGCACACTATCACCACTCACACAAGGATTTGGGATTTTGTTTTGAATGATCCGAAATTTGGCAGCTTAACATTATCAAACTAAAGAGTTCGAATTACATAAGAGAGATGGGCAGTGGCGGAACCAATACATTTTTAGAGGGGGGTCAAAATACATTAGGAAAAAAAATTATTTATTGACGCTATAAGTGCTTCTTTCAAATTCATTTTGCCCAATTATAATATTTCACAACATCATATTTCAACCATTGCCAACATTTGAGTTGCGAGTCTAATGCTTTATATATATATATATATATATATTTTTTAAATTTCTCCTGAACTATGAGATTATTAATCAAACTTTGAAGCTAGTCAACTGAATTTTCTAGTTGAAAGACCAAAAAAATATTCTAATTGAAAGCCAAAGCTGGTAACTATTACATTCAGAGGAAAATCCCAAAAAATAAGGAGGGCCAAGGCAATAGAATCCATGAAGTCCTAATAGCTGTAAATGTGACTAATTATAATTATGTAATGTTCGACCTCCAAAAATTGCGTTTAGTATGCTCGAAATCAAAGGACTTGTCGAAACTGAAAGTTGTAAAACGTAAGGAATAAAGAATAAGTTGCCAAATGCAAAGACCTCATAAGCATAAATATAAAGTACTTTTGTATAATGGAGTCAAACATATACAAAAAAATTGGGGGGGTCATATGACCCCCCCCCCCCCCCCCCGCGCGGTTCCGCCAGTGGAGATGGGAAAAAAAAATGTCTAATATAAAAGCAGCAGGATCCAAGCAGGAAATGAATAATAGAGTAATGGTGCAAGTAAAAAGAAAGGCTTACTTTGGTGTAGAAAAATACTGTAGATTATTCTCATCCTACTAGTAACTTATTTGAACAATCCTTCAATTGCTCATATGCACACCCTATTTTGTGCCTTTCTTCGATAGTCATGTGAATATCCTCGGAAGACTGCAAGCACATAGGATAACGCGTTGACATTTGTACTAAAACAGATCAGAAACAAGTGCCAGAAAGTATAAAGTATGCAAGTAAAAGAGAATTGTAGTAGTTATAAATCTCATGGAAATCAGATCACAGCTCAAGTGAATTGATGATTAAAGATAACTGAGAAAACCAGATGATCAAATATCCCAAGTTAGAAACATGTAATGAGACAAGAAAAATAAGTAAAATGCAAAAGTGACCCATGTACTATGACTTGTATACATGACACGTTGACATATCAATTTAACACATTTGAGATAAAAAAAATCTATTCTATCAAGATTTGAACCTAAAACCCTCTACTCCCAAAACTAACAAAACATTTGATTATCAACTAAGTTTAGAATATTAATGTTCTCTTAAAAAATTATTACTAACAGTAATAATATTAATACAACTTATTAGTTATTAGTAATATTATTAATAAGATGTTAGTATTTACTTATTAGTAATTCTCTTTTAACACGATTTTGCTTCTTAGCTAAATATAAAATATATTATCTTAGTAATATATTACTTATTAGATATTAGGATATATTAATGTTATTAATAATATCAATATACTTACAATACTATTGTTATTAATATACACTAATGCTAATGAAAAAAAGAGATAATTTTGACAAAAGGAAAAGATAAATTCAATTTTTCTTTCTCTTTGTCTAGTTTCTCCTGTAGGAATGGGTGAGAAGAGTCAAGAGAGTCATCTTAGGGTTTTTATTATCTGTTTATTTATTTATTATTCTATTAATTTTACCATTTCAACTTCGTTACTTATTGCAAAAGATGAAATCTAAAAACTTATTTAAATATATATTGAATAAATAAAGTACTTATTATTTTTACAAAATATGCAATCACAAGATTAAATTATTTATTTATTATAACTATTGTATTATTGTTATTATCATAAATTATTGTTATTAGCATAATTAAATTATTATTTTTGTTAAAAAAGTAAAAATAAAAATTAAGGTTCATTTTTTTAACATTAATGTAGACTATAACAATAATGCTATTAGAGTATTAATGTTATTAATACCATTAATATATACTAATATCTAATAAGTAATGTTATTAAGATAATATATTATAAGTATTTATCCAAATAAACAACATCATATTAAAGAGAATTATTAATAACTAATAAGTTATTAATAATATTACTAATAAAGTTGTACTAATACTATTAGTGTTAGTAATACTTTTTTAAAAATAATATTAATTCTTAGCTTAGTAGGTAATTAATGTTTTGTTAGTGTTGAAAATATGAGGTGTTAAGTTCAAATCTTGGGAGAATAGATATTTTTAGCCCAAAGGTGTTAAATTGACATGTCAACGCGTCATGTGTACAAATCAACGCCACATGACACAATAGGGTTCACAATTCAAATTTTCAGATAGTAAACTAAAAAAAAGGGGCACAATAGCCAAATATCCTTATAGTACATGGGTCACTTCTGCATTTTACTCTGACAAAAATACAATAGGTTATACCATCTTGGCAAGATCATACAGCCTATTTAATAACCACTTTAGTTACCACATTTTTGGTTTTACTTTCATTTTGTTTGAAGTGATAACACAAAATGTTGTTTAGTAACTGAATTTGCAAGCACAAAAAAAAAAGAGCAAGCACAAAAGTAGTGCTTTTTCAATATTGGCACCATAAATTGTGATCCCAACCTAAATGAAGACTAGCAATCAAACTCTCTAGACAAAAAATAAAATAAAAAGTTTACATGAAATATATAGAAGACCAAAAATTCATTTCAAAAACAAATAATAAAAAGTCAACTTTGTTCATTAAATGTTAGTATAAATTGACAATCTCCTCAAGTTTATCATCACATTTTCGTTACACCATGCCATTATTAAACACTCAATAAATTAGGGATAAACATGGAACACAAATATTTGGACTCTTTTTTGTGGAAAGGAGGTAGAGTTATGGTTTTTGAATTTATTTTTTTAGCATAAATGGAATTTAAACAATGATAATAAAGATTTGAAAGAGACTTAACAATATAAATACAAATCTTAAAATGGCTTTTTAACCTCGACAGATGGTAGGACGCCACAAAGTGAATAAGAAAATAACTGTGTTTGAGAAATTGGGGTTCAGATTACCTTCACTGCAAGTATTTTCTGTAATATATGCTCAATCTCTGCCTTGCACAGCAACAGATTTTGTTTTATTTTAATGTCAGCATATATCAGTTGGAGGATGGAAACGATTGCACCGATACTGCTAGAATATCCAGTGGCATACTGGGTACATCGATGATCAAAACATGATGAACTCTTTTCACATACTAATGATCCCATCATGTTCAACACAAGATTTAGAAGTCTGTCGCTCCGATAAAACAAGAACAGGCAAGGTAGGAGATAATAACGAATTCTGCTTGTACGACTGAAGACGGTGGACTCATCATCATCTTGTGGAATGCACTATGTATATAGTCATAAAAATCAATAGATGTTAGCAATTGTCCAACAAGAAAAGCAACAATCTGCATAAGATACAACATCCACAAACAAGATATTGAGACAACTAAGATTAGTTAAAAATGAGAAACTGTATAGGCATGAATCAAAGAGAGACAATAAAAGTTTCTTTTTTAATAATAAAATACTTACAGAGACAATATCAATTAAGTATCCTGGAAGATAACTACAAAGGTTGATGATACTCTG
Source organism: Panax notoginseng (assembly GCA_016801055.1). Taxonomy (NCBI): domain Eukaryota; kingdom Viridiplantae; phylum Streptophyta; class Magnoliopsida; order Apiales; family Araliaceae; genus Panax; species Panax notoginseng. The sequence goes on along the minus strand of CM029012.1, from coordinate 160,726,497 downwards.
TTCAGAAAGTCTTGTCGGTTTGGAGTCTAGTGTGACGAGCATTCTGAGCAATGCACAGATGTTGTCCGAAGGTGGTTTGAGTGACTGAAAATCAAAACAGAGTTCTATAAGATAAACATTTTTACTGGTTACTTTGCCCAACAAAGGAAAGAAAAGAAAAACGTGAGCATTTCCGCAGGTAAAATTTATGTGGACCAATGAACCATAAATGATGGAAAAAACTCAATACATATGGTACATATAATTTCTATTCCTTTCAATAAGTCATAACCAGGGGCGGATGTATATGGAGGGCAGCATAGGAGCAAATATAATTTAATTCATGATTTTGTTTGAATATAGAAAACAAATTTGGTTTGAACTTTTGAGTATTTGGAGAATCATTCAAATTGAATTATGGCAAGTAACCGAAATAACATTTTAAATTGTATTTAAATGTTTTTTATTTTGAAATTCCTTTTTTAGTTTGGATTATTAATATTTATTTGTTGTATATTATAATTATTTGTTGCATAAAATAATTGTTTGTTTGGGATTGTTGTAGACTTGTATTTTGATTAATTTAGGCATTCATGACATGTGGTCAAAATTTAAACGTTCCAAAAATGAATCATCAACATCACAAAAAAATTAGTTAAAATCCGCCTCTGCACAAAAAAATTCCTGGATCCTCCCCTGGTCATAACAAATTATATGTATGTATGTATGTATGTATGTATATGTATATATATATATATATATATATATATATATATTAGAAGTAATTCAACTTGAACATTTATGGAACTAGACAAGGAAGGTTTAGCCAACTCACTATCTGATTCACAACAACTTTTTCAAGCATCTGAAAAACAAGATAATCATCACCGATTTGCGGTAGGAAAGAGCAAACAACTCTGGTGATTGACTTAAAAGTTCCAAAATTTGATGTCCCATCATCCTCCATTATAGGATAACTCTTTTCTGCAAAACAGTACCCTCTCCAGGTTATGAATTAACTTTTCATCAACCATATATATGTTGAGAAGCCAAAAGGTTCAAGTTAAAACAATATAATAAACAGGAGGAGACATGTTGCTTGACTCTGGAGAATTTTTTAAAATTCAACTACAGTCAACAGCTCTAACTCTAACCCCAATCATCTTATACATGTATCACAGAAAATAAATTATCAAGTCAGCTTCAAAAGGAAAGTAAGGGATTATTTATTCATACCTTTTAGCGGAATGGGGGGTTATGAGAAGGAAGGAGTAATTTACCAGCAGCATATAAATTCTCGTAATCCCACTTAAGGATTTTCTTTCAAAACTAATTAAATATTTTGAACTTTAATTTTATTAACAATACTATTTTCAAGTTTTAGTAACAAAATTATTGTGAACACTTACAAAGGACTATAAGCTACAATATTGTACACAGAATGTACCAGCAGATATAGAGAAAAATATAGCAAGTACCTGGAATGTCATTAAAATTTGGGATTGATAATGCTCCCATGGCAACAAGGATTATACCTTTGAAGATTATCAACCCCTACATTCCTATATCCTACCAAGAAATTTACACTGGAAAGGAGAGGATAAAGGAAGGAAACGAAACTACCATTGTATGGGCCTAACAAACTTCACCTCCAGTACTCGAACTTCATAGGTAATCAATTAAGAACCTAACATATGCAGAAGAGAAATATCCTTCCGAAGAGAGTAATACAAATTTTAACAAGTCAACAGCCGGAAAGTAGGAAAGTACAGACATAAGCAATAAGAAGTACACATCCACATATTTAGGAAAGTATTAATCAGAACGAGGATAATGCCTTCTGGTCCCACTAAACTTAAAAATAAAAACTCTAGTAACATTAAACTCATGTAACCACAAGAAAAACAACTGATAGCTACTAGTTGCTACCAAAAGTAGGATGGTTATAAAAGAAATTATCTGCAGAGGTACCAGGAAAAATTTTGTATCGCGAGAGTAGAGTGATGAAGAAACTAATATGGTCTGCAATCTGAATACGTCCAGCTTTATAGGCTGAATGCAGAACTTCTACGATCCGAAACAATAAAAATGGCTCTAAATTAGGACCTGCAGTGATTTGGAAAAAAAAGAAGGTATCAGCATAAAATAAGTAGAACATCATTCTTTAATCAATTCACCAGCAATTTTATAAAGATAAGATTAGAAAGAAGCATCTCCTCTACTTAAGATCCTAGGGTATCAGGTCTGCAGTTTCATGTCAAACAATATGTACCCAAGGTGTAATTAACTCATTGCAACTTTATATATACTGACGTTAAAGTTGGAAAGGGTTTCATCCAACTCCAAAAACTTATATAATTTTTGTTTGAACACACAACAGACATTTTGCTTATTATTCATGAGTCAAAACACATAAATAAATATTTTTCCTAAGAACAATTTTCTATGCATTAAAGATCCCAGAGTTAAGCTATTATTCTTAATGAAACAAAGGAGATCAGCTTACTTCTTAAAACATGGAAGTAACTTTGATATATTTAAGCCAAATCAAATGAGCACACTAACTAAATTACATGAAAGAAATTGAGATAATACGATGTACCACTCTTTTATGAGGTATGAGATGCCATTCAAAAAGGAAGTTATGGCACTCTTTTACTATTTATATATAATGTTATTTCTAAAAGCGATAGGTAGAGAAGATCATATAGAAGAGAGAAAAGGAGAAACTACAGCCTGGAACGAGAGGGAGTTCTCCAAAATGAAGCCATCCCTTTCTTTGATGTTAATACTGACAATGAATCAAATTTCTCAAGGAAAAATGAGGTACATATCCAAGCAAGGAAGCTGAATATTGCATCAAGGTAATAAAAAAAATTCTCAAGGAATTTGAACCAATAAACATTTAAGTACTCACATAAGCAACAAGAAGTTAATGACTGAAGAATGAGCGAGTCCAAGAAAGAGAAATAATAAAGGCAACACACAGAAAGTTCCTGGATATCTCTGGTGAGCCTCATGAAAGGACCATAGCATACCGTTGCTGCAAAACAAGAAAGTATAACACCAAACATAAGTAACAAGGTTAATATGTGATTGACTTGAATGGAAGGAAAAAATACAGAAATTTAATTTTACAATCATGAAGGCTTGAACTGTAAAATTCTCTGAATGTATACTGCATGTTATCATATTCCTGTGAGAGGGAAGAGTTCATTAAAGCACTCTGTCCCAGGTGAAGTTGAAGAAGCAACACAGCCTGCAATGAGACGTAAATTTTAGGGGAGAATAATAATCTCATGATTTGAGAAAGGAATGCAAAATTAAAGATCTATGAGGACATCAAGATGCAAACTTTATCATCTCCCAACATTAATTTCATTCTAGACGAGATACCTTGGATGATACTGGGTGCTTATCACCTAAAAGGATCAGCAGTAAAGGAAGCTCTCTTAGCCACGTTATCTGGTAGTCCAATATTTCAGAATCACTTGTTTGCAGGTACATCCAGCCATTTTCCTGTCATAAAAGAATTCTTGCATTAGGAGGGAAAAAAATTAGGCTACTCTTATAAGCAAAAGAAAAAAAGAGTGACAGGGAAGATTCAGTTGAGAAACAGATGTGCACTTGAAGTGGAAGTTTTGCTACTCCAGTGGGTTGGGCCCTTCCACAGAAGGCTCCAGAGTGTGCCACTGTGGCCATTAACGCCTTTCGCTACCCACATGAAAGATATCATTTTAGCCTTCTTCAACCAGGATTTCTTTCACACCTATTGTATTTAAGCTCAGTCTTCTTGACCGTTTACAATTCAAAAGGCAAGCAGTGATGTACCTTACGCCCCCCTTTATTTCCAACATAATATGATTACCAGCGTGGCTAGGAGCAGGACAACTCATAATCATCGCGAAAAAAATTCCACGTCAGAGGAACAAGAGAGACCAACATGTTTGTATTAAAAAAGAAAAGGAGCAATAATATGCCTTCCCTCAACCCCTCAATAAGGAAATTTGAAACACACTACTATAGTGCAAAATGAAATGTGAAAAGGCAATTTAAAATTTAACATAAATGCTAATCACTAGTGAAAAAAAAAATCTGGAAGTGTGAAACAAAAAAACTTACAGGATCTAGCAAATCTTCTATTGCAGAAATGCAAGCCAATTTTAGTGAGGATTCTGGATTACAACTCTTGAATACCTTAGTAAAAGCCTGCAATGGAAGTGCCAATAAAGTACAATCATCATTCACGGATTTCAATTATACTAGGAGGCGAATATCAGAATATTCAAACCAAAAGGAACATAACGTGTATGAACAGACAAAACAGTAAATGACTTGGGAAAGAAATGCAGGGACATGACCTTGGTAATTAATTAAAAAAGTAGGAATAAGTCACAAACCTGAAGAAAACGAGATCTCCAACTACCAGAAACCTGTTTTAAAAGCTTTGGTACGAAAGGAATAAGTGAAACTGAGTGCTTGTCATGAAATGCTTTACCTGATTGCAAGCTGCCACACATCTGCAACATAAGAGATATACCAAGTCATATTCTGCGAATGTAAGTAAAACATGACACCTTAAACCAGAAATTCAAATTTTTCAGAAAACTTCAACTGTATGACAATAGAATATGACCCTGTGAGTAGATCACAAAAGTAGCGTGGTATATTCTCAAAGTTTTATGTCTCATTGTGGACCCCTAAAAATGAACTAGACACATGGCAGCAAGATTCGGTGACATGAGACAGCAAGATATGGCAACACTGCCAACACATGACACTCATTTAAGTCAAATATAACTTAGGCTTAGAATTGGGTATGAGAAGTCTGGCACAGATCCATGACTGCAATCTCTTTCCAATTGAGCCTATGAAACAGAAATTTCCATAAGTAGTAAGAAGATACAATTCTAGAAGCATACCTTTTCAGATAGCGCACTTTCAATGAATTCAAGAAATTTTTCCAGCAAAGCAGAGGAATGGTATATCCAGTCACTTGAGCACAAAAAGATTTTAGAAATTATGATATTCAAGATGAAATACCTATCATCTTCCTGCAAAGCATACAAAGAATCAAGTGAAAGCCATAAACTTAACAACCGAGTCAAATGAGTTTTAACATACAGAGAATGAAGACAAAAGCCTGGAAGCAGAAAAACTACATTATATAAATGAATAGGTTTATGGATCAAGTGGTTATTTTGGTTCTTTTAGATAGAAATTTTTGTAAATATAAAAAAAGAGAAAATAATTTTGTAACATATAATATCAGCATTCAAGGGTCTCAATCTGATGAAAACTGAAAGTACATGAGACCTCAACGAACAAGTAAATCCATGTCAGGGTTAGGCTTGAACATGTTCAAGGCTAAATATAAGACGACATGCCGTGTTCAGAAGAAGGAAAATGATTTTAACTTGAACACTAGTTTTATTTTACTTTACTTTATTTTTTAATACCAATTTAGGTACTAGTTAAAATATATTAAATATAATTTATTTATTTTTTGTGTGGGGCGTTTTTCCCTTTACGTCGAAATTTATCCACTGTTTAGTCCAAAACCACTCCGCTACACCAAAATTTTTGCCCAAACACACCCTTTACATGAATAATCACCAATTTTCCAACTTGTATCAAGGTTGCGGTTTGGCAAGGACCGAAACCGCCCCGATACGCCGAAAAATCGACTGATATGCTGAAATTTGAACCATGTTCCATATAGACATATCATCATTATCTAAATGTGCTCTTTACACTATTACTTTTGAGTTTCTATAAAGAAATTAATAAACAAATAAATAATGTAATGTAGAATATATGTAAGGTAGAAAAGAACGTAGTCAGCGTATAATGGAAGAAAGACAAATAATTAAATGAAAAGATTCAGATTTCTAATTCACTTTTATAACTGAGTTGGAGTAAACTGTGTACTCTTGAGGATATTACATTAAATACTTGAAAAGACTCAAAATTCTAATATTGTTTGGGAACAATAAAAGTACTAAACGACTAAAAAACCCTAACCAAATAATAATGTTTCCTAATAAATATAAATATCCTAAATCCTCACTAGTAAATATAATGAATAATAACATACATTAATTTTTCCCAAATTAAACAAAATAAAATTTTCAAAAAATAAATGTAAATTTCCTTTGGACTTGTAGTTCCCATCATCTTTCTTCCCAAAGGAAAAGTTATTACTTGATCAAAATGAATATTTTGTCTGAACAAAAATTTTCTAAAGAACTATTGGTGCATTAGTCCATTTGGGAAATAGAATACTGTAGATTTTTTACCCACTTTGATAAGCACAACATTATAAAATTCTAGCAGTTAAATGCTTATATAAACCTCTTTAGCTTATGCTTCCATATAATTAGAAACAAGCTACCAATATGTGTCATACTCTAAAATTTCCATGCCAACTTGACAGATTGGAAGGTCATGAAAGACCTAAGAGACATTGATAGAACAAAAGGTTGCTAGGAGATTAAACGTATAAGATCAACTTGAATAATATATATGCGTGTGTGAGTGTGTGTATACACACATTTCTACAGAATTTTCGATTGGAAACACTCTAATGGCCCAAATTGTATACTGATTGTACCTTTTCTGATAGATGGCGTGTTGGGTTGAGAGGGAACACATCCCATAATTTCTTTAGAAAAACAGGCGAGATATTTTGACCCCAAAGAGTTGCATCCGTACTTGAATAAGAAGGTGGAGAAACTTGCAACTCTTGTTGACTCTCGTCAATCCCATAAACAAAGAACTTGATTACAAGATCTATACTCTGAAGTACAGATAGCATACAATCAAACGACTGAGCATCTAGTTGTGGCATACTATGGACCAAAGGTATAAAATCCTGGAAGCAACCAACTAGAATAGGCAAAAGGACGTTGAGTTTCTTCATGATGGTAGAGAACCCTGCAAAAATAAAAACACCAAGGCGTGAAAGGCTGTTAAAAATATTATTTCAATCCCAAGGAATTGAAAAGAACGGAGACACAGAAAGAAAAGGGAATGAGAGACAGAAAACAAGAAGTTGAAAGGTCACCACAATATTGGTGTTTAATGGAATGAGTAACTCCATTACGATTTTATTTGTAAATAAGGAGGAGAAAAACATAACTTTCTCTTTCTCATTACCAGCGGGTGAGTCACACTGTGATCCACAACTCACCTCCAAGCCATTCCCTTCGCTTACTGTATACCACCAATACCAACCATGCACCAATCAACCTTACAACAATTAGCATCCACCAATGGCTGCTGAGTATGTTCCTCATTCATTGTAAAGGAGACATTTACGGGATGATATGTGCCATTTGAGGTTTTTGTAGCTGTAACGCATGGTAAAGGTATTACAGAGATGTATGCAACCACATAGTGGTAAAGTGTTAGACCCTTGTTGGCTTGACACAGAACTTAGCATGCTAAATGGTGGACAGTGTGTCAAGACTTGGCTTTGGCATTCGAGTTGGGTGGGCAAAGCATTTCGACACAGATGATTTAACTAAGATCCGTATCTTCATCACTCGATTCTTATTTTTACGCTTTTTTTCCTAAATTCCTTAATTCCATTTTCAAAGGTTATCCGCTATCATTTGTTCCCTGCTTTATCTTCTCTCTCTAATGGTAGGTTTGGTAATAGAGAAATGTGGAAGCATGTATTAGGGAGGATGGATAAGGTCTCCCTAATTTGGTTGGAGACAAAATACAGGAAGGAAAAAGGGTTTTCACAGCTGTTACAGTTTATCCCATCAACTCATAACAGATACTCGCATACTTCAAGTATTATTCTGCTATATCTGTTGCAGAGATGGTTAATAACATAATATCCCTGGAAAAAGATTACTTGGTGGTTGTTATGGCATCAAGCTCGTCTCTAGTTAGCTCATGTTAACAAAAGGGTTAGGTAACCATACCTTCAAGCAAGTTACTACAAATTATTATTGAATATTCACTAACATCAACCTAACAAAAAATGTTATTGCTTTAATTTTTCCAAGTTTTGTTACTACAAGTTTTATTCTAATGATGAGGGTTCTCTGGTACACAGTTTCACATACAACTGCAATACACACCTTGTAGTTCAACAGAAGACAAAAGAAGACATAATATCATACAAACTTCGACAGAAAGCTGAAGAATGCAAAATCAGAAATTAGGAATAATGCATTGTACATAGGGAGAACACAAACAACTGGGGCAAGGGCCCTAATTTCTAAAAATAAAAGTTGCCTAAAAGAATTCCAGTTGTTTCCTGAAAATTTTGAGATCCCTCCCCCAACCATTTAGAATAAGCCTGGCTCCGCATTGCGCTGAGGGACTTGAACCCTAAGGTTTCCAAACACACACCAAGTTAGATCATCAATCCTAAACAAGCAACTCCACCTATTTACCATTTGGGTAGGATGCCCTATCATCATATCAAGGTTGGGTTTTGGGTCCTTGTGGATTAAGACTCTTAGTTGCTTGTATCATCACAGAAATAAGCCAATATAAGTTATTGAAGAAGTTTGAAAAATAAAAATTATAAGCCAGACACGGAAAATATGTAACATTTTGTTTATTTTTCTAAATTTGAACATGGTATAGCATTCATCAGTGTAAATATCAAATATATATATATATACACACACACACTTTATGTGAATGAACATCAAAATTAATACTTTCCAATATTATCATCACCAAGAACCTCAATGCAAACAAATAACAATGAAAGAAGTTAATACAAATGAAGTTAAAAATCCTTCCACACTTACCAGCATATTCTTTAGGCTCATCGGGCTCATAAGCATGCAAAACGCTTTTGGAAACTACCTGCTTCTATATAACAAGAGAAAGAAACAAATGTGAACTGAAAAGTAAAAGACTGAGTGAAAGAAGGTGACAAGCAAGAAAGAAGTATAAAGGTTAATGTATAAAAGTTAATATTAAAGAAGATATACATCAGACATCAGTAGAGAAGATTCACATGCATTTAATGACCATGATAACAAGAACAACTCTAAACATAACTTAAATAAACAAAACGAGCAGAGTAAAGTAAATGACTGAGAACATAAGAAGAAAATCAAAAAGATGTTACTACAATATGGAATCATTCATGCATATGTAATTTGTCAGACAATCTCGCCTCAAAGCACTGAAGACTATCATTTGTCAACAACAATCCAAGGGCATGAAGACTAAATCCGCTTGAGAAATTTTTCTATGCAATAAAGCCTGAGAACATGACCCATTACAATATTATATTTTCCCTGCAAGCAGCTCACTCATACATTCAAGTGCTTGCCACAATGTAGAACACGGTCAATCTCACGCCATGCACCAATAAACTTGTATTTGTAGTACATTATGTTTCTAAGGGACATGAGAGCAACACAAGCTACAAATGATGCCATTGGATTTTAACCATTACAATCTCATGAAAACACATCTTCTAAGATTATATTGCCGGTCCTGGGCCACATGGTCAAACTAATGCTAGCAGATAAGACTTTTCAAGCCAGGGATTTAGAGGATGTTCTGATTTAATGGGCCAAGCAGGTATGGCACAGATTTCCCACCATCACAATTTCGTGAAGGCATACCCACTGGTTCCTTCATAGTTTATTCATATAAGTTTCTTCTTTTAACTGAAGTACCTCAATTTAGAACCAAAAGGATAAAGAAAAAGCAAGGATAATACAGTCAACTTATGCATTCAAGTCCTTAATCAAGAGAGGTATGTAGCTTTTGAATGCTACAGTGATTAAAACAATAATTAACATGACAACACATAATTACCAAAACTAATGAAATGCTAAACTATGTCGTAATTCTGGCTATGAAAGATACATTATCAGTTGATGAGTGATCCCCTCTTTTATTACACGGCAACAGAGAGAAGCAGCGTGCTATCCCAGCAAGAGCACTCTTAAGCTTGCCCTTGTCCTGCAAATAGAACTGGTTCTGTCGTAAAATATCTTCATAGTTCTGGAGAATCTGTGTACAAAGTAACCCAAAAAAAGGCTTAGCAAGTTAGTATATCATCACGAATTTGTAGAAAGCACAAGGGTAATAGCAAATAAGTCCAGAAGTATAACCAAGCATAAAAAATATCTGCAAACAGTATCAACCATGACAAGTACAACACTTACAGCGGATTGAAGATTTGACATTATCTATACTAAATGAAAATTTGAACATCTGTTTCAGAGAAGGATTTATTTTAATGTGATCTTACTAGGGATATTGACAAAGAAATAGTGCCCATAGCCCCATAGTTGAATTGAAGCTCAAGTTGGAATTTGGAAAGCAACCAAGATAATCACATAGCATGGTCACATGAATAACACTACCAAATTTGTACCACAAATCAGATAGTAAATCCATACTAATACATCACTCCCTCCATCCCTTAATTTAAGTCGTTTTAGAGAAGTGTTTTTGTCCCTTAATATAAGTCGTTTGAGAATTTCAAGTAAGTATTAATTGCTTATTTTCCAATATTACCCCAAGTATTAAATATAACTTTGGTTGTCTCACTATTTTTTCCCCAATAAATAACACTATCTTTTTCCAACACAAGGACAATATAGACAATTGATATTATATTTAATGTTATACAATCATTTCCTTAATATTTGTGCACAACTCTAAAACGACTTATATTAAGAGATAGAGGGAGTATTTACTAAGAGAAACTTCTGTAATTACCTTTTCAGCATATAAGGAAAATGAAGTTGGGTAATACTGGATAACGAGGTCAAGAAATTTGAAAGCCATCAACCTGACGTCAATTGCCAAATGTGTCATGGCACTAAAAATATATACCATCGTCAAAGATATGAAAGGTCCTTGATTATCCTGTAAATAAAAGTATCTGATTAACTACAAAGGATAAATGGAGAAAGGAATATTAACAACCACAACAGAAGGGCAATCGAAATCCATTCAAAGTTAGCTCTGTGTTGAAATCATCTTTGTCCTTCCCCTAAGATATAAATATTTACATGGCAACATCAAGGGGTATTGTGGGTGTATCTAGAGCAAATACATACTCCATCTGTCCCTAAAAGGATGAGCAAAGTACAATTTACATTCATATTAAAAAAAGTAAAAATAGAGAAAAGAAAGTTAAAAAGTTTCAAATTTATCTTTTAGTAGTCCCACAATTATATAAAGTGATGAGTACTTTCATTTTTTACTAATGACCCCATAAAATGACTTAGTTATTCTTCACTTTATGTACTTTATCCCATCCTTTTGAGGACAAAAATATTTGTACCTTTAGTCATCCTTTTAGAGACGGAGAGAGTATAAAAATAAAGTCGAAAAAATGAAAAAAGAGAAGAACCATGGAATAAAAAAGGCAGTCAACACTTCTAATATAAACATAAAATGTATCACAACTGCTATAATCTTCCCAAATTTCTTCCTACCAAGCAGAAGAAAAAAGGGGACGGTAACTTCCTGAGATATAAGGTGGTTGCACTATTGAATAAAAAATATATCTTTATCAAAATAAGTTTGGCGCAGAGGATGCCATTAGAAAAAATAATAATAATTGCAATCAGCTAGTTATTGAGAATTAAAGCACACAGATAAAACAGCACTATCAACTAGGGTTGAGCATGGTGCGGTTTGAAGGCTAAACCGCACCCGAAACCGCTTAGGTGTGGTTTGGAAAATTCAAAACTGTACACGAAACCGCTTGTGATTGGTGCGGTGCGGTTTTAAAGTGTGCGGTGCGGTTTCGGTTCCAAAACCAATTGAAACAACAAAAAAGTCTAAGTATTAAATAAAATTTAACATAGAACTTACATCGAGCAATTAATTTAGTGACATAGTTGGCAATGGGAATAGAGCAGTGAGACACGTAAAATAATTTTATTTTATAATAAAAGAATAATGTTTTAAAACTAAAACATACGCTATATAAAACAACGGAGACCATATATTTGATAACAAGCAAGAATGTTTATTTAGTTCTCCAAAAATTAAAAGTATATACTGGAGATAGAATGAAAATCTGTCTTATATATTACAGGGAGGACTTATAAAATATAATCCTAAATATACCTAATTTGAAAAATAATCTATTAGACTATTACTATTATACCATTGACTTTAACCAATGCATCAAGTGCTCGAACCAACGAATTTGGCCCCTCAGCTATAAGCCCTTCCAATAACGCATCAAATAAATTCGAAATTTCAAAACCCAATTGCTTAATTTTTGACTCTATAACCCCTAATAATCTTCTTTCAATTGGTGAAAAAATGACAATACAGGACTGGGGTTTTCTCTGAGCGTGTTCAAGTGAAAAGTAACTTTAGAATTTACTAGAGATAATACATACATACACACACATGGTGCGGTTTCGATTTTATGCGTGCGATTTTGGCTAGTAACCAAACCGGAACCGTAGATTTGGTTATTCAACCCACCTAAAACCGCCACATACGCCGGAACCGTTAATGCGGTTTTAATTGGTGCGGTTCGTGCGATTTTTAGTGTGATTTCGGTTCTAATTTGGTTACTTGCTCAGCCCTACTATCAACGGCACTAGCACTAGAAAATCTATCCACTGTCCATTGTCCCCCAAGGGAATGTTGAACGGATAAACAGCAGCACTATGAGAAAAAATGAAAGGCCAATATGAATTACCTCTTTGCACCCAGGGAAAATGACTGCCTTAAGAAGTTGATATAGTGTTTCACGAACCAATTTATCATCGTCACTAATGCGTTCACGCAGTTTCTCAATAACAGCCAGTTTGTGCAACTTCAACTCTGCTGGATATTTGACGAATATATCCTTAATACCAATCAACGCATCTTGACAGAGAAACAAGCCTCCTAGTTAGCATTAAATCATTTCAAGTAAATCAAAATATCACACAGGCTCTTGTCTACCAAAAATATGAGCAACAAGGTTTACCTCTTTTAAACCAATAATTTCTAGAAGTTCAAACTATCATAGCATCTCCACACAACAATCACAAATCAATATCGCAATCATTAGATTTCCAAAATAAACTAGAAATATACGAAAACTGATACTGGCTACATGTTCATGCATCAGATATAACAAAATTTTAGGATATACTCTCACCATCTTTATTAATTTATTATTTCTTTTATAAGTAGGATATACTTTCTCCTCTTATTTATATTTGTTTTAGAAAGAAGTACTACTTTCTTTGTCTTAAAAATAAGTAGTATTTTTTTAGGACAAATATAAAACCATAATTACATCATATAATAATGACATTTTCAGATTTATGACAGTGGTTGGTCAGAAACAAGGCAATGACACTAAATTGGCATGCATAACATTAATTAAAATCTTCCCAAACAATAAAAATAATAAGAATTGTTTGTGCAAACCCAAAGTTCAATCAATTTCCTGAACTTTGATCGTGCTTAGAGTGAACTGCCTAGATAAGATAAATGTACCTCAACCCGGATCTTTTATTCGCATAACTTTTTCAGGATCTTATTGACATGAATTAATGTCAATTTCGTCCACTTGCATGCATGCACACATGCATGCATGGCAGTCCCAACATTTTCTTTTATTCTTCGTGAATGTAACAACATGCCTCTCAACATGATAAGTTCTCAAGTCTCAACACTCGCAACCTATTAAAAAAGAAATTCTCAAACATAATTTGAAATTAATAACAAAATACCTTTACGAACTTTTGAATTATGATGAGATGTTTGCTGAAGAAGCTCTTTTAAGGTTAAACCTTTCTTGTTCACAGCTAAACCTGTCTTCTCCGATGCAACACTCTGCTCCGGAAGTATAATTGCTGCTCATAGCACATTCGATGGTATTTACATCACTAACATAATTTATTACAGCAAACAGAACTATGTTTATATATACTTCCTCCATTCTAAAATTAGAAATACATTTGTTAAAAGAAGAATTTAACTGATAATGGGCCACCCACCATCGAATGGTGTTGGTCCCGGACTGTCAACGGATTCAGTTTTCCAAGCATACCTCTAACATTAGCTAAAAATATAGTAATAGTAGCATACTAGTACTCGATCACCCAAAAATTAAAAGTAATGGCATGTTTAGTGTAAAAATAAATATGTATCATGTTGAGTTTTATTCCGAACAAATTTAAAAGGGGAAAAAGTTAACCTCTACCCTATTATCACAATACGTTATTGGGAACTTATTTAGTTTTACAAATTTGTTTCATTATGTTTTTAGTAAGGCTTATACGAACATAAAAATACTTCATGCTATACATATTATATATATATATAGAGAGAGAACTGATCCTGTCCGGGAGTCCGGACAGGCTAAAAATAGATACCATTTTTTTATATGTATCCAAATCACACCCAAAATACTGTTATATAAAAATTCAAGTTCCATAATTTTTATTTTTATTTTTTAGTTGTTTTAAAAAAAAACAAAAAAAAAAGGTCTGAATTTTGTTATTGTCCGAGAGTCCGGACCTGATCCGGATATATATATATATATATATATATATATATATATGAAAGTGAAACAAAATCGAGAGAGCTTTGATTACATATACACTTTACCTTTTGATTTGATTTCGGTGTTTGTAGCATTTTTTGGCGGCGGCAATTTTCGGCCAACCTTTCGCTTAATTTTCTGCAAAAAGAAAAAAGAACAAAAATCATGATAATTCAACACAATTGATAACAAAAATCATAAGATTATTTTCTTAAAAAGAGTACTTTACTTTGAAATCGATGCCCCTCTTTTGCTGCTTCTTCGATGAAGACTTAGGTCGCACCATTTTCACTGTATCTAATACCACGATAATCTAAATAGATGAGGAACTTAAGAATAAACAATTTCGATATTGTATTTGGTAACAGAAAACCTGGAGGATGATACAGCAAGGAGATCGGGAAGAATTGTAAGTAAACAGTTATATGGGTTTAAAGAGCTGCCGAGCACGAAGTAGGGTTTTAGAACTACGGGAGGTTGTTTTTGTCCGTAAAAGGCTGTCACGGGTCAGTAAGAATTAGTTATTGCCCGTAAAAGGCTGTCACGGGTAAGTAATAATGGGTATGTCCTCCGTGGCCGCATAAATAACTCCCCGCCCAAATCCTTCCAAAAGAGAAGAAAAGGTTGGACTGGGTTTGGCCAACCAAAGAAAAATCGTTTATCAATTATCAGCAAAGGCGCGAATTTGGTACTCTTAAAGAGCTTCAAAGAAGCACTAGATCCTGGAATAGTTACTATTTTTTCCCTGATTCAGTTACAGAACATTCTTAGCAGGCTTGATTTTATTTTAATTTGGTGAATCGCACAAAGCTGTTCGGCAGTGAGACTTATAAGTTGGTCAAAGACCAACTTATAAGTTAATTGAGGGGTTTGGAAGCTACATATTTTTTAACTTATAAGTTGATTTTTAAGTTAAAAAAAGTGCTCCACTATTTATTTGCGACTTATTTTAAAATGACTTATAAGTCATTTTAAAATAAATAAATTTAATCAAATGTAATGTCTATTTTGTCTGTCTTTTTGTTTATATCTTTTTGTTTACTTTATTTTAACTTAAAATCATTACGAGCACAACAACTTCATAACTTATTTTAACTTATTTTTTTCGACTTAAAAGTCAAATTGATGCCGAACACTTTTACTTATAAGTCACGACTAAAACGAACTTATAAGTCAACTTATATTTTAACTTATAAATTATTTAAAATAAATAGTTCCCAAAGAGGCGCATGCATCCGTATCTTATTTAGTTTTATTTTTTGATGGATCCAAAATAATTTGTATCAAATTGTCGCCTATATTCAGTTTTATAGGTGTTTGAAGGACATGACACTTGCCTGCTAATTCACTAGTTTTTTTATTCCATGTGAGTTTTTCTTTAGCTTAATCTCTATGGCTATGTTTTTTCTTTTCTGTTCTACTCCATATATCATGCATATATGGCTCATCAATAATAGATAATTTCTTTATAAGGACTCGTAAATCGTTCTCTAATAGCAATGAGCACTTTAATTGTATTTTAACTGAGAAACCAAAGTAATCAATTTTCCTCATTGTATGTCCAAATTAAGATTTTTTATCCAACTAGTTTCGGATAAAAAGGTGTTGTTCAAATTAATACTATTATCTTCCAAATATGATGAGTTTACATTTGAATTCAAAATTCCCACTCAAGTATTCTAAGGCATTTTCATACGGAGAATAAGCAGAACAGCTGCTCAAGAGGTGCCCTGATTGTCCTGGAAGGTTTGGATAAGACTTCACAATCTGGTTGAGATTATACGTGCTTTACATAATCTGGTTGAGATTCATGTGTGTCAGACTTCAGTGGATACTTCTAGCCCTGCTAGTGAAACTTTTTGAACTGAACCTTCCTCGTTTACTTTTTACTGTAGAAGAGGGCTAGTATTTTGAGATGACTGAGCATGCTTAATTTGCTTTTTACTGTAGTAAAGAAGTTCATAGATCCTTGTATATAGTATAGTATCCATTTACAGCATAATTCTGCATTTATTTTAAATTGAATTAAGAGTTGTGGAAGTTTGGCTGCTAATTAGGTTGGCCTAAAAATCATGATATTGGTTGCAGATAAATTATTATTTTTTGGGTGGGTAGATAAATTTATTTTATTCGTTTAAGCACATCTTTCGCGAAGTGGCATCCCAATACCAAATGTGAAATCGCAAATAAATGTACAGAAGTCCCATTTTTACATATTTTTCAGCGTCTGGCTTTTGAGCTTGCTTTAATGGGAACTTCTCTGACATGTGTCCATCTTAAACTCCATCCGGGAACTCTTGTCACTCAAGTCGTGTACTCGTGTTGTTTGATGTTAAAGCAGTCAGGCCTGCAATGCAATCACATAGTTCCTTCTTACTTTTCCCTTTTTAAATTTCGGCTTTTGGTTGTTGCCGGGAAATTATTTGTTTAGGTAAGGTTTTGAGTCTCAAATTAGTCCCCTTTCCTTCCCCCATCCCCAGTGGGGAAAAAAGAACACTTCTCCTCAGGACCTCAGGGGACTTCAACATGTTGAAAATTTTGCAGAATTTGGCTATATAGTGGTTTTGTTTAAACATTTTCATCTGATTATTTCCAAAGCCTACTCCCAAACTATCTTTGATCAAATTGTGTTACTGGTGAATTTATTATTTGGACTCTTTATCTCACTATGAATGCCTTTTCTTTGGGGGGATTAATTGATGATTAGTATTGAAGTACAAGTTCGCTAAGCTCTTGGTTGTGGTAGCAAAAAATTCACTTTATTTTGCAGGTCATTTATGGAAAGTAAGCTTCAGAGTGGAATAATTTGATCGCTATTCTTACTCTGGGGTGGCGTTTTCATCAGCCAAAAGACTTGACATTGAATGGTGTAAGATGAAAACCTTATGTATTGTATAAATTTTGGTTCACTAATGTTTATTATAACTGCGGTCTGGCTTCAAAGACCGGACACCTAGAAGTATACTACTGGATTGAAAATAATAAACTGATGTCTTTTTGTGAAGGCTCCAGACATGGGATTGCTGGCTCCTTATTTGGTAATATACCTTGACATATAGCCAGAGGTAATATGTAATTACTGTAAATTGTTGTTTAAATTTGAAGAGTTGATGATTGAATATATTTCATATGAAATTTAAGAATTTTCTATATTGTTTAATGAATTTTGTTCACCCCCAATAAGTAGCTCATAGGTTGAAATTATGACTTCATATATTAGATGAACTTTTTTATGTAACATTCATTCATGTAGTTTAGTGTAAGAAGGGCTTTGCTTTGTATGCACCTTCTTGGCATTGGGGAAACAGAAAATAAAGAATATTCGACCTGGAAAATGCAGGAGATTCCTGCTCCAAGAGTAGACCAGTTAAGGATTGTGATCTTTAAGTTGATTAAACAAATATGATCCTTGGTTTCCTCATTGTGGAACCATTACCATTAGATTAAGCCTCCAACGAGTCTAATTATATAGGTCAATTAACATGTACTTGGCTGGATAGTGAGTTACTTGGAACCACTAAATTTGACCTTCTAGTGCCGTTTGATTTACGGTTGTTTAGCTTGCTCTTTGTTGCTTGTTCCCCTCCCCTGCTCCTTAATTTTCTACTGTCAGGCTAACTAAAAGCCATCAGAAAGCCTCTGGAAGAAGAGGCTATGGTGGTGAGAGAAAAGAGCAGCTTGAGTTTTAAACCTACCAAGTTTTTCTTCGTGATGCCTCATGGTAGGTAATTAATCCTAATTCCGCTGTATTAGCTTAGGGCAATCTGAGTTTAATTTTTATGTTTGCATATGATATCTGGAGTGGCAACTACTCTTTCTTTAATCTAGGCATTTTGGCTACCTGTGGAAGACGTTGAGAGAGAAACAGCTGAGGGAAATTGTATTGGAGGGTTGAATTAACTAGTATAGTATATATTAGGAGTATTGTTCACGAGATGTATTAATGAATTAGTATTTCGTTTGCTATTTGATTTATTAGACAATCTCTTTGCTCTTGTGGATTGAATCCTCAGCATTTGCCTACCGTATAAATTAAATTATATAAGACTAAGGAATCCAAGATTATACTCTCATTTTTTTCTTTTTATTCCTTTGTTACAAAAAAATCACAAGTGACAATGGGTGAAGTTCATGGTTCTGCAGATCTACTCTTCTCATTTGTTGCCCAATGTCTGTCAATATGATAGCTGGTACTTCGTTGGTTATCAATTTTTTTGTTAAGAAAAGAAGAAGAAGAAGTGTCAATTACTACTTGTTGGGCCATGATACTTTAACTATTGGGCCAGACTTATTGGGCTCTTCCTTTATATTATGTTCCTCATACCTTAGATGTATTGGGCCTCTCATTTGGACCGGTCCTCTATACAAATTACAATTTGACCCATCTTTGACCGGTAATCATGACAAAGGATGATAGTTGATTGTGATCTGTCACCTCTCTGCATGGCATTAATGAGGATGAGACTCAAATGACCGGCGGTGGCAAACAGTGGTAGCAGGTAGAGAAGTGAGCTACATACTTTCGGCTGAAATGACCGGGAGTGGGGGGAGATGTCAGGAGATAGTGGGTGGTACGATAAACTGGGTCTGGAATACGTATGGGGCAAGGATCACACAAGAAAATAAGGTAATAATACATTACACCACACACAATCATATTATTATTCTCTCTCAAGCACTAGACATTATATTCTTCCATTGTTAACCTTGTGATCGCCTGTACTGACTCTCACGCCGGAGCTATCCCCCGACGGTCAGGCCGTCAAGCTTTTGATGTTGACTTGTTGAACTGTGCAGGATCAGAATGTCTTACGTGATTGGGATGTGAGAGAAGATCTTGGCGTTAACATTGGCGCTAGAAGGAGGGCTGAGTTCTAGTGTCCTGAGTATTTTTCAATCACAAACCGTGTTTATTGTACGTCAGTGTTCATGGGGAAGAGTAGAACACCTACACCCGAAGGGCAGCCGATGACTGTCAGTGAATCAGCACCACGAGTATCTATCAAAGATCGTTTGGGACCGGCACTAAGTATTCATGCCAGCACAACGTCCAAACGTTCACATGAAGATTCTCGCCCGAGGGTTGTGAGCAACGTTAAGCGAAAGCTAGTTTTCACGGCAGAGAAAGGGTCTGGCCATGGTTGGAAACGAGTAGAAGGCACATCGCCTAGAACTCGATATCGAGATGACCAAGACGAAAAGACCTCCCGACTGGCTAAAATGGCAAACAAAACAGATAGGGCCATGGAGGTACTTGTAAAGCAACGACAGGATATAGCTGAGCAGATGTCCCGAATGGCAGAGTTGAGGGACGAAGCGTCCAGTTATGTTCAATCCGAAGAACGTGGGCATCGGAGTGGGAAGGAACCTGCTCATTCAGGACGTGAGTCTCGGGGCTAACCTCGAGAAAGAAGAAGATCTAGAAGCCCTACTCCTCAAAGATCGAAGAGGGCACATCACCCTGTCGGCTCTAAGGAGCAGGGTCGAAGCGAACGAAGAGGTCGATCCAGAGATCACACTCCTGAGAATACAAAGAAGGCGTTCATTGTTGCGCATTCCCACCACAGCAGCCGAGTTCAAACGCGAAGCAGATCTGGGGGTCGTACACCAGAAAGTCCACCGAGGGCACTCCGCTCTGTGGACCATCGTCATCGTAAAAGTCCCTCAAAAGTTGGGGGTTCTATTGTAAGAGACTGGTCCACTCAGAAGAGGAAGGAGTCGCAGAAAAAAGAAGCATCATCCTAACCAGAAGGCGTGGAGTACCTGGTTAAAGAATTGAAGGAACTTCGGAAGCAGCTTGCCGAGGTACAGAAAACGAAAGATACTTCGGGAAAGAAGGCATCCCCTTTTTTCACGGAGATTCTAAAAGAGAAAGCTGACCCCACCAAGAAGTTGCCCCACATTGAAAGTTATGATGGATCGGGGTTCGACCGACTGATGGATTATTATGACTTTAGCGATGCTGCTAAGTGTCATACTTTTGTCACGACACTCCGAAAGGATGTCAGGTAGTGGATGAGGACTTTGCCTTCGGATTCAATTTCATCTTGGGCGGACATGTGCAATAAGTTCCATGCTCGCTTCGGGAGCAACAAAAGGAGGGGGAAACCAACTGGCTCGTTGGCTCAGGTTCGACAATATTCGAATGAGTCTTTGGGCCAATATGTAAAGCGGTTCCGTGAAGCAGTCGGCCAAGTGACAGACCTGAACGATCTATAAGCCGTAGGACTATTTCAGAATGGGTTAGATCTGGTCAAATCAGAGAAGTTGGTGAAGAAGTTAATGTTTCACCACCCGAAGAGTCTCGCTGAAGCCTTCGACAAAGCTGAAGGTTATATCGTGGTAGAGGAAGCCATGAATAGCCTTAAGCGTCCTTCTTCAGATCGGCTTAAGGAGACAGATCGGGACAGAACAGAAGGGGACCAGAGGAAGAATGAAGGAAATAAAGACCGCCATGATGGCGGATCAAAGAAATACAACAATAATTGGAGACAGGGTGGAGGACGTTCGTCCGCTCCAGCCCAGAGAATAAATAGGACGTATACTGCGCTCAACACTGACAGGGCTGTTATCTTGGATCAGATTAAGAATCAACCTATCTTCGAGCCACCTCGAGATAACATTAAGCCCGAAAAAGAAAATTCTCGTAAGTATTGTTGTAAGACCCCGAATTTTATGAAATAAAAGTATTCAATTTTTCTTATAATTACTATTCAGTAAATGGTTAAATTGATAAAAGTTTAAAGTTATGGGTGAAATATGAATTTTTTCAAAATAAGCAAGTGGTTATAAAATAATCATTGTTGTCGGAGAATATTCGTTTGGTCGTGGAATATTCTTTCTGTCGGGGAATATTCGTACGACGGCGCAGCTATTTGTGGGTCCCATAACGAATAATTGTCGGATGAAAAAAACGACAAATTTGAGTTTGTACAAATAACGGCGTAGTTGTTACCGTTAACACTGTTGGAATACCCGGTGGTTAAAATACAGTAATACGCGTTATTGCACAGTAGCACACGGTATTGCATAGTATTTTTGAAATTATTGATTCTTACGTAAGAAGGCACTACTCAATAATTGTTACAGTAATTACTGTTCAATATTTTATTTTATTGATTCAATAATTGCTACGTTGAAATTTTATATTATTGTTGTTCAATAATTATCACTGCACAGTATTTCCCATTATCAGATCAATAATTCATATTATTTGAATAATATTATTAGATAACATTATTGGCAATATCTAGAAAGTTCTGTCTAAGGAGAGGTTTGGTCACCTAATTGCACGCCAGTAAGGAAAAATTCTTATTGGAAAGCCCCCTCTTTCCTGGGAACGGTCTGGTTGTCATAAATGTGATTCTGTAATATTATTTGTGAATAATTCATTATTGATTCATATGATAAGGAAATATTTATTTTATGTGGATATAAACGAGGGATATATTTTTGTGGTTAAAAATGAAGGAGTTAATGTTGAGGTTTTTATCCGTATTTTTGTCGGAATGGAGGTATTAAAAATCAGGGTTTTTGAGATATTTTACGGGGGTTATAATTTTTAATCCGACCGTTGGATCGTGGTAATTTTTGGATATGTTATACATATATAAGTTGAGTATATGTCCACAAATTTTGAACCGTTAAAAATGAACGTATATTTTGTTATGAATTTTACAAGATGACTGGTTCAGAAATTGTTGAATTTTCGGAGTTAATCATTTTGGTAGAAAATTCTAGAATTGGTGGGCCCCACTTGTGGTTGGTGAAGAAATGTGCTGAATTATATTTCAAATGTGGTGGGTGGGAATAGTAGCAGGTAAAGCCATCAGGTTGCAGGTCAAGCCTACTAAAATTTTCCTATAAATAGAGGGCTAAGTTAGAATTGAAAATCACACCAGAAACATAAGCTTTCTCTCTTTCTCTCTCTATATTATGAAGCATATTTTGTGAGTTTTTAGATACTTGGTGAGTTGCTATTCATCAGTGCAAGTTTTCTTCAGCATCATATCCGATATCCAGTCAGAAGTACTGCTCTTTTGAGGTAAGGGATAGTAAGGGATAGTAAGGGATATTAATGGATTTTAAGGGTTGTTATGATTTTCAGTTTCGTAATTTTTCTGATCTTCAAAAATTCTGGAAAAATTTGAAATGATATTTTGATGAGTTTTCTTAATTGTGCCCAAAAATGGTGATTTTTGGATGTATAGATTGAGAGTTATGAATTTTATGAGAAAAGACTATTTTAGAAGTAACAGCTTATAATTCCTTGTGGTTAACTCCAAAATTGATGAAATTTTTATTGGGGGTACATGTATATGATAGAAGTATACTCTGTAAATTTCAGAATTTTTAGACAAAAGTACAATTTTTAATAAATGTCTAAATATTCGGCTATTTTGGCCATATGAAAAATAGTAAATGACTTTTAAAAATTCTGAGAAAAATATATGTTCACTATGGGACTATATTATGCTAAATCTCAGAAAAGAAATATTTTTGGAACGGATTTGGTATTTTTTATGAAAATGGTCTAGTTATGAGAAAATGAATTAAATATGTTATGTGAAGTAAGAAAATTGGAAAATAGGATTTTATGGCTTGAGAATCCTATATATGAGGTATATGCAGATTTTTGATGAGGGTTTTGGTTATTGGTGATGAAATCTTATGAGTTTGGTATTTTTGAATGATTAAATGCATTATTTAGTAAGTGTAAACAATTTAAATAAATTGTTTATAAGCTTAAGAAATGTTATTCTTTCAATATCATTATACCGAAATATTGGTATGTATATTATTGTGAAATTTCTACCTTTTTCATGTCAGGGTTACTATTCATGAGTTACTATTCATGAGTTACTATTCACGAGTTACTATTCACGAGTTACTATTCACGACAAAATTGGTTTCTTTTTCTAACCAAATTATAGTTGATTTATGAATATTGCTCTTGAAATTAAATCCATGTTTTGATCATATTGTTTTTATTATCATATATAACATTTTTATAATCTTGATGTTGAAATTCTCTTTCGCTTGAGTGTAAAGATGGGTAAATTATTGGTATGATCATGACTATGGGTTCTCTTTGGCCAGTAGTGCAAAGTTGAATTGTTGACTGGTATGATCATGACCATTGAATTTATAAGTGAATATCTTTAGCTTAAGTGCAAAGGTGAATTGATCAACATGGTTATAATTATTGTTTATGTAAATTCTGAAATGATTATATATTTCTTTGAGATATTAATATCTTTGGCCTGTAGTGCAAAGATGAAATATTGATGAATATCTTTGGCCTGTAGTGCAAAGATGAATTGTTGATGAATATCTTTGGCCTGTAGTGCAAAGATGACATGTTGTTGAATATCTTTGGCCAGTAGTGCAAAGATGAACAGATGTTGAGATAAACATGACCAACTGGTGATACAAATGAATATCTTTGGCCGTAGTGGAAAGATGAAGTTATTAGTATGATTATGAACAGGAAATGTGATTTGGTGTAACCATGATCTTTGATGTTTCAGGTAAAGATAGGTGATGAAAATTATCTTCGTCCTGGATGAGAAGAGGAATTTAGAACTACAGTTATGATTATGAGTTATTCATATGATTGTGGACCAGAATTGTTGATTGATGTTACAGGGATAAAATATTGTTGATGGATTTTTAACATGGAGAAGATAATAGACTTTATAGTCTATTTGACTCTTCTAATGGATTGCTCGTTCCGCTGCAACTATGGTTGAAATTTTTATCATTTACCATATGTTCTAAATCTCTGATTTATTATTGATGAAAGCTATTGATAATTTAATTATCTTTAGTCATGATATTCTTTACTGAGCTAGTTGTGCTCACCCTTTTGCTTCACAATTCCTTTCAGGTAATAAGAGTGTAGCTGGGTCGAGCGGGGGTAACAAGGGAATAAAACGGTGGTCATCATTTAGTAGTTATATTTGGTGAAGAAAATAGGGTGAGGCGAACCCAACGTTGGAAGGGTGTTTTGTCACTATCATACAAGATGTCTAATGACATACAACCTCGTGTCATCATAAGACAGGGTTGTGCTCATCCACTTACTGAGTATATCTACGAGCACTACCTATATAATCTTGGTGTTTGTTTGAAGTATAATTCTCAATTAGAGACAGTGGAGATAATGATAAGTCAAGAGAAGACTCACCATTGGGAAGAATATGATAGTAATCTTCTCGTTTTTCTTTGGGGTCTATTGGGTCAACCAAGGATAATTCTGTGGCCATATGATATCTATCATAACCTAGACGCGTGGCCTCCCATGTACGAAGGTTTCCTTGAGCACTTCCCAAAGATTCTAATTTCTAAAACAGTTTTTGACTATACCTTTATATAAGGTGTCATTGTGAGGTGATGTCCACGGTTGGAACATGAGTCACATTTGATATATATTTGTATCCAAACTCACAGCATATGTGTTGTTGTATTTTACACGACAATTGTTGTAATAAAGTTGTAGTTGTTTTCTGTACCATGTATTTGACGACTCAGAATGGGTTGGGTGGAATGGACCTATTTTGGGGTTGTCACAATTGTGACTATCAGCAAGCCTCGGGTCACGATACGAACGACTGTGCTAGTTTGAAGGATTTTATTAAAAGAAAGGTACAAGGCGTGGCTTTATTTCAATATGTGGCTGCCAGAACGAATCAACAGCAAGATAGAAGACCTGTTCAAGCAGCCCAACCAGTTCAGCAAGTGTTCCCAGCTCCTGGACCGCCAACAAGGCAAGTGATAGATGTCATCACCGGGGGCACTTCTGGTAAACTTGTTGGAAAGAAGCGTCGAAGTTATCTGGATTTAGTCATGTCGGTGGCGGTTACCCTCCCGAAGACTGACAGACTTTATCCAGGTACGGTAATCTCCTTCTCTGATGAGGATTACCCTTCGGAAACCATCGAACCACATGAAGGATCATTGGTAGTGACTGCACAAGTGGGTTCGGTGGATATGAAGCGAATGATGATCGATAATGGGTTTTCTGTGGATATCCTATATGCCCACGCTTATCAGAGGATGAATCTGGATGGACAGAAGATGGAAATTGGGCAGTAGGCTCCCTTGTACGGTTTCAGCAACGATCCAGTCAAGGTGGCTGGAACCATTGAGCTGCCAGTCATCTTCGGAACGGCCCCCCAGCAGGTAGAAATTATTTGTAAATTTTATGTTGTGCATATAGATTCTGCTTATAATGCTATTTTGGGGAGGCCTACTTTAACTGTTTTACAAGCTGTAACCTCAATCCCTCATTTCAAAATCAAATTTCCTACGGCTCATGGGGTTGGAGAGGTGAAAGGAGATTTCGATCTGGCCAGAAGATGTTATAGAAATGCCGTGATCACTTCGGGAGTGGGGGTATTAAAGCAAAAATAGACCATGGCAATAGAGATCGAACCCTTCACTGAGAGCAGTTCAGAGCCATTGGTCATGTGACAACCCCAAAATAGGTCCATTCCATCCAACCCATTCTGAGTCGTCAAATACATGGTACAGAAAACAACTACAACTTTATTACAACAATTGTCATGCAAAATACAACAACACATATGCTGTGAGTTTGGATACAAATATATACCAAATGTGACATTGGACACCATCATATATCAGCACCTCACAAAGGTACCTTACATAAAGGTATAGTTAAAAACTGTTCTAGAAATTAGAATCTTTGGGAAGTGCTCAAGAAAACCTTCGTACATGGGAGGCCATGCGTCTAGGTTATGATAGATATCATATGGCCACAGAATTATCCTTGGTTGACCCAATAGACCCCAAAGAAAAACGAGAAGATTACTATCATATTCTTCCCAATGGTGAGTCTTCTCTTGACTTATCATTATCTCCACTGTCTCTAATTGAGAATTATACTTCAAACAAACACCAAGATTATATAGGTAGTGCTCGTATATATACTCAGCAAGTGGATGAGCACATCCCTGTCTTATGATGA
This sequence comes from Panax notoginseng, assembly GCA_016801055.1. NCBI lineage: Eukaryota > Viridiplantae > Streptophyta > Magnoliopsida > Apiales > Araliaceae > Panax > Panax notoginseng. The sequence continues at coordinate 160,700,011 of CM029012.1, read as the reverse complement.
CACGAGGTTGTATGTCGTTAGACATCTTGTATGATAGTGACAAAACACCCTTCCAACGTTGGGTTCGCCTCACCCTATTTTCTTCACCAAATATAACTACTAAATGATGACCACTGTTCTATTCCCTTGTTACCCCCGCTCGACCCAGCTACACTCTTATTACCTGAAAGGAATTGTGAAGCAAAAGGGTGAGCACAACTAGCTCAGTAAAGAATATCATGACTAAAGATAATTAAATTATCAATAGCCTTCATCAATAATAAATCAGAGATTTAGAACATATGGTAAATGATAAAAATTTCAACCATAGTTGCAGCGGAACGAGCAATCCATTAGAAGAGTCAAATAGACTATAAAGTCTATTATCTTCTCCATGTTAAAAATCCATCAACAATATTTTATCCCTGTAACATCAATCAACAGTTCCTTTCCACAATCATATGAATAACTCATAATCATAATTGTGATTCTAAATTTTTCTTCGCACCCAGGACGAAGAATATTTTCATCACATGTCTTTACCTGAAACATCAAAGATCATGGTTATACCAACTCACAGTTCCTGTTCATAATCATACTAATAAATCCATCTTTGCACTACGACCAAAGATATTCAACAACAGTTCATCTTTGCACTACAGGCCAAAGATATTCATCAACAGACCATCTTTGCACTACAGGCCAAAGATATTCAACAACAGTTCATCTTTGCACTACAGGCCAAAGATATTCATCAATAAACCATCTTTGCACTACGGGCCAAAGATATTCAACAACAGTTCATCTTTGCACTACAGGCCAAAGATATTCAACAACAGTTCATCTTTGCACTACAGGCCAAAGATATTCATCAACAATTCATATTTGCACTACAGGCCAAATATATTCATATCTCAAAGAAATATATAATCATTTCAGAATTTATATAAACAATAATTATAACCATGTTGATCAATTCACCTTTGCACTTAAGCTTAAGATATTCAATTATAAATTCAATGGTCATGATCATACCAGTCACAATTCAACTTTGCACTACAGGCCAAAGAGAACCCTAGTCATGATCATACCAATAATCTACCCATCTTTACACTCCAGTGAAAGAGAATTTCAACATCAGGGTTATAAAAATGTTATATATGATGATAAAAATAATATGATCAACATATAGTTTTAATCTCAAGAGTAATATTCGTAACTCATGAATAGTAACCCCGACACAAAAGATAGAAATTCTACAATAAAATTTATATCAATATTTTGGTATAATGATATTGAAAGAATAACATTACTTAAATTTATAAACAATTTATTTTAATTATTTACACTTTACTAATTAATGCATTTAATCATCATAAAATGCCAACTCTTACAATTTCATCATCAATAACCAAAACCCTCATAAAAAATCTGCATATACCTCATATAGGATTCTCAAGTCATAAAATCCTATTTTCCAATTTTCTTACTTCACAAAACATATTTAATTCATTTACTCATAACTAGACCATTTTCATGAAGAATACCAAATCCGTTCCAAAAATATTTCTTTTCTGGGATTTAGCATAATATAGTCCCATAGTGAACATATATTTTTCTCAGAATTTTTAAAAGTCATTTACTATTTTTCATATGGCCAAAATAGCCGAATATTTAGACATTTATCAAAAATTGTACTTTTGTCAAAAAATTCTGAAATTTACAGAGTATACTTCTATCATATACATGTACTCCCAATAAAAATTTCATCAATTTTGGAGTTAACCACAAGGAATTATAAGCGGTTACTTTTAAAATAGTTTTTTTCCCGTAAAATTCATAACTCTTAATCTATACATCCAAAAATCACCATTTTTGGACACAATCAATAAAACTCATCAAAATATCATTTCAAATTTTTTCCATAATTTTTGAAGATCAGAAAAATTACGAAACTGAAAATCATAACAACCCTTAAAATCCCGTAATATCCCTTACTATCCCTTACAATCCCTTACCTCAAAAGAGCAGTACTTCTGACCGGAATGTAAAGCTGAAGGAAACTTGCACTGAATAGCAACTCTCAAAGTATCTAAATACTCACAAAATATGCTTCATAATATAGAGAGAGAAAGAGAGAAAACTTATGTTTCTGGTGTGATTTTCAATTCTAACTTAGCCCTCTATTTATAGGAAAATTTTGGTAGGTTTGACCTGCAACCTGATGGCTTTACCTGCTACTATTCCCACCCACCACATTTGAAATATAATTCAGCACATTTCTTCACCAACCACAAGTGGGGCCCACCAATTCTAGAATTTTCCACCAAAATGATAAACTCCGAAAATTCAACAATTTCTGAACCAGTCATCTCGTAAAATTCATAATAAATCATACGTTCATTTTTAACGGTTCAAAATTTGTGGACATATACTCAACTTATATATGTATAACATATCCAAAAATTACCACGATCCAACGGTCGGATTAAAAATTATAACCCCCGCAAAATATCTCAAAAACCCTGATTTTTAATACCTCCATTCCGACAAAAATACTGATAAAAACCTCAACATTAACTCCTTCATTTTTTAACCACAAAAATATATCCCTCATTTATATCCACATAAAATAAATATTTTCTTATCATATGAATCAATAATTAATTATTCACAAATAATATTACAGAATCACATTTATGACAACCAGGCCGTTCCCAGGAAAGAGGGGGCTTTCCAATAAGGATTTCTCCTTACTGGCGCGCAATTAGATGACCAAACCTCTCCTTAGACAGAACTTTCTAGACATTGCCAATAATGTTATCTAATAATATTATTCAAATAATATGAATTATTGATCTGATAATGGGAAATACTGTGCAGCAACAATTATTGAACAACAATAATATAAAATTTCAACGTAGCAATTATTGAATCAATAAAATAAAATATTGAACAGTAATTACTGTAACAATTATTGAGTAGTGCCTTCTTACGTAAGAATCAATAATTTCAAAAATACTATGCAATACCGTGTGCTACTGTGCAATAACGCGTATTACTGTATTTTAACCACCGGGTATTCCAACAGTGTTAACGGTAACAACTACGCCGTTATTTGTAAAAACTCAAATTTGTCGTTTTCCTTCACCCGACAGTTATTCGTTATGGGGCCCACAAATAGCTGCGCCGTCGTACGAATATTCTCCGACAGAAAGAATATTCCACGACCAAACGAATATTCCCCGACAACAATGATTATTTTATAACCACTTGCTTATTTTGAAAAAAAAATTCATATTTCACCCATAACTTTAAACTTTTATCAATTTAACCATTTACTGAATTGTAATTATAAGAAAAATTGAATACTTTTATTTCATAAAATTCGGGGTCTTACAATCTCCCCTCCTTATGAAATTTCGTCCCCGAAATTTACGTACCTGGTATTTCAAAGAGTTGAGAATACCTTGCTTTCATTTCAGATTCCATCTTCCTTATCATCATGATTTCTCCATTGCTCATCTCCTGTATTTCAGATATCTTTCTAGAATACAGCTTCAAAACAAGGGTTAATTTAACAAATTAACATATCACATAATATCTCGATATTATGACTGACCAACAAATAAGCTTAGGTAGGACACACTAGCGAAGGATTTACTCATCTCTCCCCTCCTAGTTGTATTCCCCGATCTCCGCCAGAGATCATATCCCTAAGCTCTGATACCAAATGTGACAACCCCAAAATAGGTCCATTCCATCCAACCCATTCTGAGTCGTCAAATACATGGTACAGAAAACAACTACAACTTTATTACAACAATTGTCATGCAAAATACAACAACACATATGCTGTGAGTTTGGATACAAATATATACCAAATGTGACATTGGACACCATCATATATCACACCTCACAAAGGTACCTTACATAAAGGTATAGTCAAAAACTGTTTTAGAAATTAGAATCTTTGGGAAGTGCTCAAGAAAACCTTCGTACATGGGAGGCCATGCGTCTAGGTTATGATAGATATCATATGGCCACAGAATTATCCTTGGTTGACCCAATAGACCCCAAAGAAAAACGAGAAGATTACTATCATATTCTTCCCAATGGTGAGTCTTCTCTTGACTTATCATTATCTCCACTGTCTCTAATTGAGAATTATACTTCAAACAAACACCAAGATTATATAGGTAGTGCTCGTATATATACTCAGCAAGTGGATGAGCACATCCCTGTCTTATGATGACACGAGGTTGTATGTCGTTAGACATCTTGTATGATAGTGACAAAACACCCTTCCAACGTTGGGTTCGCCTCACCCTATTTTCTTCACCAAATATAACTACTAAATGATGACCACCGTTCTATTCCCTTGTTACCCCCGCTCGACCCAGCTACACTCTTATTACCTGAAAGGAATTGTGAAGCAAAAGGGTGAGCACAACTAGCTCAGTAAAGAATATCATGACTAAAGATAATTAAATTATCAATAGCCTTCATCAATAATAAATCAGAGATTTAGAACATATGGTAAATGATAAAAATTTCAACCATAGTTGCAGCGGAACGAGCAATCCATTAGAAGAGTCAAATAGACTATAAAGTCTATTATCTTCTCCATGTTAAAAATCCATCAACAATATTTTATCCCTGTAACATCAATCAACAGTTCCTTTCCACAATCATATGAATAACTCATAATCATAATTGTGATTCTAAATTTTTCTTCGCACCCAGGACGAAGAATATTTTCATCACATGTCTTTACCTGAAACATCAAAGATCATGGTTATACCAAATCACAGTTCCTGTTCATAATCATACTAATAAATCCATCTTTGCACTACGACCAAAGATATTCAACAACAGTTCATCTTTGCACTACAGGCCAAAGATATTCATCAACAGACCATCTTTGCACTACAGGCCAAAGATATTCAACAACAGTTCATCTTTGCACTACAGGCCAAAGATATTCATCAATAAACCATCTTTGCACTACGGGCCAAAGATATTCAACAACAGTTCATCTTTGCACTACAGGCCAAAGATATTCAACAACAGTTCATCTTTGCACTACAGGCCAAAGATATTCATCAACAATTCATATTTGCACTACAGGCCAAATATATTCATATCTCAAAGAAATATATAATCATTTCAGAATTTATATAAACAATAATTATAACCATGTTGATCAATTCACCTTTGCACTTAAGCTTAAGATATTCAATTATAAATTCAATGGTCATGATCATACCAGTCACAATTCAACTTTGCACTACAGGCCAAAGAGAACCCTAGTCATGATCATACCAATAATCTACCCATCTTTACACTCCAGTGAAAGAGAATTTCAACATCAGGGTTATAAAAATGTTATATATGATGATAAAAATAATATGATCAACATATAGTTTTAATCTCAAGAGTAATATTCGTAACTCATGAATAGTAACCCCGACACAAAAGATAGAAATTCTACAATAAAATTTATACCAATATTTCGGTATAATGATATTGAAAGAATAACATTACTTAAATTTATAAACAATTTATTTTAATTGTTTACACTTTACTAATTAATGCATTTAATCATCATAAAATGCCAACTCTTACAATTTCATCATCAATAACCAAAACCCTCATAAAAAATCTGCATATACCTCATATAGGATTCTCAAGCCATAAAATCCTATTTTCCAATTTTCTTACTTCACAAAACATATTTAATTCATTTACTCATAACTAGACCATTTTCATGAAAAATACCAAATCAGTTCCAAAAATATTTCTTTTCTGGGATTTAGCATAATATAGTCCCATAGTGAACATATATTTTTCTCAAAATTTTTAAAAGTCATTTACTATTTTTCATATGGCCAAAATAGCCGAATATTTAGACATTTATCAAAAATTGTACTTTTGTCAAAAAATTCTGAAATTTACAGAGTATACTTCTATCATATACATGTACTCCCAATAAAAATTTCATCAATTTTGGAGTTAACCACAAGGAATTATAAGCGGTTACTTTTAAAATAGTTTTTTCTCATAAAATTCATAACTCTCAATCTATACATCCAAAAATCACCATTTTTGGACACAATCAATAAAACTCATCAAAATATCATTTCAAATTTTTCCAGAATTTTTGAAGATCAGAAAAATTACGAAACTGAAAATCATAACAACCCTTAAAATCCCTTAATATCCCTTACTATCCCTTACAATCCCTTACCTCAAAAGAGCAGTACTTCTGACGGAATGTAAAGCCGAAGGAAACTTGCACTGAATAGCAACTCTCAAAGTATCTAAATACTCACAAAATATGCTTCATAATATAGAGAGAGAAAGAGAGAAAACTTATGTTTCTGGTGTGATTTTCAATTCTAACTTAGCCCTCTATTTATAGGAAAATTTTGGTAGGTTTGACCTGCAACCTGATGGCTTTACCTGCTACTATTCCCACCCACCACATTTGAAATATAATTCAGCACATTTCTTCACCAACCACAAGTGGGGCCCACCAATTCTAGAATTTTCCACCAAAATGATAAACTCCGAAAATTCAACAATTTCTGAACCAGTCATCTCGTAAAATTCATAATAAATCATACGTTCATTTTTAACGGTTCAAAATTTGTGGACATATACTCAACTTATATATGTATAACATATCCAAAAATTACCACGATCCAACGGTCGGATTAAAAATTATAACCCCCGCAAAATATCTCAAAAACCCTGATTTTTAATACCTCCATTCCGACAAAAATACTGATAAAAACCTCAACATTAACTCCTTCATTTTTAACCACAAAAATATATCCCTCATTTATATCCACATAAAATAAATATTTTCTTATCATATGAATCAATAATTAATTATTCACAAATAATATTACAGAATCACATTTATGACAACCAGGCCGTTCCCAGGAAAGAGGGGGCTTTCCAATAAGGATTTCTCCTTACTGGCGCGCAATTAGATGACCAAACCTCTCCTTAGACAGAACTTTCTAGACATTGCCAATAATGTTATCTAATAATATTATTCAAATAATATGAATTATTGATCTGATAATGGGAAATACTGTGCAGCAACAATTATTGAACAACAATAATATAAAATTTCAACGTAGCAATTATTGAATCAATAAAATAAAATATTGAACAGTAATTACTGTAACAATTATTGAGTAGTGCCTTCTTACGTAAGAATCAATAATTTCAAAAATACTATGCAATACCGTGTGCTACTGTGCAATAACGCGTATTACTGTATTTTAACCACCGGGTATTCCAACAGTGTTAACGGTAACAACTACGCCGTTATTTGTAAAAACTCAAATTTGTCGTTTTCCTTCACCCGACAGTTATTCGTTATGGGGCCCACAAATAGCTGCGCCGTCGTACGAATATTCTCCGACAGAAAGAATATTCCACGACCAAACGAATATTCCCCGACAACAATGATTATTTTATAACCACTTGCTTATTTTGAAAAAAAAATTCATATTTCACCCATAACTTTAAACTTTTATCAATTTAACTATTTACTGAATTGTAATTATAAGGAAAATTGAATACTTTTATTTCATAAAATTCGGGGTCTTACAGGTCATGCCAGCTGAAAAAACAGAGGAGATAGAGCTCATTCCTGGCAAGGCGATCAAGACAGTGAAAATAGGTTCGGGTCTGCTGGAACCTCTCCGGACGAACCTCATTGAACTCCTGCGATGCTATGTTGACATCTTCGCATGGGAACCTCAAGACATGCCGGGAGTGAGCAGGGATATTGCTGAGCATCGATTGGAACCGTCAAAGAAGCCAGTTCGACAGAAGAGGAGGATCTTTGCACCTGAGAGCCAGCGGATCATCGATGAAGAGTTTGCAAAGCTGTTAGCTGCTGACTTCATCTTTGAGATCGACTACCCGCAGTGGATGGCAAATGTGGTGCTGGTCCAGAAGCAGAACGGGAAATGGCGAGTCTGCATCGACTATACAGATCTGAATAAAGCTTGTCCAAAGGATTTCTACCCGCTGCCCCACATCGACCAGCTCATCGATGCAACTTCGGGGTATGATTTATTAAGTTTCATGGACGCATTCTCTGGGTATCATCAGATTTCTATGTGTAAAGAGGATATACCGAAGACGGCGTTCATTACGCATCGTTCGGTATATGCCTATAAGAAAATGACCTTCGGTCTCATCAATGTCGGGGCCACATACCAAAGGATGATGAACTACGTCTTCAGGTATCAGTTGGGTAAGAATATAGAGGTGTACGTGGATGACATGATTGTTAAGAGCATATTGGTACATAAACATCTGGATGACTTAGAAGAATGCTTTCAGACAGTTTGTCATCACAAATTGAGACTGAATCCTGTTAAGTGCACCTTCGGATTAGGGGCTGACAAGTTTCTGGGTTATCTTGTTAGTCAAAGAGGAATTGAAGCCAATCTAGAGAAGATTCAAGCGATCCTAAACATGAAGACTCCTCAGTCATTTAAAAATGTTCAATGTAACGACCCCAAAATAGGTCCATTCCATCCAACCCATTCTGAGTCGCCAAATACATGGTACAGAAAATAACTACAACTTTATTACAACAATTGTCGTGCAAAATACAACAACACATATGCTGTGAGTTTGGATACAAATATATACCAAATGTGACTCATGTTCCAACCGTGGACAACACCTCACAATGACACCTTACATAAAGGTATAGTCAAAAACTGTTTTAGAAATTAGAATCTTTGGGAAGTGCTCAAGGAAACCATCGTACATGGGAGGCCATGCGTCTAGGTTATGATAGATATCATATGGCCACAAAATTATCCTTGGTTGACCCAATAGACCCCAAAGAAAAACGAGAAGATTACTATCATATTCTTCCCAATGGTGAGTCTTCTCTTGACATATCATTATCTCCACTATATCTAATTGAAAATTATACTTCAAACAAACACCAAGATTATATAGGTAGTGCTCGTAAAGATACTCAGCAAGTGGATGAGCACAATCCTCTCTTATGATGACACGAGGTTGTATGTCATTAGACATCTTGTATGATAGTGAAAAAACACCCTTCCAACGTTGGGTACACCTTACCCTATTGGATTCACCAAATAAAACTACTAAATGAAATTTTCTATACTGCTTCGGGAGAACCTACACAGCTAGAGACCACCGTTCTATTTCTCCGTTACCCTCGCTCGACCCAGCTACACTCCTATTACCTGAAAGGAATTGTGAAACAGAAGGGTGATCACAACTAGTCCAGTAAAGAATATCATGACTAAAGACAAATAAATTATCAATAGTCTTCATCAGTAATAAATCAGAGATTTAGAACATATGGTATGTAAGACCCCGAATTTTATGAAATAAAAGTATTCAATTTTTCTTATAATTATAATTTAGTAAATGGTTAAATTGATAAAATATTAAAGTTATGGGTGAAATGTGAAATTTTTTCAAAATACACAAGTTGTTATAAAATATTCATTGTTGTCGGCGAATATTCGTTTGGTCGTAGAATATTCTTTCTGTCGGAGAATATTCGTACGACGACGCAGCCATTTGTGGGCCCCATAACAGAATAACCGTCGGATGAAGAAAACGATAAAATTGAGTTTTTATAAATAACGGCGTAGTTGTTACCGTTAACACTGTTGGAATACCCGGTGGTTAAAATACTGTAATACGCGTTAATACACAGTAGCACACGGTATTGCACAGTATTTTTGAAATTATTGATTCTTACGTAAGAAGGCACTACTCAATAATTGTTACAGTAATTATTGTTCAATATTTTATTTTATTGATTCAATAATTGCTACGTTAAAATTTTATATTATTATTGTTCAATAATTGTCACTGCACAGTATTTTCCATTATCAGATCAATAATTCATATTATTTGAATAATATTATTAGATAACATTATTGGCAATGTCTAGAAAGTTCTGTCTAAGGAGAGGTTTGGTCACCTAATTGCGCGCCAGTAAGGAGAAATTCTTATTGGAAAGCCCCCTCTTTCCTGGGAACGGCCTGGTTGTCATAATTGTGACTCTGTAATATTATTTGTGAATAATTAATTATTGATTCATATGATAAGAAAATATTTATTTTATGTGGATATAAATAAGGGATATATTTTTGTGGTTAAAAATGAAGGAGTTAATGTTAAGATTTTTATCAGTATTTTTGTCGGAATAGAGGTATTAAAAATTAGGGGTTTTGAGATATTTTACGGGGGTTATAATTTTTAATCCGACCGTTGGATCGTGGTAATTTTTGGATAAATTATACATATATAAGTTGAGTATATGTCCACAAATTTTAAACTGTTAAAAATGAACGTATGATTTATTATGAATTTTACGAGATGACTGGTTCAGAAATTGTTGAATTTTCAGAGTTTATCATTTTGGGTGGAAAATTCTGGAATTGGTGGGCCCCACTCTTGGTTGGTGAAGAAATATGCTGAGATTTTTATTCAAATATGGTGGGTGGAAATAGTAGCAGGTAAAGCCATCAGGTTGCAGGTTAAGTCTGCTTCAGCGTGCTAACATTTTCCTATAAATAGAGGGCTAAGTTAGAATTGAAAATCACACCAGAAACATAAGCTTTCTCTCTTTCTCTCTCTATATTATGAAGCATATTTTATGAGTATTTAGATACTTTGTGAGTTTTTATTCATCAGTGCAAGTTTTCTTCAGCCTTATACCGATCAGAAGTACTGCTCTTTTGAGGTAAGGGATAGTAAGGGATTTTAAGGGTTGTTATGTTTTTCAGTTTCGTAATTTTTCTGAACTTCAAAAATTCTGGAAAAATTTGAAATGATATTTTGATGAGTTTTCTTGATTGTGTCCAAAAATGGTGATTTTTGGATGTATAGATTGAGAGTTATAAATTTTTTGAGAAAAGACTATTTTAAAAATAATCGCTTATAATTCCTTGTGGTTAACTCCAAAATTGATGAAATTTTTATTGGGAGTACATGTATATGATAGAAGTATACTCTGTAAATTTCAAAATTTTTGGACAAAAGTACAATTTTTGATAAATGTCTAAATATTCAGCTGTTTTGGCCATATGAAAAATAGTAAATGACTTTTAAAAATTCTGAGAAAAATATATGTTCACTATGGGACTATATTATGCTAAATCTCAGAAAAGAAATATTTTTGGAACTGATTTGGTATTTTTCATAAAAATAGTCTAGTTATGAGTAAATAAATTAAATATGTTTTGTGAAGTAAGAAAATTGGAAAATAGAATTTTATGGCTTGAGAATCCTATATGAGGTATATGCAGATTTTTGATGAGGGTTTTTGGTTATTGGTGATGAAATCTTATGAGTTTGGCATTTTAGATTGATTAAATACATTATTTAGTAAAGTGTAAATAATTAAAATAAATTGTTTATAAGCTTAAGAAATATTATTCTTTCAATATCATTATACCGAAATATTGGTATGTATTTTATTGTGAAATTTTTAACTTTTTGTGTCGGGGTTACTATTCACGAGTTACTATTTACGATAAAATTGGTTTCTTTTTCTAACCAAATTATAGTTTATTTATGAATATTACTCTTGAGATTAAATCTATATGTTGATCATATTATTTTTATTATCATATATAACATTTTTATAACCCTGATATTGAAATTCTCTTTCACTTAAGTGTAAAGATGGGTAGATTATTGGTATGATCATGACTTTGGGTTCTCTTTGGCCAGTAGTGCAAAGTTGAATTATTGACTAGTATGATCATGACCATTGAATTTATAATTGAATATCTTCAGCTTAAGTGCAAAGGTGAAATGATCAACATGGTTATAATTATTGTTTATATAAATGATTATATATTTCCTTTGAGATATTAATATATTTGGCCTGTAGTGCAAATATGAACTGTTGATGAATATATTTGGCCGTAGTGCAAATATGAACTGTTGAGGAATATCTTTGGCCTGTAGTGTAAAGATGAATTGTTGATGAATATCTTTGGCCCGTAGTGCAAAGATGACATGTTGTTGAATATCTTTGGTCAGTAGTGCAAAGATGAATAGATGTTGAGATAAACATGACCAACTGGTGATACAAATGAATATCTTTGGCCGTAGTGCAAAGATGAAGTTATTAGTATGATTATGAAGAGGAAATGTGATTTGGTGTAACCATGATCTTTGATGTTTCAGGTAAAGATAGGTGATGAAAATTATCTTCGTCCTGGATGAGAAGAAGAATTTAGAACTACAGTTATGATTATGAGTTATTCATATGATTGTGGACCAGAATTGTTGATTGATGTTACAGGAATAAAACATTGTTGATGGATTTTTAACATGGAGAAGATAATAGACTTTATAGTCTATTTGACTCTTCTAATGGATTGCTCGTTCCGCTGCAACTATGGTTGAAATTTTTATCATTTACCATATGTTCTAAATCTCTGATTTATTATTGATGAAGACTATTGATAATTTAATTATCTTTAGTCATGATATTCTTTACTGAGCTAGTTGTGCTCACCCTTTTGCTTCACAATTCCTTTCAGGTAATAAGAGTGTAGCTGGGTCGAGCGAGGATAACGGGGAAATAGAACGGTGGTCTCTAGCTGTGGATGTTCTCCCAAAGCAGTATAGAAAAGTTCATTTAGTAGTTTTATTTGGTGAATCCAATAAGGTAAGGTTTACCCAACGTTGGAAGGGTAGTTTGCCACTATCATACAAGATGTCTAACGACATACAACCTCGTATCATCATAAGACAGGAATGTGCTCATCCACTTGCTGAGTATATATATGAGCACTACCTATATAATCTTGGTGTTTGTTTGAAGTATAATTCTCAATTAGAGACAGTAGAGATAATGATATGTCAAGAGAAGACTCACCATTGGGAAGAATATGATAGTAATCTTCTCGTTTTTCTTTGGGGTCTATTGGGTCAATCAAGAATAATTCTATGGTCATATGATATCTATCATAACCTAGACGCATGGCCTCCCATGTACGAAGGTTTCCTTGAGCACTTCCCAAAGATTCTAATTTCTAAAACAGTTTTTGACTATACCTTTATGTAAGGTGTCATTGTGAGGTGATGTCCACGGTTGGAACATGAGTCACATTTGGTATATATTTGTATCCAAACTCACAGCATATGTGTTGTTGTATTTGGCGACTCAGAATAGGTTGGATGGAATGGACCTATTTTGGGGTCGTTACAGTTGGTATCAGAGCTATAAGTAAAGAGCCCCGAGCCTCTCGCTGGTGACTTCCTGTTGATGGGGGATGCACCGAAGCCAGACTCTCCGTAGGGGACGCCGTTCTGCGATGGCAAACTGATAGGTATCAATGTAAGGTGCTGACACAAGTTGGTGTCCAGAGTTACAGTTGGTATCAGAGCCATAAGTAAAGAGCCCCGAGCCTCTCGCTAGTGACTTCCTGTTGATGGGGGATGCACCGAAGCCAGACTCTCCGTAGGGGACGCCGTTCTGCGGTGACAAGCTGATAGGTACCTTTGTGAGGTGCTGACACATGTTGGTATCCAGAGTTACAGGTGGTATCAGAGCTTAGGGATATGGAGGGGAGAGATGAGTAAATCCTTCGCTAGTGTGTCCTATCTAAACTTATTTATTGGTCAGTCATAATATCGGGATATTATGTGATATGTTAATTTATTAACCCTTGTTTTGAAGCTGTATTCTAGAATGATATCTGGAATACAGGAGATGAGCAATGGAGAAATCATGATGACAGGGAAGATGGAATCTGAAATAAAAGCAAGGTATTCTCAACTCTTTGAAATACCAGGTACGTAAATTTCGGGGACGAAATTTCATAAGGAGGGGAGATTGTAAGCCCCCGAATTTTATGAAATAAAAGTATTCAATTTATCTTATAATTACAATTCAGTAAATGGTTAAATTGATAAAATGTTAAAGTTATGGGTGAAATATGAAATTTTTTCAAAATACACAAGTTGTTATAAAATATTCATTGTTATCGGAGAATATTCGTTTGGTCGTGGAATATTCTTTCTGTCGGAGAATATTCGTACGACGACGCAGCCATTTGTGGGCCCCATAACAGAATAACCGTCGGATGAAGAAAACGACAAAATTGAGTTTTTATAAATAACGGCGTAATTGTTACCGTTAACACTGTTGGAATACCCGGTGGTTAAAATACTGTAATACGCGTTATTGTACAGTAGCACACGGTATTGCACAGTATTTTTGAAATTATTGATTCTTACGTAAGAAGGCACTACTCAATAATTGTTACAGTAATTACTGTTCAATATTTTATTTTATTGATTCAATAATTGCTACGTTGAAATTTTATATTATTATTGTTCAATAATTGTCACTGCACAGTATTTTCCATTATCAGATCAATAATTCATATTATTTGAATAATATTATTAGATAACATTATTGGAAATGTCTAGAAAGTTCTGTCTAAGGAGAGGTTTGGTCACATAATTGCGCGCCAGTAAGGAGAAATTCTTATTGAAAAGTCCCATCTTTCCTGGGAACGGTCTGGTTGTCATAATTGTGACTCTGTAATATTATTTGTGAATAATTAATTATTGATTCATATGATAAGAAAATATTTATTTTATGTGGATATAAATAAGGGATATATTTTTGTGATTAAAAATGAAGGAGTTAATGTTGAGATTTTTATCAGTATTTTTGTCGGAATAGAGGTATTAAAAATTAAGGTTTTTGAAATATTTTACGGGGGTTATAATTTTTAATCCGACCGTTGGATCGTGGTAATTTTTAGATATATTATACATATATAAGTTGAGTATATGTCCACAAATTTTGAACCGTTAAAAATGAACGTATGATTTATTATGAATTTTACGAGATGACTGGTTTAGAAATTATTGAATTTTCGGAGTTTATCATTTTGGGTGAAAAATTCTAGAATTGGTGAAAATTCTAGAATTGGTGACAACCAGGCCGTTCCCAGGAAAGAGGAGGCTTTCTGTAAGACCCCAACTTTTATAAATAAAGATGAATTTTCTATAAATATCATTTTTGAATATTATGGAGTTAATTTGATATAATGTTATAGTTGTGGGTAATATTTATAAATTTTGCAAAGTAAGCAAGTTGTTATAAAATATTCGTTTGGTCGGAGAATATTCTTTTTGTCGGGGAATATTCGTACGACGACACAATCATTGGTGGACCCCACAACGGAATTATTGTCGGATTGAGAAAACGACAAAATTATCTTTCTATAAAAATAACAGCTGAGGTATTACGTTAAAATCGTTAAAACTGTTGAACTACTTGGTAGTAAAAGTACAGTAATACGCGTGGTTGCATAGTAGCACACGGTATTGATTATTGATGCTTACGTGAGAAGTCACTCAGCTATACTCAATTATTGCTACAGTAATTGCTGCATCATATCTCTTAAATTATTGTCATAGTATCATCTGTATAATATGTTATATTATTGAGACGTTGTGGTAAGTTTGGTTATTTTATGGGGGGCCATATGTCATCATCTAAGAGTCTCTTCGTCAATAGTAATTACCGTCGTCAATAGTAATTACCGTCGTCAATAGTAATTACCGTCGTCAATAGTATTTACCTTCGTCAATAGTATTTACCTTGGTCAATAGTATTTACCTTGGTCAATAGTAATTACCTTCGTCAATAGTATTTACCTTGGTCAATAGTAACTACTTTCGTCAATAGTAGTTGTCCCTTCAATATTACCAAGAGTCATTTGACCCTTCGTTAAGACCAAGAGTCATTTGACCCTTCGTTAAGACCAAGAGCCACCCTCAGTTTTTCTATAAATAGAGGCCTAGGGCTTCATTATTTTTCACGAATTCATTCAAGCTATAGAGAGAGAAAGTATAGAGAGAATAAGAGAGAGAGACTAAAAGTATTCTGCTACATCACTTTTCCAATATCCAGTTCTTTTAAGGTAGGGAATATTATTTTTTTTATATTCATGAAGAGAACTTCTGTTATTCCATTTGTTATTATTCTGTTGGAATAACCAGTATACGCGGTCTACCCTATACTTGGTGACATTCTTCTATTATTCTGTTGGAACATCCTGTCTGTGTGTTTTACACCGGACCTGGTTCCGTTTATTATTCTGTTGGAACATCCTGTCTGTGTGTTTTACACCGGACCTGGTTCCGTTTTATTATTATTCTGTTGGAATATCCTGTCTGTGTGTTTTACACCGGACCTGGTTCCATTATTTATTATTCTGTCGGAATATCCTGTCTGTGCGTTTACGCCGGACCTGGTTCCATTATTTATTATTCTATTGGAATAACCTGTCTGTGCGGTCTATCGCATGCATGGTGATTTCTTTTGTTATTCCATTCTTTATTGTACTCAGTTGGTTAAGTTTTGACTTCTATACTCCATGAAATTTGTGGAATATCCTTGATAGTTGCGTTTCATCCAGTATCTTTTCAAGAAAATATTCTTCTAAGCATTCTTGAATTTTACTCCACAATGCAGTATCATGTTGACAATTTGGACGTTGTTAATTCTTGGATAAATTAATTCTTGAACTTGTTTTATTGAATTCTTATATCATTGTCATCATCCTCATGTTTATAAAATGTTGAAAGTCATCTGTGGCCTGTATTGCATAGATGGACTTGGTATGATTATGACCAGGGATTATTCGGTATAATCATGACCGTAATGTTACAAATGATGTGGTAAAAGTCCTCATTGGCCCGTAGTGCATTGATGGACAGTTGTTGGCATGATCATGACCATTAATGAATACACGAATATCCTTGGCCGTAGTGCAGGGGTGATTCGATGATGTGGATTATTTTATTAAGCTGAGTCTCAGCGATCGCAGTGTTGAAAAACCTTTTAAATCATAAAAGATAGTAGAGTTTATTTTCTACTTGACTCTTTTAATGGATTGCTTGTTCCGCTACAGTTAAACTTGATGTCTATTATATTTTATCAGTTTAACATTGTTGAAGGCTAATGATAATTTATTCTGCATTATCTTAGTCATAATATTTCTTACTGGGCTAGTTGAGCTCACCCTTTCTTTCACTGTTCTCTTCAGGAAATGAGAACGTAGCTGGGACAAGTCGGGGTACGGAGTGATGGTCCGAATGATAGTATTAGTTAGTAGTCCTCACTATTCTATGTAATGGTGTGTTAATAAATGTAATGAGGACTCCTTTTGAGTATGAATACTCTCTAGAAGATAATATTTGTATTCAAACTCACAGTTTATGTTTTGTCGTATTGTACACGACAGTTGTATTAATCAGTTGTATTTGTATTCTGTACTATGTATCTGACGACCCAAGATGGGTGATGTATACCTAATTTTGGGGGCGTCACAGTTGGTATCAGAGCTTAGGGATATGATCCCTGGCTAAGATGTGAGAATAGAACTAGGAGGGGAGAGACGGGGAATTCCTTCGCTAGTATGACATACCTAAGTTTATTTGCATGGTATTTAATTGGTCGGTCATAATATAAGGATAATATATGACATATCAATTAATTTTTATTTTGTGGCAGTATCTGAAAATGGCATCTGAGAATGTTGAGAATAGCAATGGAGCACAGACGACTGTTGATTCACCACATATCAATAATCATGATAATGTGCATCAGGAAGGTGTCAATCCTCATGCAAACAACAACACTGACCAAATGATGAATGATCAAATGTTCAGAGGCTTTATGCAATTCATGCAACAACAGGTGAAAGCGGCTCCTGTCCACAACGTAGGTGGAAATACTGGAAACTCTCTGGCGGTCACCGCTAAACAGTTTAAGGAGCTGGGACCACCGGAGTTTAAGGGAGAACCCAAACCACTTGTAGCTGAAACATGGATAAAGCAGATCACCAAGATATTTGATGTCTTGGGTTGCTCCGAGGAGCAAAAGGTTCCCTTTGCCGCCTTTATGTTGCGAGGAGAGGCAGATTACTGGTGGGAATCGATAAAGCGTACTCAACCTGCCGCACTGAAGATGTCTTGGGAGAAGTTCCAAGATCTGTTTAACGACAAATACTTTCCCGAGAGTATTCGTCACATGAAGGAGGTGGAGTTCATCAAATTGGAGCAGAATAATATGACCGTGTCGCAGTACGAGGCAAAATTTGCGGAGTTATCCCGGTTTGCGTCCCACCTGGTGGATAATGAAGAAAGAATGACGCGGATGTTTTTAAGAGGTTTGAAGCCGGAGATACGTCAACATCTTGTTTCTCATAAACTGTGTTTGTATTCAGATGTTGTAAATAGGGCTCAGTTGGTGGAGCGCGATAACGAGACAACGCAACCAAAAGAGAGCAGCCGGCAAAATGATAATACCAGTGAGAGCAGTCATCGAAGCGGTGACAACAAGCGTGGAGGGAATCAACAGGCCAGAAATGGTAACCACTTCGGTGGTAATCAGGGCCAAAACAATAAGAATGGACATTTCAAGAAGAGGAGATTCAACAATGATGGAAAGACGTCAGCACCAGCACCTGTCGTTAAGGAAGGAGAACGACCACCTATCATATGTTTCAAATGCGGAGGGGAGGGGCACATCAGTCCAAACTGCGCGATGCCGTCCAAAGCATGTTATAATTGTGGAAGAGAAGGTCATTTAGCCCGATTTTGTCGTTTACCGAAGACAAATTCAGCTAGGATGGAGGCACCAAAGGCCGTCCCAGAAAAGTCAAAACCGGTTGTGCAAGGGAGAGCGTTTGTTGTGACCTCCCAGAACGCAAGGAACCCGAATGAGGTCATCACGGGTAAGCTTATCATAAACTCTAACGAAGTCTATACTTTATTTGATACCGGTTCAACCCATTCTTTTATTTCTCCTACTTGCGCTCATCGATTAAATTTGATTCCGGAGAAATTAGACTTTGACTTAGCAGTTGAAACTCCATTGGGAGAAACCTTCATTACATCCACGGTTTATAAGTCTTGTTTGGTTCAAGTTGGTACCCACACATTACCTGTCGATCTTATTTCATTAAAAATACTTGCATTTGACGTGATTCTAGGGATTGATTGGTTAACTACTCATCATGCAAAAATTGATTGTTTTCGTAAGGTTGTTAGCTTTCATATTCCTAATCGACCTATTATGCGAATTCAAGCAACCAAACCATTAAAATCAATCGCTGTCATCTCAAGCCATAAAGCTATTCGTTTATTGAAAAACGGATGTCAAGCTTTCTTAGCTCATGTCACAGATCTAAACAAAAATACGTCAGCTTTGAATGATATTTCTGTTGTTAATAAATTTCCTGACGTATTTCCCGAAGAACTTCCTGGCCTACCCCCAGAGCGTGAAATTGAATTTTGTATCGACCTTGAACCTGGTACAAAACCCATTTCCAAAGCCCCATATCGAATGGCTCCTATTGAACTTCAGGAGTTAAAGATCCAACTGCAGGAATTGTTAGACATTGGCTTTATTCGTCCTAGTACTTCTCCTTGGGGAGCTCCTGTTCTATTCGTGAAGAAGAAAGATGGGAGTATGCGACTTTGTATTGATTATCGGGAGTTGAATCATGTCACCATCAAAAATAGGTACCCATTGCCACGTATTGATGACCTGTTTGACCAGTTGCAAGGAGCACAATTCTTTTCAAAGATCGATCTTCGTTCTGGATATCATCAGCTGAAGGTTAGAACTGAGGATATTCCAAAGACGGCTTTTAGAACTCGGTACGGGCATTATGAATTCCTAGTCATGTCCTTTGGATTGACTAATGCTCCTGCTGCCTTCATGGATATGATGAACCGGGTATTCAAGGAATATTTGGATCACTTTGTGGTCGTCTTTATTGATGACATCCTTATTTATTCCAAAAGCCGTGAAGATCATGAGCAACACTTGAGGCTGGTACTCCAAAAGCTTCGTGAATACAAGCTTTATGCCAAGTTGAAGAAATGCGAGTTCTGGCTGGAGGAGGTAGCATTCCTTGGGCACGTAGTATCAAGTCGTGGAATATCAGTTGACCCGGCAAAGATTGAAGCTATTCAAAGCTGGGAGCAACCTAAATCAGTGACCGAGGTACGTAGCTTTCTTGGTTTAGCTGGTTATTATCGGAGATTCGTGGAAGGATTTTCTCGAATCGCTACTCCATTAACTCAGCTGACTCGGAAAGATACAAAGTTTGGTTGGAGCGAAGAATGTGAGCAGAGTTTTCAAGAACTCAAGAGGAGACTCATTTCAGCACCTGTTCTAACAATACCATCTGGCTCGGAGGGATTTGTCATCTACAGTGATGCTTCGAGCAAAGGGTTGGGATGTGTTCTCATGCAACATGGAAAAGTCATAGCCTATGCATCAAGACAACTCAAGGAATATGAGAGGAATTATCCTACTCATGATCTAGAGTTGGCAGCTGTTGTCTTTGCACTTAAAATTTGGAGGCATTACTTGTATGGGGAGAAAGTGGAGATCTTTACGGATCATAAAAGCCTCAAATATTTCTTCACTCAAAAGGAACTCAACATGCGACAACGACGTTGGCTTGAACTGTTGAAAGATTATGATCATACCATTCAATACCATCCTGGAAAAGCGAACGTGGTAGCTGACGCATTGAGTAGAAGATCATATGCGGGTACAAGTGCAATATTAACAACGCAAAGGCCCATTTTGTGTGACTTGCAAAGGATGGAGATAGAGTTAAAGACTCCAGGGACCCATGTGATGATGGCGAATATACGAGTAGAACCGACTTTAATCGATAAAGTTAAAGCTGCTCAAGCTACAGACCTGGAGCTGATGCGTATGAGGAAGAAAGTGCAAGAAGGTGTTATGCCGGAAGCAAGAATCGATGAAGAAGGAATACTTCGAGTCAACTCCAGACTTTGTGTTCCTAACAACCCTGATTTAAAGTATGAAATCATGATGGAGGCGCACAACACACCGTTTGCAATCCATCCTGGAAGTACCAAAATGTATCATGATCTTCGTCATACATTTTGGTGGAGCAATATGAAGAGAGAGATAGCGTTGTTTATCTCAAGGTGTCTAACTTGTCAACGAGTCAAAGCGGAGCATCAAGTACCAAAAGGTCCATTGCAACCACTTGAAATTCCAGAATGGAAGTGGGAGCACATTACCATGGATTTCGTTACCGGTCTTCCAGGGTTTCTCAAGGTATTGATGCGATTTGGGTCATTGTTGATAGATTGACCAAGTCTGCTCATTTCTTACCGATACGAGAAACTTATACACTTGAACGTCTTGCTCGTATGTACATAAACGAGATTGTAAGACTGCATGGTATGCCAGTATCCATAATTTCTGATCGAGACCCAAGATTCACTTCACGATTTTGGGTTAGTTTACAAAAAGCTATGGGCACGGAGTTACGATTTAGTTCAGCATATCATCCTCAGACGGACGGACAATCAGAGAGGACTATTCAAACTCTTGAAGATCTATTAAGACTCTGTGTCTTTGACTTCAAGGGAAGTTGGGACAAGTTCTTACCATTGGTGGAGTTTTCCTACAACAACAGTTATCAAGCAAGTATTGGCATGGCTCCATTCGAAGCATTGTATGGAAGAAAATGTCGTTCTCCAGTATGCTGGGATGAGGTGGGCGAAGCAACGTTGTTGGGACCGGAGTTGGTACGTATGACTACAGAAAAGATTCAAACGATCCGACAACGTATAAAAACCTCACAAGATCGACAAAAGAGTTATGCTGATCTTCATCGAAAGGACGTGGAATTTGATGTAGGAGATCATGTGTTCTTACGTGTTGCTCCATGGAAAGGAGTTACAGATTTGGAAAGAGAGGAAAGCTAAATCCTCGATTCATCGGTCCATTTTTAATCCTCGATCGAGTAGGAACTGTGGCTTATAGACTCGCTTTACCGCCAAGTATGTCTCGTGTTCATAACGTTTTCCACATATCCATGTTACGCAAATATGTGGAAGACCCGAACCACATTATTGAGTTAGAACCGGACGAAATAGCGGAGGATTTGACGTATGAAGAAGTTCCTGTTCAAATCTTGGATAAGAAGGAACATATTCTACGCTCCAAGGTTATACCTCAAGTTAAAGTTTTGTGGAGAAACCACGATGTTGAGGAAATGACTTGGGAGTTAGAATCAGAAATGAAATCAAGGTATCCTTACCTCTTCTGTAAGACCCCAATTTTTATAAATAAAGATGAATTTTCTATAAATATCATTTTTGAATATTATGGAGTTAATTTGATATAATGTTATAGTTGTGGGTAATATTTATAAATTTTGCAAAGTAAGCAAGTTGTTATAAAATATTCGTTTGGTCGGAGAATATTCTTTTTGTCGGGGAATATTCGTACGACGGCACAATCATTGGTGGACCCCACAACGGAATTATTGTCGGATTGAGAAAACGACAAAATTATCTTTCTATAAAAATAACAGCTGAGGTATTACGTTAAAATCGTTAAAACTGTTGAACTACTTGGTAGTAAAAGTACAGTAATACGCGTGGTTGCATAGTAGCACACGGTATTGATTATTAATGCTTACGTGAGAAGTCACTCAGCTATACTCAATTATTGCTACAGTAATTGCTGCATCATATCTCTTAAATTATTGTCATAGTATCATCTGTATAATATGTTATATTATTGAGACGTTGTGGTAAGTTTGGTTATTTTATGGGGGGCCATATGTCATCATCTAAGAGTCTTTTCGTCAATAGTAATTACCGTCGTCAATAGTAATTACTGTCGTCAATAGTAATTACCGTCGTCAATAGTATTTACCTTGGTCAATAGTAATTACCGTCGTCAATAGTATTTACCTTGGTCAATAGTAATTACCTTCGTCAATAGTATTTACCTTGGTCAATAGTAATTACCTTCGTCAATAGTATTTACCTTGGTTAATAGTAATTACTTTCGTCAATAGTAGTTGTCCCTTCAATATTACCAAGAGTCATTTGACCCTTCGTTAAGACCAAGAGTCATTTGACCCTTCGTTAAGACCAAGAGCCACCCTCAGTTTTTCTATAAATAGAGGCCTAGGGCTTCATTATTTTTCACGAATTCATTCAAGCTATAGAAAGAGAAAGTATAGAGAGAATAAGAGAGAGAGAATAAAAGTATTCTGCTACATCACTTTTCCAATATCCAGTTCTTTTAAGGTAGGGAATATTATTTCTTTTATATTCATGAAGAGAACTTCTGTTATTCCATTTGTTATTATTCTGTTGGAATAACCAGTATACGCGGTCTACCCTATACTTGGTGACATTCTTCTATTATTCTGTTGGAACATCCTGTCTGTGTGTTTTACACCGGACCTGGTTCCGTTTATTATTCTGTTGGAACATCCAGTATCTTTTCAAGAAAATATTCTTCTAAGCATTCTTGAATTTTACTCCACAATGCAGTATCATGTTGACAATTTGGACGTTGTTAATTCCTGGATAAATTAATTCTTGAACTTGTTTTATTGAATTCTTATATCATTGTCATCATCCTCATGTTTATAAAATGTTGAAAGTCATCTGTGGCCTGTATTGCATAGATGGACTTGGTATGATTATGACCAGGGATTATTCGGTATAATCATGACCGTAATGTTACAAATGATGTGGTAAAAGTCCTCATTGGCCCGTAGTGCATTGATGGACAGTTGTTGGCATGATCATGACCATTAATGAATATACGAATATCCTTGGCTGTAGTGCAGGGGTGATTCGATGATGTGGATTATTTTATTAAGCTGAGTCTCAGCGATCACAGTGTTGGAAAATCTTTTAAATCATAAAAGATAGTAGAGTTTATTTTCTACTTGACTCTTTTAATGGATTGCTTGTTCCGCTACAGTTAAACTTGATGTCTATTATATTTTATCAGTTTAACATTGTTGAAGGCTAACGATAATTTATTCTGCATTATCTTAGTCATAATATTTCTTACTGGGCTAGTTGAGCTCACCCTTTCTTTCACTGTTCTCTTCAGGAAATGAGAACGTAGCTGGGACAAGTCGGGGTACGGAGTGATGGTCCGAATGATAGTATTAGTTAGTAGTCCTCACTATTCTATGTAATGGTGTGTTAATAAATGTAATGAGGACTCCTTTTGAGTATGAATACTCTCTAGAAGATAATATTTGTATTCAAACTCACAGTTTATGTTTTGTCGTATTGTACACGACAGTTGTATTATTAAGTTGTATTTGTATTCTGTACTATGTATCTGACGACCCAAGATGGGTGATGTATACCTAATTTTGGGGGCGTCACATTTGGTATCAGAGCTTAGGGATATGATCCCTGGCTAAGATGTGAGAATAGAACTAGGAGGGGAGAGACGGGGAATTCCTTCGCTAGTATGGCATACCTAAGTTTATTTGCATGGTATTTAATTGGTCGGTCATAATATAAGGATAATATATGACATATCAATTAATTTTTATTTTGTGGCAGTATCTGAAAATGGCATCCGAGAATGTTGAGAATAGCAATGGAGCACAGACGACTGTTGATTCACCACACATCAATAATCATGATAATGTGCATCAGGAAGGTGTCAATCCTCATGCAAACAACAACACTGACCAAATGATGAATGATCAAATGTTCAGAGGCTTTATGCAATTCATGCAACAACAGGTGAAAGCGGCTCCTGTCCACAACGTAGGTGGAAATACTGGAAACTCTCAGGCGGTCACCGCTAAACAGTTTAAGGAGCTGGGACCACCGGAGTTTAAGGGAGAACCCAAACCACTTGTAGCTGAAACATGGATAAAGCAGATCACCAAGATATTTGATGTCTTGAGTTGCTCCGAGGAGCAAAAGGTTCCCTTTGCCGCCTTTATGTTGCGAGGAGAGGCAGATTACTGGTGGGAATCGATAAAGCGTACTCAACCTGCCGCACTGAAGATGTCTTGGGAGAAGTTTCAAGATCTATTTAACGACAAATACTTTCCCGAGAGTATTCGTCACATGAAGGAGGTGGAGTTCATCAAATTGGAGCAGAATAATATGACCGTGTCGCAGTACGAGGCAAAATTTGCGGAGTTATCCCGGTTTGCGTCCCATCTGGTGGATAATGAAGAAAGAATGACGCGGATGTTTTTAAGAGGTTTGAAGCCGGAGATACGTCAACATCTTGTTTCTCATAAACTGTGTTTGTATTCAGATGTTGTAAATAGGGCTCAGTTGGTGGAGCGCGATAACGAGATAACGCAACCAAAAGAGAGCAGCCGGCAAAATGATAATACCAGTGAGAGCAGTCATCGAAGCGGTGACAACAAGCGTGGAGGGAATCAACAGGCCAGAAATGGTAACCACTTCGGTGGTAATCAGGGCCAAAACAATAAGAATGGACATTTCAAGAAGAGGAGATTCAACAATGATGGAAAGACGTCAGCACCAGCACCTGTCGTTAAGGAAGGAGAACGACCACCTATCATATGTTTCAAATGCGGAGGGGAGGGGCACATCAGTCCAAACTGCGCGATGCCGTCCAAAGCATGTTATAATTGTGGAAGAGAAGGTCATTTAGCCCGATTTTGTCGTTTACCGAAGACAAATTCAGCTAGGATGGAGGCACCAAAGGCCGTCCCAGAAAAGTCAAAACCGGTTGTGCAAGGGAGAGCGTTTGTTGTGACCTCCCAGAACGCAAGGAACCCGAATGAGGTCATCACGGGTAAGCTTATCATAAACTCTAACGAAGTCTATACTTTATTTGATACCGGTTCTACCCATTCTTTTATTTCTCCTACTTGCGCTCATCGATTAAATTTGATTCCGGAGAAATTAGACTTTGACTTAGCAGTTGAAACTCCATTGGGAGAAACCTTCATTACATCCACGGTTTATAAGTCTTGTTTGGTTCAAGTTGGTACCCACACATTACCTATCGATCTGATTTCATTAAAAATACTTGCATTTGACGTGATTCTAGGGATTGATTGGTTAACTACTCATTATGCAAAAATTGATTGTTTTCGTAAGGTTGTTAGTTTTCATATTCCTAATCGACCTATTATGCGAATTCAAGCAACCAAACCATTAAAATCAATCGCTGTCATCTCAAGCCATAAAGCTATTCGTTTATTGAAAAACGGATGTCAAGCTTTCTTAGCTCATGTCACAGATCTAAACAAAAATACGTCAGCTTTGAATGATATTTCTGTTGTTAATAAATTTCCTGACGTATTTCCCGAAGAACTTCCTGGCCTACCCCCAGAGCGTGAAATTGAATTTTGTATCGACCTTGAACCCGGTACAAAACCCATTTCCAAAGCTCCATATCGAATGGCTCCTATTGAACTTCAGGAGTTAAAGACCCAACTGCAGGAATTGTTAGACATTGGTTTTATTCGTCCTAGTACTTCTCCTTGGGGTGCTCCTGTTCTGTTCGTGAAGAAGAAAGATGGGAGTATGCGACTTTGTATTGATTATCGGGAGTTGAATCATGTCACCATCAAAAATAGGTACCCATTGCCACGTATTGATGACCTGTTTGACCAGTTGCAAGGAGCACAATTCTTTTCAAAGATCGATCTTCGTTCTGGATATCATCAGCTGAAGGTTAGAACTGAGGATATTCCAAAGACGGCTTTTAGAACTCGGTACGGGCATTATGAATTCTTAGTTATGTCTTTTGGATTGACTAATGCTCCTGCTGCCTTCATGGATATGATGAACAGGGTATTTAAGGAATATTTGGATCACTTTGTGGTCGTCTTTATCGATGACATCCTTGTTTATTCCAAAAGCCGTGAAGATCATGAGCAACACTTGAGGTTGGTACTCCAAAAGCTTCGTGAATACAAACTTTATGCCAAGTTGAAGAAATGCGAGTTCTGGCTGGAAGAGGTAGCATTCCTTGGGCACGTAGTATCAAGTCGTGGAATATCTGTTGACCCGGCAAAGATTGAAGCTATTCAAAGCTGGGAGCAACCTAAATCAGTGACCGAGGTACGTAGCTTTCTTGGTTTAGCTGGTTATTATCGGAGATTCGTGGAAGGATTTTCTCGAATCGCTACTCCATTAACTCAGCTGACTCGGAAAGATACAAAGTTTGGTTGGAGCGAAGAATGTGAGCAGAGTTTTCAAGAACTCAAGAGGAGACTCATTTCAGCACCTGTTCTAACAATACCATCTGGCTCGGAGGGATTTGTCATCTACAGTGATGCTTCGAGCAAAGGGTTGGGATGTGTTCTCATGCAACATGGAAAAGTCATAGCCTATGCATCAAGACAACTCAAGGAATATGAGAGGAATTATCCTACTCATGATCTAGAGTTGGCAGCTGTTGTCTTTGCACTTAAAATTTGGAGGCATTACTTGTATGGGGAGAAAGTGGAGATCTTTACGGATCATAAAAGCCTCAAATATTTCTTCACTCAAAAGGAACTCAACATGCGACAACGACGTTGGCTTGAACTGTTGAAAGATTATGATCATACCATTCAATACCATCCTGGAAAAGCGAACGTGGTAGCTGACGCATTGAGTAGAAGATCATATGCGGGTACAAGTGCAATATTAACAACGCAAAGACCCATTTTGTGTGACTTGCAAAGGATGGAGATAGAGTTAAAGACTCCAGGGACCCATGTGATGATGGCGAATATACGAGTAGAACCGACTTTAATCGATAAAGTTAAAGCTGCTCAAGCTACAGACCTGGAGCTGATGCGTATGAGGAAGAAAGTGCAAGAAGGTTCTATGCCGGAAGCAAGAATCGATGAAGAAGGAATACTTCGAGTCAACTCCAGACTTTGTGTTCCTAACAACCCTGATTTAAAGTATGAAATCATGATGGAGGCGCACAACACACCGTTTGCAATCCATCCTGGAAGTACCAAAATGTATCATGATCTTCGTCATACATTTTGGTGGAGCAATATGAAGAGAGAGATAGCGTTGTTTATCTCAAGGTGTCTAACTTGTCAACGAGTCAAAGCGGAGCATCAAGTACCAAAAGGTCCATTGCAACCACTTGAAATTCCAGAATGGAAGTGGGAGCACCTTACCATGGATTTCGTTACCGGTCTTCCTAGGGTTTCTCAAGGTATTGATGCGATTTGGGTTATTGTTGATAGATTGACCAAGTCTGCTCATTTCTTACCGATACGAGAAACTTATACACTTGAACGTCTTGCTCGTATGTACATAAACGAGATTGTAAGACTGCATGGTATGCCAGTATCCATAGTTTCTGACCGAGACCCAAGATTCACTTCACGATTTTGGGTTAGTTTACAAAAAGCTATGGGCACGGAGTTACGATTTAGTTCAGCATATCATCCTCAGACAGACGGACAATCAGAGAGGACTATTCAAACTCTTGAAGATCTATTAAGACTCTGTGTCTTTGACTTCAAGGGAAGTTGGGACAAGTTCTTACCATTGGTGGAGTTTTCCTACAACAACAGTTATCAAGCAAGTATTGGCATGGCTCCATTCGAAGCATTGTATGGAAGAAAATGTCGTTCTCCAGTATGCTGGGATGAGGTGGGCGAAGCAACGTTGTTGGGACCGGAGTTGGTACGTATGACTACAGAAAAGATTCAAACGATCCGACAACGTATAAAAACCTCACAAGATCGACAAAAGAGTTATGCTGATCTTCATCGAAAGGACGTGGAATTTGATGTAGGAGATCATGTGTTCTTACGTGTTGCTCCATGGAAAGGTGTTACGAGATTTGGAAAGAGAGGAAAGCTAAATCCTCGATTCATCGGTCCATTTTTAATCCTCGATCGAGTAGGAACTGTGGCTTATAGACTCGCTTTACCGCCAAGTATGTCTCGTGTTCATAACGTTTTCCACATATCCATGTTACGCAAATATGTGGAAGACCCGAACCACATTATTGAGTTAGAACCGGACGAAATAGCGGAGGATTTGACGTATGAAGAAGTTCCTGTTCAAATCTTGGATAAGAAGGAACATATTCTACGCTCCAAGGTTATACCTCAAGTTAAAGTTTTGTGGAGAAACCACGATGTTGAGGAAATGACTTGGGAGTTAGAATCAGAAATGAAATCAAGGTATCCTTACCTCTTCGACATACCAGGTACGTACCCTAATTTCGAGGGCGAAATTTCATAAGAAGGGGAGGTTGTAAGACCCCAATTTTTATAAATAAAGATGAATTTTCTATAAATATCATTTTTGAATATTATGGAGTTAATTTGATATAATGTTATAGTTGTGGGTAATATTTATAAATTTTGCAAAGTAAGCAAGTTGTTATAAAATATTCGTTTGGTCGGAGAATACTCTTTTTGTCGGGGAATATTCGTACGACGGCACAATCATTGGTGGACCCCACAACGGAATTATTGTCGGATTGAGAAAACGACAAAATTATCTTTCTATAAAAATAACAGCTGAGGTATTACGTTAAAATCGTTAAAACTGTTGAACTACTTGGTAGTAAAAGTACAGTAATACGCGTGGTTGCATAGTAGCACACGGTATTGATTATTAATGCTTACGTGAGAAGTCACTCAGCTATACTCAATTATTGCTACAGTAATTGCTGCATCATATCTCTTAAATTATTGTCATAGTATCATCTGTATAATATGTTATATTATTGAGACGTTGTGGTAAGTTTGATTATTTTATGGGGGCCATATGTCATCATCTAAGAGTCTTTTCGTCAATAGTAATTACCGTCGTCAATAGTAATTACTGTCGTCAATAGTAATTACCGTCGTCAATAGTATTTACCTTGGTCAATAGTAATTACCGTCGTCAATAGTATTTACCTTGGTCAATAGTAATTACCTTCGTCAATAGTATTTACCTTGGTCAATAGTAATTACCTTCGTCAATAGTATTTACCTTGGTTAATAGTAATTACTTTCGTCAATAGTAGTTGTCCCTTCAATATTACCAAGAGTCATTTGACCCTTCGTTAAGACCAAGAGTCATTTGACCCTTCGTTAAGACCAAGAGCCACCCTCAGTTTTTCTATAAATAGAGGCCTAGGGCTTCATTATTTTTCACGAATTCATTCAAGCTATAGAAAGAGAAAGTATAGAGAGAGTAAGAGAGAGAGAATAAAAGTATTCTGCTACATCACTTTTCCAATATCCAGTTCTTTTAAGGTAGGGAATATTATTTCTTTTATATTCATGAAGAGAACTTCTGTTATTCCATTTGTTATTATTCTGTTGGAATAACCAGTATACGCGGTCTACCCTATACTTGGTGACATTCTTCTATTATTCTGTTGGAACATCCTGTCTGTGTGTTTTACACCGGACCTGGTTCCGTTTATTATTCTGTTGGAACATCCAGTATCTTTTCAAGAAAATATTCTTCTAAGCATTCTTGAATTTTACTCCACAATGCAGTATCATGTTGACAATTTGGACGTTGTTAATTCCTGGATAAATTAATTCTTGAACTTGTTTTATTGAATTCTTATATCATTGTCATCATCCTCATGTTTATAAAATGTTGAAAGTCATCTGTGGCCTGTATTGCATAGATGGACTTGGTATGATTATGACCAGGGATTATTCGGTATAATCATGACCGTAATGTTACAAATGATGTGGTAAAAGTCCTCATTGGCCCGTAGTGCATTGATGGACAGTTGTTGGCATGATCATGACCATTAATGAATATACGAATATCCTTGGCTGTAGTGCAGGGGTGATTCGATGATGTGGATTATTTTATTAAGCTGAGTCTCAGCGATCACAGTGTTGGAAAATCTTTTAAATCATAAAAGATAGTAGAGTTTATTTTCTACTTGACTCTTTTAATGGATTGCTTGTTCCGCTACAGTTAAACTTGATGTCTATTATATTTTATCAGTTTAACATTGTTGAAGGCTAACGATAATTTATTCTGCATTATCTTAGTCATAATATTTCTTACTGGGCTAGTTGAGCTCACCCTTTCTTTCACTGTTCTCTTCAGGAAATGAGAACGTAGCTGAGACAAGTCGGGGTACGGAGTGATGGTCCGAATGATAGTATTAGTTAGTAGTCCTCACTATTCTATGTAATGGTGTGTTAATAAATGTAATGAGGACTCATTTTGAGTATGAATACTCTCTAGAAGATAATATTTGTATTCAAACTCACAGTTTATGTTTTGTCGTATTGTACACGACAGTTGTATTATTAAGTTGTATTTGTATTCTGTACTATGTATCTGACGACCCAAGATGGGTGATGTATACCTAATTTTGGGGGCGTCACATCTTCGACATACCAGGTACGTACCCTAATTTCGAGGGCGAAATTTCATAAGAAGGGGAGGTTGTAAGACCCCAACTTTTATAAATAAAGATGAATTTTCTATAAATATCATTTTTGAATATTATGGAGTTAATTTGATATAATGTTATAGTTGTGGGTAATATTTATAAATTTTGCAAAGTAAGCAAGTTGTTATAAAATATTCGTTTGGTCGGAGAATATTCTTTTTGTCGGGGAATATTCGTACGACGACACAATCATTGGTGGACCCCACAACGGAATTATTGTCGGATTGAGAAAACGACAAAATTATCTTTCTATAAAAATAACAGCTGAGGTATTACGTTAAAATCGTTAAAACTGTTGAACTACTTGGTAGTAAAAGTACAGTAATACGCGTGGTTGCATAGTAGCACACGGTATTGATTATTGATGCTTACGTGAGAAGTCACTCAGCTATACTCAATTATTGCTACAGTAATTGCTGCATCATATCTCTTAAATTATTGTCATAGTATCATCTGTATAATATGTTATATTATTGAGACGTTGTGGTAAGTTTGGTTATTTTATGGGGGGCCATATGTCATCATCTAAGAGTCTCTTCGTCAATAGTAATTACCGTCGTCAATAATAATTACCGTCGTCAATAGTAATTACCGTCGTCAATAGTATTTACCTTCGTCAATAGTATTTACCTTGGTCAATAGTATTTACCTTGGTCAATAGTAATTACCTTCGTCAATAGTATTTACCTTGGTCAATAGTAACTACTTTCGTCAATAGTAGTTGTCCCTTCAATATTACCAAGAGTCATTTGACCCTTCGTTAAGACCAAGAGTCATTTGACCCTTCGTTAAGACCAAGAGCCACCCTCAGTTTTTCTATAAATAGAGGCCTAGGGCTTCATTATTTTTCACGAATTCATTCAAGCTATAGAGAGAGAAAGTATAGAGAGAATAAGAGAGAGAGACTAAAAGTATTCTGCTACATCACTTTTCCAATATCCAGTTCTTTTAAGGTAGGGAATATTATTTTTTTTTATATTCATGAAGAGAACTTCTGTTATTCCATTTGTTATTATTCTGTTGGAATAACCAGTATACGCGGTCTACCCTATACTTGGTGACATTCTTCTATTATTCTGTTGGAACATCCTGTCTGTGTGTTTTACACCGGACCTGGTTCCGTTTATTATTCTGTTGGAACATCCTGTCTGTGTGTTTTACACCGGACCTGGTTCCGTTTTATTATTATTCTGTTGGAATATCCTGTCTGTGTGTTTTACACCGGACCTGGTTCCATTATTTATTATTCTGTCGGAATATCCTGTCTGTGCGTTTACGCCGGACCTGGTTCCATTATTTATTATTCTATTGGAATAACCTGTCTGTGCGGTCTATCGCATGCATGGTGATTTCTTTTGTTATTCCATTCTTTATTGTACTCAGTTGGTTAAGTTTTGACTTCTATACTCCATGAAATTTATGGAATATCCTTGATAGTTGCGTTTCATCCAGTATCTTTTCAAGAAAATATTCTTCTAAGCATTCTTGAATTTTACTCCACAATGCAGTATCATGTTGACAATTTGGACGTTGTTAATTCTTGGATAAATTAATTCTTGAACTTGTTTTATTGAATTCTTATATCATTGTCATCATCCTCATGTTTATAAAATGTTGAAAGTCATCTGTGGCCTGTATTGCATAGATGGACTTGGTATGATTATGACCAGGGATTATTCGGTATAATCATGACCGTAATGTTACAAATGATGTGGTAAAAGTCCTCATTGGCCCGTAGTGCATTGATGGACAGTTGTTGGCATGATCATGACCATTAATGAATACACGAATATCCTTGGCCGTAGTGCAGGGGTGATTCGATGATGTGGATTATTTTATTAAGCTGAGTCTCAGCGATCGCAGTGTTGAAAAACCTTTTAAATCATAAAAGATAGTAGAGTTTATTTTCTACTTGACTCTTTTAATGGATTGCTTGTTCCGCTACAGTTAAACTTGATGTCTATTATATTTTATCAGTTTAACATTGTTGAAGGCTAATGATAATTTATTCTGCATTATCTTAGTCATAATATTTCTTACTGGGCTAGTTGAGCTCACCCTTTCTTTCACTGTTCTCTTCAGGAAATGAGAACGTAGCTGGGACAAGTCGGGGTACGGAGTGATGGTCCGAATGATAGTATTAGTTAGTAGTCCTCACTATTCTATGTAATGGTGTGTTAATAAATGTAATGAGGACTCCTTTTGAGTATGAATACTCTCTAGAAGATAATATTTGTATTCAAACTCACAGTTTATGTTTTGTCGTATTGTACACGACAGTTGTATTAATCAGTTGTATTTGTATTCTGTACTATGTATCTGACGACCCAAGATGGGTGATGTATACCTAATTTTGGGGGTTTCACACTTTCCAATAAGAATTTCTCCTTACTGGCGCGTAATTAGATGACCAAACCTCTCCTTAGACAGAATTTTCTAGACATTGCCAATAATGTTATCTAATAATATTATTCAAATAATATGAATTATTGATCTGATAATGGAAAATATTGTGCAGCAACAATTATTGAAATAACAATAATATAAAATATCAACGCGGCAATTATTGATTCAATAAAATAAAATATTGAACAGAAATTACTGTAACAATTATTGAGTAGTGCCTTCTCACGTAAGAATCAATAATTGAAAAAAATACTGTGCAATACCGTGTACTACTGTACAACTACGCGTATTACTGTATTTTAACCACCGGGTATTCCAACAGTGTTAACGGTAACAATTACGTCGTTAATTATAAAAACTCAATTTTTGTCGTTATCTTCATCCGACAGTTATTCTGTTATGGGGCCCACAAATGGCTGCGCCGTCGTACGAATATTCCCCGACAGAAAGAATATTCCACGACCAAATGAATATTCCCCGACAAAATGAATATTTTATAACCACTTGTTTATTTTGAAAAATATTCATATATCATCCTTAACTTTTACTTTTTATCAATTTAACCATTTACTAAATAGAAAAATTGAATATTTTTATTTCATAAAATCTGGGGTCTTACATTCAACGTCTGACTGGAAGGATTGCAGCTTTGAGGAGGTTCATGTCCAGGTCGGCAGAAAGGTGTTTGCCATTTTTTGATACGTTGAAAGGGCCGAAGAATGCAAAGACGTTCCAATGGACTTCGGAGTGTGAGGACGCCTTTCAGAGCATCAAGTCCTACTTATCTTTGGCGCATTTGTTGGTGAAGCCCGCTCCTGCTAAGTCTCTGTATTTGTACTTAGTAGCTAGTTCGTTGGCAGTAGGAGCAGTTTTGGTGCGTGAAGTTGGGGGTAAGCAGCACCCGATTTATTATGTAAGCCATGTCCTTCGGGATGCTGAAACAAGGTAACCGAACATTGAAAAGTTTACTTTTGCTTTAATAACTGCTAGTCGAAAACTTAGGCAATACTTCCAGAGTAGGTTGTTAGTAGTATACACAGATCAGCCTTTGAAAAAGATTATGGGCAAACCTGAGGTATCAGGGAGATTAGCTGTATGGACGATGGAGTTATCTCAATTTTTCATTGAATATCATCCCCGAACCGCCATCAAGGGGCAGGCATTGGCTGATTTTGTAGTCGAATGTTCGTATTCTGAAGCTGATAAAGTTGTGGTAGAAGCTGAAGAATCTAACAGAGCAGTTGCAGTTCTTCAGCAGAGGCAGAGTTCGTGGATGCTGTATACAGATGGGTCTTCTACTACGGACATCAGTGGAGCAGGGATTATTCTGACGAGTCCGGAGGGATTCAAAGTGCAACAGGCCATCAGATTTCAGTTCAAGGCGACGAACAACGAAGCGGAGTATGAGGCAGTGCTGGCTGGATTACGACTAGCTAGGAGTCTCGAAGTGCAAAGAATAGTAATTTTCAGTAACTCTCAGTTAGTCGTTAAGCAAGTCTCCGAGGAATACGAAGCTCGAGGTCATAGAATGGTCAAGTATTTGGCAGAATTGAAAGAACAGCTTCAGTATTTCCAGTCTTACAAGTTTTAAGGGGTCGAACGTAATGACAATTCCATTGCCAATGCGCTCTCCAAATTAGCCACTACGGATGTTAACGTTTTTTATGGGTCGGTTTACTTAGAAATTTTACAACATCCTAGTGTTCATCATGAATCGGTAATGTGCGTTGATCGAACCAACTGCTGGTTGACTCCATATCTGGTGTAACACTCCAGTCCCATATCGAAAGATTGGGGAAAAATTTGTCTACATATAAGGAAATAAGTTACTACCAATAGTACCTTCAAGTCATGACCTTTTGGGAGCCTGTGGTGGGCTAGGATGACCCAAGAAGATACTAGTGGGCCAGTAGTTTGAGGCCTTATTTTGATGAATTTGATTCGATTAGGCCATGGGATTCGACCCAAGATTTGTTCCGGACTCGGGATTTGACCCGGGTTGTTATATATGGTATCAGAGCCAACTCTCGAAAGCTCGGGTCGGGTCATCCGATCGGGTTGCTGGAGGTGGGGACACGAAGGCTGGTGGTATTATTCCACAATGGAGAGATGGAGGTCCAGAGGTGGGAACACGAAGCCAGCCGATATTATCCCACAATGGCTAGAGAGGCAAAGATCTTTGGGCTGTGTGTGTGATCGGTTCTGACGGGAACGTCATAAATTTAAGTGAGGGAGTTTGTAACACCCCAGTCCCATATCGAAAGATTGGAGAAAAATTTGTCTGCATATAAGGAAATAAGTTACTACCAATAGTACCTTCAAGTCATGACCTTTTGAGAGCCTGTGGTGGGCTAGGATGACCCAAGAAGATACTAGTGGGCCAATAGTTTGAGGCCTTATTTTGATGAATTTGATTCGATTCGGCCATGGGATTCGACCCAAGATTTGTTCCAGACTCGGGATTTGACCCGGGTTGTTACATCTGGAGTATCTGGCAGATGGCGTTTTACCTTCGGATCAGATGCTGGCCAAGAAAATCAAGTACAAGAGTGCTAACTTCGTTCTGATAGATGGGGATATGTTTCGAAGGGTCTTCTCGTCTCCACTGTTAAAATGTTTGACTCCGTCCGAAGCTGAATATGCTCTTCGAGAAGTTCACGAGGACATCTATGGTGACCATATGGCTGCTAAGTCATTAGCCTACAAAGTACTTCGTCAGGGGTACTATTGGCCTACCATCTTCAAAAAAGCTACGGAATACGTCAAGAAGTGTGAGAAGTGTCAACTAAACAGTTCAGTCCCACATCAGCCACCAGAAGAGCTATACTCGATCTTATCTCCTATACCTTTTGCTATCTGGGGGGTTGATATACTGGGTCCATTGCCGAAAGCCAAAGGTCAGGTCAGTTTTGTTATAGTTGCTATCGATTATATGACCAAATGGGTAGAAGCGAAGCCACTTAGATTAATAACGGAACAGGAATGCTTAAAGTTCATGAAGGAGTCAGTAGTGTTTCGTTTTGGAATTCCTAAGGTGGTGATATCGGACAACGGATGTCAATTTGTGGGATCAAAGTTTGAAGCATTTTTGAAGGAATTGGGAGTTCAGCACAGAAAGACTTCAGTAGCTCATCCTCAGTCGAATGGACGAGTCGAAGTGACCAACAGAACGCTGCTGAATGGGATTAAGCGTAGGCTGGATGAGGCTAAGGGAAGATGGTCAGAAGAGCTGCTCAGCGTGTTATGGGCTTATCGGACTACACCAAGGACTACAACAGGGGACTCACCTTTTAGACTGGCCTATGGTACTGATGCCTTAGTCCCTGTTGAAATTGGTTCTCTAAGTCTTCGGGTCAGTCAATTCAAGGAGATATACAATGAAGAGGGGCTGAAAGCTAATCTGGATTTACTCGAAGAAGTCAGAGAAACAGCTTTGATTAGATTGGCAGCCTACCAGCGAAGAGTGGCTAAACACTACAATAAGGAGGTATAGCTTCGTAGATTCAAAGTGGGAGATTTTGTCCTTAGAGAAGTCGAAGCATCTACACCTCAGAATCTGGGAAAGCTAATGCCGAACTGGGAAGGACCTTATGAAGTCATTGAGGTACCGAAGCCGGGAACTTATCGGTTGAAGACACTAGACGGATCAGAGATCAAGAATACTTGGCATGCAGGCAGGCTTCGAAAGTATTTTCAGTAGATACAATGTCAGTACACCGGAAGTCTATAAATGTTTAAGTCATCATCAATAAAAGTTTCCTTTTTCTCAAACAAGTCTTGTCATTGTTGTTGTTAACGTCATCGGTGTAAGGAGGTTCGGGTGGACTCGCTGACCATTCGATGGTAGCCTTATCGGCATGTGGTCCTTATGAGTTTGTCAGGCCCTTCGTGGTAGGCAAACGTCATCGGTGTAAGGAGGTTCGAGTGGACTCGCTGACCATTCGATGGTAGCCTCATCAGTAGGTGGTCCTTATGACCTTGTCAGGCCCTTCATGGTAGGCAAGTGTCATCCTTAAGACGTTGTCAGGCCATGCGTGGTAGGCAATTGTCGACCTTTAGACCTTGTCAGACCCTTCGTGGTAGGCAAGTGTCATCCTTAAGAAGTTGTCAGCCCTGCGTGGTAGGCAATTGTCGACCTTTAGACCTTGTCAGGCCCTTCGTGGTAGGCAAGTGTCATCTTTTGGACTTCGTCAGGCCCTCGCGGTAGGCAAATGTCATCTTGTGCAAGTTTTTAGGCCCTTCGTGGTAAACAAATTCCCAATAAAGCAGATCTATCTCGCACTTCGGTAACGAATAAGTATTCCTTTATTTTATTACCTAAATTTTTCTAAGTGTTGAGTTCAGAATGCCTCATTCTTTAACTTCATCTTATCTGTTATATAACTTGCCTAGTTGTTAATTAACAGTTTAAGTTAAGTCCATGAAAGAGCTTGTACATTTTTCAAGATGAATCGATATTGAAGTATTGATAAAAAGCGCACCAAAGTCATAAGGAAGAAAGTTGATATTTCATTTACATAATATTGTTTACAAAATGATAGAAACTTTTACAGAAATCTTACAACTAAGGGAAAAGAAAATCATCTTCAGGAGTCAGCTTCGTCTTCCGAAGAGTCGAGAATGGTCGGATCAACCTTGGCTATGACAAGTCTTGCCTTATCTTTACTTCGGCACTCGTCATATCCATCCGAGAACATTTGGACAATCTCCTCATTCAACTCAGCTGATTTCTGGTAGTCTTGTTGAATTTCTTTCCGAAGATCTTCGGTCAGAGGGGGACCCAAATCTCTCAAAGTGCGAAGCTCTTGAAGCTCCTCTTCGAGCTTTGCTCGTTCCTTCAGATGTCTCAACTCCCTAGCTTCAAATTCGTTCACCTGCAGCGCCAGATCTTGTTGGTTTTCACAAATGTTTTGTTTTTCTGCACAAGAGCTTCATTTCTACGAACCAAGTCTACGTTCGTGTTGACGGTGATTCGGTGCATGGCTTCGGCTGTCTCCAATTTCTCTTTTAACTTATTTAAATCCTTTTGGAGGCATTCATTATTGAAGAGAGCGGTACCGTCGTCCCTTCTCTCTTTGTTCAGAGCCGACGTCAGAATAACATTCTCTCATTTGGCTGCGTCTTCTTCGGCTTCGGTTTCTTTATACCTGGGAAGAAGCCCCCCGAAGACAGCATTTGCCTGCAGACATCCAAAGACAGTCAGTAAATTATTAAAAGAGGTACATAATTTCCAATATTCAGATTGAACAACTAACTCACCTTAGCCTGGTAACTCATGCAGTCCTCGATTAAATCCCTAATCGAGCTATTTTCGAATCGATGGTCATCGGTCTCCCGAACAAAGGAATCGAACAGCTGAAAGGGAAAGTTTGCATTAAACTCCGGCCATACGGTGGGTGAAGATGTGGCTTCTCGCCTGAAGGCTGAGGGGGAGGATCGTGTTGGAGAGGGCATGTGTGACAACCCGAGAATTTAGATAATTATTAAAATCCTAAAATGATGGATTAAAGGTTATAAGATGAACCTAGACAGAAAATAAGTGTATGGAATTGACGTTTCTGTGAAGGAATTTTAAGGATTTCAAAATTTTTAAGAAGAACCTATATGGTTTCTAAATTGAATGAGAATAAAGAAATATGGGTTACAAAATTTCAAAACCCTAGAAATGAATTAATATGTACTTGAAGAAATATCGAGAATAAGGTATTACGATACCTGTAAATTCAATATGAACTGAATAGTCTAAGAAATGTTATATAAGTACATATGGAAATTTTAGTAAGGAGATAAGATTTCACATGAAGAGATGTTATAAGGTTAAACGAAGATGAGTATATGTATAGAAATATATATACTTAGTAAGGTGCTATATATATTTTAGCAAGAGGAATGATGAATTAAGTTATTAATATAAGGATCAAGATAAAACTATGTTAGTAATTAACATAGCTTGAACGTTGACCTTAAATGGCAAATAAGAAGATAAATAAGTTTAAAGTCGTTAGTTAATACGATTAGCAATAAGAAGGGAGTAATTTAAAACTCAAAATTTTAGTTAGAGATAGAATTTTGAAGCATAGACTGCTCGGTTGCGTCCGGAAAGTCAAGTTTAGTCAAAATGGACAGTAAACACAAAATGTGTAAAGGTTGACTTTTGGTCAAAATCAACAGTTTACTTTTTATGGAGAAAAAGGTCAAAATTAGAGCTAGAAGTGAAATATGTTATGATATTATGTTATATGATTAATGGTATAATATTTAATATTATACCAAATGATGTAAAGTAAAAATATGAGAGGAGATCCAATATGCAAATATGTATATTGGTATAAAGCAGTCAGTAAATTAAATTCATATTTGAATAAATGATTAAATATATTAATTTATATATTTAATATATAAATAAATTATTTGAAAACAATTTATGGAGAGGATGAGGAAATTAAATTAAATTATACAATATAAATTGTATAACTTAAATAAGTTATTAAGTATGATAATTAAATAACCTAAATGGTTATTGTTATTTAGTGGTCCTTGTAATTAAATATATACTAGTGACCTAATCTAAGAGAATTGTGGAGCATGACATAATTTATTTAATGATTATGTGAGTAAGTGAATACGAATATTATGTGATGGTTTATATTTGTTTATTATATAATCAAATAAAAGAAACTAGTGTAATCCTAATTATATAGTAGGAATGAAGAATTAAATAACCTAAGGGTTATGAAATTAAAAATGCTTGAGTAAAGAATTTATTTTCTAGAGTGAGAAATAAAAACCCTAATTAAATAATTAGGGTAAAATAGTATTAAAAGTAATGGACTATAATAATATCATAGCCCATTAATTTATTTAGAGTCTAAGAGAATTAAATTTGATGAACTAAGGAAGTTATATTATTTAAACGAGCCCAATTAATTAATTAAGCATGAGACTTGTAGATAGAGTGACTAAGGGCGATTAAATTATTTAATCTAGCCCAATATATTATGTATGTGACAAGTATTATATTGACTCAATTTAATTAGGGATTGAAAGCCCAAGTTAGTTTTGTTAGTAAGTAAAACAATTAAATTTATTAGCTCAATGAGATTAATTAAGGGCCCAAACTAGGCCCACTTGTGGGAGAACAATAATATTAAAAATAATATTAAGTTAAGAGATATATTTTTATTATCTCAAGTTATTAATTTTATAACTTAATTAAAACAAGTTTAGTTGGGTTATAGAATTTAATATACAAGAGTGGTGATTTAAATTCTAAATATTTGGAATGGATACCCTAATTAAATATTTAAGGTGAGATAAGATGGAAAGGTAGTGGACTATGTAAATTACATAGCCCAAACATGTTAATTAGAAAGCCCAAAAGATGAAATTGGTGGCCCAACTTTAAGTTCAATTAAGGAGGGCATATTGGACATTTGGTATGTTAAATAAGAATTAAAAAGAAAGCAATTTTTGGGTAAATCCAAGGCCACATGGCTGGATGTGTAGAGAAAGAAAAGGAGGGGAGATGAATGTGATGATTATTTCACTTTAGTTGGTGAACAAACCTCTTAGGTGTCATTTTTCTATTTAGCCAACACTTTGACAATACTTCCAAGAGTGGTTAGTGAGAGAGAGAAAGCAAGAAAGAAGTTGGGGAATGTATGTAGATATATAAAATATATTTATACATAAATTACTAACAACTAATAAAACCCATTTTCTCTATCATCTCTTATTTTCTACTTTGCATCTAAAGCAACTAGAGAGAGAGAGAAGGGAGGAGCGACACTTAGAGAGAGAGAAGGAAAGAGAGGGCTGCCATTAATGGAAGGAAGAAGAGAGAGGAGGAGATAGAAGGATCCTCCATGGAAAGAGGAAGAAGAAGGAAGGAAGATTTTGAGGAAAAGGTAAATCTTAAAACTAGTTTATGTAATTGATTTTAGTTTTTCCAAATCAAAGCTTGGATTTATGTTTATAAACTCAAAAATCATGGTTATCCATGTTGATGAGTGTTTTTATGTTTAGATCTGTAAGACCCCAACTTTTATAAATAAAGATGAATTTTCTATAAATATCATTTTTGAATATTATGGAGTTAATTTGATATAATGTTATAGTTGTGAGTAATATTTATAAATTTTGCAAAGCACGCAAGTTGTTATATAATATTCGACTGGTCGGGGAATATTCGTTTTAACAGGGAATATTCGTACAACGACACAATCATTGGTGGACCCCACAACAGAATTATTGTCGGATTGAGAAAACGATAAAAATATTTTATTAAAAATAACGGCGGAAATTTTACCATTGTTACTGTTGAACTACTCGGTAGTAAAAGTACAGTAATACGTGTGGTTGCATAGTAGCACACGGTATTGATTATTAATGCTTATGTGAGAAGTCACTCAGTTTGATTCAATTATTGTCAGTTAATAATATGAATTATTTAGCGATAATGACGTTTTGTTTTATTCGTATTATTAACGTAATAAAACAGAAACATCTTTTTATATAAAACAGAATACTTTATTAAAGTTATTCTATAAATAGAATATATTATATTTTATTTAAAAGATTTTTCTTTAAATATGGACCGTCAGATTAAAGTAATCAATCTGGACCGTTCATGGATTAGTTACTATGCATTCTATTTTTCTATAAATAGCAGCTCATTCCTTCATTATTTCTTACGAATTCACTGAACTCTAGAGAGAGAAACTATAGAGAGAAACTATAGAGAGAGAAGAAGAGTA
The DNA here is from genome assembly GCA_016801055.1 of Panax notoginseng. Classification (NCBI taxonomy): domain Eukaryota; kingdom Viridiplantae; phylum Streptophyta; class Magnoliopsida; order Apiales; family Araliaceae; genus Panax; species Panax notoginseng. The sequence continues at coordinate 160,657,567 of CM029012.1, read as the reverse complement.
TTCTGCTACTTAACTACTTCCTTATTTTAGCTCGTCTTTAAAACGGTAAGGGGTGTTATTCTTTCTTATTCATGAAGAGAACTGTTGTTATTCCATTTCTTATTATTTTGTTGGAATAACCTGTATACGCGGATCTACCCTATACTTAGTGACATTCTTCTATTATTCTGTTGGAACATCCTGTCTGTATGTTTTACACCGGACCTGGTTCCGTTGTTATTATTATTCTGTTAGAACATCCTGTCTGTGTGTTTTACATCGGACCTGGTTCCATTTTTATTATTATTCTGTTGGAACATCCTGTCTGTGTGTTTTACACCGGACCTGGTTCCGTCTTGTTATTATTCTGTTGGAACATCCTGTCTGTGTATTTTACACCGGACCTGGTTCCATTATTTATTATTCTGTCGGAATATCCTGTCTGTGCGTTTACGCCGGACCTGGTTCCATTATTTATTATTCTGTTGGAATAACCTGTCTGTGCGGTCTATCACATGCATGGTGATTTCTTTTGTTATTCCATTCTTTATTATACTCAGTTGGTTAAGTTTTGACTTCTATACTCCATGAAATTTGTGGAATATCCTTGATAATTGCGTTTCATCCAGTATCTTTTCATGAAAATATTCTTCTAAGTATTCTTAAATTTTACTCCACAAAGCAGTATCATGTTGACAATTTGGACGTTGTTAATTCTTGGATAAATTAATTCTTGAACTTGTTTTATTGAATTCTTATATCATTGTCATCATCCTCATGTTTATAAAATGTTGAAAGTCATCTGTGGCCTGTAGTGCATAGATGGACTTGGTATGATTATGACCAGGGATTATTCGGTATAATCATGACCGTAATGTTACAAATGATGTGGTAAAAGTCCTCATTGGCCCGTAGTGCATTGATGGACAGTTGTTGGCATGATCATGACCATTAATGAATACACGAATATCCTTGGCCGTAGTGCAGGGGTGATTCGATGATGTGGATTATTTTATTAAGCTGAGTCCCAGCGATAACAGTGTTGAAAAACCTTTTAAATCATAAAAGATAGTAGAGTTTATTTTCTACTTGACTCTTTTAATGGATTGCTTGTTCCGCTGCAGTTAAACTTGATGTCTATTATATTTTATCAGTTTAACATTGTTGAAGGCTAATGATAATTTATTCTGCATTATCTTAGTCATAATATTTCTTACTGGGCTAGTTGAGCTCACCCTTTCTTTCACTGTTCTCTTCAGGAAATGAGAACGTAGCTGGGGCAAGTCGGGGAACGGAGTGATGGTTCGAATGATAGTATTAGTTAGTAGTCCTCACTATTCTATGTAATAGTGTGTTAATAAATGTAATGAGGACTCCTTTTGAGTATGAATACTCTCTAGAAGATAATATTTGTATTCAAACTCACAGTTTATGTTTTGTCATCTTGTACACGACAGTTGTATTAGTAAGTTGTATTTGTATTCTGTACTTGTATCTGACGACCCAAGATGGGTGATGTATACCTAATTTTGGGGGGTCACAGTTGGTATCAGAGCTTAGGGATATGATCCCTGGCTAAGATGTGAGAATAGAACTAGGAGGGGAGAGACGGAGAATTCCTTCGCTAGTATGACCTACCTAAGTTTATTTGCATGGTATTTAATTGGTCGGTCATAATATAAGGATAATATATGACATATCAATTAACTTTTATTTTGTGGCAGTATCTGAAAATGGCATCTGAGAATGTTGAGAATAGCAATGGAGCACAAGCGATTATTGATTCACCACATATCAATAATCAGGATAATGTTCATCAGGAAGGTGACAATCCTCATGCAAACAACAACACTGACCAGATGATGAATGATGGAATGTTCAGAGGTTTTATGCAATTCATGCAACAACAGGTGAAAGCGGCTCCTGTCCACAACGTAGGTGAAAATACTGGAAACTCTCAGGCGGTCACCGCTAAACAGTTTAAGGAGCTGGGACCACCGGAGTTTAAGGGAGAACCCAAACCACTTGTAGCTGAAACATGAATAAAGCAGATCACCAAGATATTTGATGTCTTGGGTTGCTCCGAGGAGCAAAAGGTTCCCTTTGCCGCCTTTATGTTGCGACGAGAGGCAGATTACTGGTGGGAATCGATAAAGCGTACTCAACCTGCCGCACTGAAGATGTCTTGGGGGAAGTTTCAAGAGCTGTTTAACGACAAATACTTTCCCGAGAGTATTCATCACATGAAGGAGGTGGAGTTCATCAAATTGGAGCAGAATAATATGACCGTGTCGCAGTACGAGGCAAAATTTGCAGAGTTATCTCGGTTTGCGTCCCACCTGATGGATAATGAAGAAAGAATGACGCGGATATTTTTAAGAGGTTTGAAGCCGGAGATACGTCAACACCTTGTTTCTCATAAACTGTGTTTGTATTCAGATGTTGTAAATAGGGCTCAGTTGGTGGAGCGCGATAACGAGACAACGCAACCAAAAGAGAGCAGCCGGCAAAATGATAATACCAGTGAGAGCAGTCATCGAAGCGGTGACAACAAGCGTGGAGGGAATCAACAGGCCAGAAATGGTAACCACTTCGGTGGTAATCAGGGCCAAAACAATAAGAATGGGCATTTCAAGAAGAGGAGATTCAACAATGATGGAAAGACGTCAGCACCAGCACCTGTCGTTAAGGAAGGAGAACGACCACCTATCATATGTTTCAAATGCGGAGGGGAGGGGCACATCAGTCCAAACTGCGCGATGCCGTCCAAAGCATGTTATAATTGTGGAAGAGAAGGTCATTTAGCCCGATTTTGTCGTTTACCAAAGACAAATTCAGCTAGGATGGAGGCACCAAAGGCCGTCCCAGAAAAGTCAAAACCGGTTGTGCAAGGGAGAGCGTTTGTTGTGAACTCCCAGAGAGCAAGGAACCCGAATGAGGTCATCACGGGTAAGCTTATCATAAACTCTAACGAAGTCTATACTTTATTTGATACCGGTTCTACCCATTCTTTTATTTCTCCTACTTGCGCTCATCGATTAAATTTGATTCCGGAGAAATTAGACTTTGACTTATCTGTTGAAACTCTATTGGGAGAAACCTTCATTACATCCACGGTTTATAAGTCTTGTTTGGTTCAAGTTGGTACCCACACATTACCTATCGATCTAATTTCATTAAAAATACTTGCATTTGACGTGATTCTAGGGATTAATTGGTTAACTACTCATCATGTAAAAATTGATTGTTTTCGTAAGGTTGTCAACTTTCATATTCCTAATCGACCTATTATGCGAATTCAAGCAACCAAACCATTAAAATCAATCGCTGTCATCTCAAGCCATAAAGCTATTCGTTTATTGAAAAACGGATGTCAAGCTTTCTTAGCTCATGTCACGGATCTAAACAAAAATACGTCAGTTTTGAATGATATTTCTATTGTTAATAAATTCCCTGACGTATTCCCTGAAGAACTTCCTGGCCTACCCCCAGAGCGTGAAATTGAATTTTGTATCGACCTTGAACCCGGTACAAAACCCATTTCCAAAGCCCCATATCGAATGGCTCCTATTGAACTTCAGGAGTTAAAGATCCAACTGCAGGAATTGTTAGACATTGGTTTTATTCGTCCTAGTACTTCTCCTTGGGGTGCTCCTGTTCTATTCGTGAAGAAGAAAGATGGAAGTATGCGACTTTGTATTGATTATCGGGAGTTGAATCATGTCACCATCAAAAATAGGTACCCATTGCCACGTATTGATGACCTGTTTGACCAGTTGCAAGGAGCACAATTCTTTTTAAAGATCGATCTTCGTTCTGGATATCATCAGCTGAAGGTTAGAACTGAGGATATTCCCAAGACGGCTTTTAGAACTCGGTACGGGCATTATGAATTCCTAGTCATGTCTTTTGGATTGACTAATGCTCCTGCTGCCTTCATGGATATGATGAACATGGTATTCAAGGAATATTTGGATCACTTTGTGGTCGTCTTTATTGATGACATCCTTGTTTATTCCAAAAGCAGTGAAGATCATGAGCAACACTTGAGGCTGGTACTCCAAAAGCTTCGTGAATACAAACTTTATGCCAAGTTGAAGAAATGCGAGTTCTGGCTGGAAGAGGTAGCATTCCTTGGGCACGTAGTATCAAGTCGTGGAATATCGGTTGACCCGGCAAAGATTGAAGCTATTCAAAGCTGGGAGCAACCTAAATCAGTGACCGAGGTACGTAGCTTTCTTGGTTTAGCTGGTTATTATCGGAGATTCGTGGAAGGATTTTCTCGAATCGCTACTCCATTAACTCAGCTGACTCGGAAAGATACAAAGTTTGGTTGGAGCGAAGAATGTGAGCAGAGTTTTCAAGAACTCAAGAGGAGACTCATTTCAGCACCTGTTCTAACAATACCATCTGGCTCGGAGGGATTTGTCATCTACAGTGATGCTTCGAGCAAAGGGTTGGGATGCGTTCTCATGCAACATGGAAAAGTCATAGCCTATGCATCAAGACAACTCAAGGAATATGAGAGGAATTATCCTACTCATGATCTAGAGTTGGCAGCTGTTGTCTTTGCACTTAAAATTTGGAGGCATTACTTGTATGGGGAGAAGGTGGAGATCTTTACGGATCATAAAAGCCTCAAATATTTCTTCACTCAAAAGGAACTCAACATGCGACAACGACGTTGGCTTGAACTGTTGAAAGATTATGATCATACCATTCAATACCATCCTGAAAAGCGAACGTGGTAGCTGACGCATTGAGTAGAAGATCATATGCAAGTACGAGTGCGATATTGTCAACACAAAGGCCCATTTTGTGTGATTTGCAAAGGATGGAGATAGAGTTAAAGACTCCAGGGACCCATGTGATGATGGCGAATATACGAGTAGAACCGACTTTAATCGATAAAGTTAAAGCTGCTCAAGCTACAGACCTGGAGCTGATGCGTATGAGGAAGAAAGTGCAAGAAGGTTCTATGCCGGAAGCAAGAATCGATGAAGAAGGAATACTTCGAGTCAACTCCAGACTTTGTGTTCCTAACAACCCTGATTTAAAGTATGAAATCATGATGGAGGCGCACAACACACCGTTTGCAATCCATCCTGGAAGTACCAAAATGTATCATGATCTTCGTCATACATTTTGGTGGAGCAATATGAAGAGAGAGATAGCGTTGTTTATCTCAAGGTGTCTAACTTGTCAACGAGTCAAAGCGGAGCATCAAGTACCAAAAGGTCCATTGCAACCACTTGAAATTCCAGAATGGAAGTGGGAGCACATTACCATGGATTTCGTTACCGGTCTTCCTAGGGTTTCTCAAGGTATTGATGCGATTTGGGTCATTGTTGATAGATTGACCAAGTCTGCTCATTTCTTACCGATACGAGAAACTTATACACTTGAACGTCTTGCTCGTATGTACATAAACGAGATTGTAAGACTGCATGGTATGCCAGTATCCATAGTTTCTGACCGAGACCCAAGATTCACTTCACGATTTTGGGTTAGTTTACAAAAAGCTATGGGCACGGAGTTACGATTTAGTTCAGCATATCATCCTCAGACGGACGGACAATCAGAGAGGACTATTCAAACTCTTGAAGATCTATTAAGACTCTGTATCTTTGACTTCAAGGGAAGTTGGGACAAGTTCTTACCATTGGTGGAGTTTTCCTACAACAACAGTTATCAAGCAAGTATTGGCATGGCTCCATTCGAAGCATTGTATGGAAGAAAATGTCGTTCTCCAGTATGCTGGGATGAGGTGGGTAAAGCAACGTTGTTGGGACCGGAGTTGGTACGTATGACTACAGAAAAGATTCAAACGATCCGACAACGTATAAAAACCTCACAAGATCGACAAAAGAGTTATGCTGATCTTCATCGAAAGGACGTGAAATTTGATATAGGAGATCATGTGTTCTTACGTGTTGCTCCATGGAAAGGAGTTACGAGATTTGGAAAGAGAGAAAAGCTCAATCCTCGATTCATCGGTCCATTTTTAATCCTCGATCGAGTAGGAACTGTGGCTTATAGACTCGCTTTACCGCCAAGTATGTCTCGTGTTCATAACGTTTTTCACATATCCATGTTACGCAAATATGTGGAAGACCCGAACCACATTATTGAGTTAGAACCGGACGAAATAGCGGAGGATTTGACGTATGAAGAAGTTCCTGTTCAAATCTTGGATAAGAAGGAACATATTCTACGCTCCAAGGTTATACCTCAAGTCAAAGTTTTGTGGAGAAACCACGATGTTGAGGAAATGACTTGGGAGTTAGAATCTGAAATGAAATCAAGGTATCCTTACCTCTTCGACATACCAGGTACGTACCCTAATTTCTAGGGCGAAATTTCATAAGAAGGGGAGGTTGTAAGACCCCAACTTTTATAAATAAAGATGAATTTTCTATAAATATCATTTTTGAATATTATGGAGTTAATTTGATATAATGTTATAGTTGTGGGTAATATTTATAAATTTTGCAAAGTACGCAAGTTGTTATATAATATTCGATTGGTCGGGGAATATTCGTTTTAATAGGAAATATTCGTACAACGATACAATCATTGGTGGACCCCACAACGGAATTATTGTCGGATTGAGAAAACGACAAAAATATTTTATTAAAAATAACGGCGAAAATTTTACCATTGTTACTGTTGAACTACTCGGTAGTAAAAGTACAGTAATACGTGTGGTTGCATAGTAGCACACGGTATTGATTATTAATGCTTATGTGAGAAGTCACTCAGTTTGATTCAATTATTGTCAGTTAATAATATGAATTATTTAGCGATAATGACGTTTTGTTTTTTTTGTATTATTAACGTAATAAAACAGAAACATCTTTTTATATAAAACAGAATACTTTATTAAAGTTATTCTATAAATAGAATATATTATATTTTATTTAAAACATTTTTCTTTAAATATGGACCGTCAGATTAAAGTAATCAATCTGGACCGTTCATGGATTAGTTACTATGCATTCTATTTTTCTATAAATAGCAGCTCATTCCTTCATTATTTCTTACGAATTCACTGAACTCTAGAGAGAGGAACTATAGAGAGAAACTATAGAGAGAGACTATAGAGAGAGAAGAAGAGTATTCTGCTACTTAACTACTTCCTTATTTCAGCTTGTCTTTAAAACGGTAAGGGGTGTTATTCTTTCTTATTCATGAAGAGAACTGTTGTTATTCCATTTCTTATTATTCTGTTGGAATAACCTGTATACGCGGATCTACCCTATACTTGGTGACATTCTTCTATTATTCTGTTGGAACATCCTGTCTGTGTGTTTTACACCGGACCTGGTTCCGTTGTTATTATTATTCTGTTAGAACATCCTGTCTGTGTGTTTTACACCGGACCTGGTTTCGTTTTTATTATTATTCTGTTGGAACATCCTGTCTGTGTGTTTTACACCGGACCTGGTTCCGTCTTGTTATTATTCTGTTGGAACATCCTGTCTGTGTGTTTTACACCGGACCTGGTTCCATTATTTATTATTCTGTCGGAATATCATGTCTGTGCGTTTACGCCGGACCTGGTTCCATTATTTATTATTCTGTTGGAATAACCTGTCTGTGCGGTCTATCGCATGCATGGTGATTTCTTTTGTTATTCCATTCTTTATTATACTCAGTTGGTTAAGTTTTGACTTCTATACTCCATGAAATTTGTGGAATATCCTTGATAATTGCGTTTCATCCAGTATCTTTTCATGAAAATATTCTTCTAAGTATTCTTGAATTTTACTCCACAAAGCAGTATCATGTTGACAATTTGGACGTTGTTAATTCTTGGATAAATTAATTCTTGAACTTGTTTTATTGAATTCTTATATCATTGTCATCATCCTCATGTTTATAAAATGTTGAAAGTCATCTGTGGCCTGTAGTGCATAGATGGACTTGGTATGATTATGACCAGGGATTATTCGGTATAATCATGACCGTAATGTTACAAATGATGTGGTAAAAGTCCTCATTGGCCCGTAGTGCATTGATGGACAGTTGTTGGCATGATCATGACCATTAATGAATACACGAATATCCTTGGCCGTAGTGCAGGGGTGATTCGATGATGTGGATTATTTTATTAAGCTGAGTCCCAGCGATAACAGTGTTGAAAAACCTTTTAAATCATAAAAGATAGTAGAGTTTATTTTCTACTTGACTCTTTTAATGGATTGCTTGTTCCGCTGCAGTTAAACTTGATGTCTATTATATTTTATCAGTTTAACATTGTTGAAGGCTAATGATAATTTATTCTGCATTATCTTAGTCATAATATTTCTTACTGGGCTAGTTGAGCTCACCCTTTCTTTCACTGTTCTCTTCAGGAAATGAGAACGTAGCTGGGGCAAGTCGGGGAACGGAGTGATGGTTCGAATGATAGTATTAGTTAGTAGTCCTCACTATTCTATGTAATAGTGTGTTAATAAATATAATGAGGACTCTTTTTGAGTATGAATACTCTCTAGAAGATAATATTTGTATTCAAACTCACAGTTTATGTTTTGTCATCTTGTACACGACAGTTGTATTAGTAAGTTGTATTTGTATTCTGTACTTCGTATCTGACGATCCAAGATGGGTGATGTATACCTAATTTTGGGGGCGTCACAAGATCTACCCATATTAGGTGTTGATTTGGTTGGAATCAAAAGGATTAGAAAAATAGAATTTTTTCGGAAAACTGAAACTTGAAAGTGTGATCTAGCTTTTGATTTTCGAAATATATGATGGATATTTGTGATTTATTATCTTGGGATGCTAGATCTATGTATGAAGGATAAAACCCCCTTTGGAATCACTCAATTAGGTTGAAAATTGAGCAAGTTATGGAATTTATCCCAAACTACTCAAAGCTAAGAAAAACTGTTAGAACCACTATTTTGACAAGCCACTTCCGGGCTAAATTCCGGGAGCTTAACATGTCCGAATATGGATTGTGATAGATGAAAATTGTAGATCGGAAAGATACGAATCCAACAAAATTGACGGATCGTTAATCAGAGTTATAGATCTCATTTTATTTAAGATTTAGTAAAGGACTCCAAAACTGTTTTTTGCCAAAAAGTTGCTGCCCAGATTTTGCGAGGGCTGTTTTGGCAACTTAGTTTATGTAATAAATTCCGGACTTTTGGGACATGAAAATATATTGTATTAAGTACCTTGTGCCCAAAAATGAGCTAATTCCGACTTAAAATGACCAAGTTATGACCATTTCAATTTCTGTGATTTTCCGACAAAAATGGCTATAACCAGAGTTCTATAACTCCGATGGCCACGAAATTTAAACTGGAGGCTCACGTTAACATCTATAAGATTGTATCAAGAGATGAGAATTTTTGGAGTTAAGCACAAGGTAGCTAATTTCTTAAGGAAATGACTAAAAATGATTTTTGAAAAATACCAAAGGAAGTTGGAAAATTTTGAAAAAATACTTTTTGTGTATGAAATATATGTATACATGTTTGTACAAAGGATAGAAAAATAATAAGTTGATTTGGTATTTTTGTGAAAAGGATATGGGATCCAGCTTGTTGGATTAGAAAATCTGATGAATCCAGCTTGCTGAATTGAAAAGAAGTTTATTGAATTAAAAATTTGTTGGATCCAGCTTGCTGGATTGCAATCTAGTTGCTGGATATAGAATCCCGTTTGCTGGATTGAGGTTGGGTTTGTGAATTGACCATCTTGGTTACTGGATTTGGAATCCAGCTTGCTGGATTTGAAATCCAGGTTGCTGGTTTGGTATTTGAATTATTAAGGTGTTAAATCATAATGGATATGATACAGTGATTAAAGAATTTTCAAAGAATGATAATAATATTGATGTGTTAAGATATTATCTAATATTTGATTTAGTGTTAGATAATCTATTAACAAAGTAATTGTATTATGATACAAAGTAGAATATGTTGATTGAAAGACCAATCTTATTATTACTGATAGGTCTTACCAAAAGAAGTTAACTTAAACTGCGTAGCAGTAGTCAACGAATCAGGCAAGTTTTCTTAACTCAAACTTGAGTTGTATGTTCAAAGCATGTTAATAAATAATTGTGGTTAATTATTCACGTCTATATTGATTATTGATTCGCACGTTGTGCAAATTGTAAATGTTCATCAGGTATGAAAGGTTGATTACCTTCATTACCATCTGCTCCAGTTGAATTATTCATGTTCATTATTGACATTTATTCATGTCGTCCTGATCATTCAATTATGAAATTTGATTCCTGCTAGTTCACAATTATATTGTTGGACGTAGCTAGCCTTTTATTCATATTCTTTCAATCATGATATATCCTCAAATAAATTTAACTTACTGGGCAAATTTGATGCTCACCCTTACTATATCATGATAAAAATTTTCAGATTTAGATGAAAGCTCGAGTAAAGACAGAGGCAAAGGCAAAGTCAAGGATTAAGCTATTATGCAGTTAGATCTATTAAATTTTCTGACGAAAATAGCATTGTAAATCTTTTAAGATATTGAACGTATGTATTAAGTTAAGGTTGTAGACCTTGGGAATGATGTGAAAAAGTTTAATGTATAAACAATTTATGTTTATATCTTCCGCAATAGTTGTAGAAATAGTATACCAGATCCTTGGTGATTAGGACCGGGATTTGGGGATGCTACAGCATGGGTGGTTCAGGAGGCGGTGGTAGTTGATCGTCAGAAGGTTGTTTCCTTTTACGGAACAGAGGTGAAGACTCGGTTTGTTTTTCAAGCTCGTCTTCAGAGACATGAATTTCCACAGGAATGATGATCGGAGGATCAACTTCGACAGTGGGAACTCGAAGTTCGTTAACAGATAAAGGGGTCACCTTGGTCTTCCTCTTTTTGGTACGGAGGGCTTGCATCCGTTCATTAGCAGGCATATCAATCAGACTGGTGGTAGAGGTTTGTTGAGATTCTTGAGAAATTGATCTTGGTTTTCGAACAGCCCTCTTCTTCTGACGAGGTCGGCTGGATTCCTCTGCAGTTTCTGACTCTACAAGGAAGACCTCAGCGTCATGGGCCTCTGAAGCCGGAATTTCTTCTTGTGGGACTACGGAGGGGGGTGATGACGATTTACCTAAAAGGAATTTCTCCAAATCCCTTCGGTCGATCGATGTGGGTTTTATCAAAGACACTGCAACAGGAAAAAAATATTCTTTTAGATCAGTTTACTAAAAGAAATCTCAGCAAATTATGTATCGATAAAAGTTTGAAACTCACATTTATGGTCGTACAACCATGCTTGCTTACTCAGGAGTCCGAAGCTCCATTCGTTCAGGGGAATCTTCTCGAGAATGCTTGCCATTTCTTTTACACGTTCCTCTGAAATGTCTCCGAAGTCTGCAGAAATCCGCTCGGAGATGGTCCATTCCGGAATAGAAGAGATTTCGAGTCCCTTCACGAAGAACCATTCTCTGTGCCACCCCTTGTTGCTCGAAGGAGTATCCATCAAAGGTCGTTTTTAAAACTTGGCATTGGGCTTGGGGGGCTGTTTGCTTAGCACTTTGAAGCCTCGTTCCCGAGATTTCCCAACAGAGAAGAGGGTGAAAAAGGAATCGACTGTAGGGGGTATCCCTAGCTCATAGCAGAACGCTATGAAAGCCAGAATGTGGATGTACGAATTTGGCACCAATTGGGCGAACCCCACTCCGATAAACCCCAGAAGAGTAATTAGAAAAGAGTGAAGAGGAAATCTAACCCCCTTTTCTAAAACAGTTATCGGTACAGCGATCCACCCATCAGGTCGATGATACATCCGTTCATACGATGCTGGAGCTCTCACCAGATGGGTGTCCGGAATCTGATAATGACTTTTAATGGTGCGCAGCTCGATCTCGGTGATAATGGAAAGAGTATTGGCGTGGGGGTATTGTTCTTCACTCTCAAAAAACTCTGAAGGATTAGGTAGTGGGTTTGGGGGATTCCTGCAGGGCTAGCAGCGGTTGGGGGGGGTTCAGGTTTGAAACCATTTTGGTAGGGCTATGACTGGGAGGAATGATAGAAATCGGAACTGCAGGAATGGGGGTGGTGATGTCAGAATGTTGAGATGCCATTGCTAAGATCTTGCAGGTAGAGGAGAAATCGGAAGGAAGGAGAGAACAATATGTGTGCAAAATTCAAATTAAGCCGGTAAAGTCGTCAGAATCGGGGAAAGTTGGCTCTTATAGTAGTTGTTCTTTTCAAATTTTGCACGAAAACCAAGGGCGGCGCATTAATTGGAGGTAATGATGTAGGAGGGGAAGAGGTAGCGTCCGGTTGTGGATTTAATAATTTACCCGGAGTGGATTTATATCCCTTGGGCCTCCAGTTTTTGTCCATAAAGCTGACGGAGGCGTGCCATTTGGGCCTCAGTGGATTTCTCTTGTTTCCATCCTTTTTACCATGGGCCTATATTATTAACAGTCTTCCATTAAACATCTTGTTTAACAAAAGACTGGGGGGCAATGTTGGGTCATGATACTTTAACTATTGGGTCGAACCTATTGAGCTCTTCCTTTATATTATGTTCCTCATACCTTAGATGTATTGGGCCTCTCATTTGGACCGGTCCTCTATACAAATTACAATTTGACCCATCTTTGACCGGTAATCATGACAAAGGATGATAGTTGACTGTGTTCTGCCACCTCTCTGCATGCATTAATGAGGATGAGACTCAAATGACCGGCGGTGGCAAACAGTGGTAGCAGGTAGAGAAGTGAACTACATACTTTTGGCTGAAATGACCGGGAGTGGGAGGAGGTGTCAGGAGATAGTGGGTGACACGGTAAATCGGGTCTGGAGTACGTATGGGGCAAGGATCACACAAGAAAATAAGGTAATAATACATTACACCACACACAATCATATTATTATTCTCTCTCAAGCACTAGACATTATATTCCTCCATTGTTAACCTTGTGATCGCTTGTACTGACTCTCACGCTGGAGCTATCCCCCGACGGTCAGGCCGCCAAGCTTTAGGTGTTGACTTGTTGAACTGTGCAGGATCAGAACGTCTTACGTGATTGAGACGTGGGAGAAGATCTTGGCGTTAACACTACTTATTTGCCACATCAGCAACATGCTTATGCATATGAATATGTGATACATTAATGTCAACCATTCAGGAAATCAAACATGTTAGGTTTAAATTTTGGGAATCTGAGAGTGACAATGATCTCCCACCTTCTCTGCTAGGGCTTTAATATAACACCCAGGCCCAGTCTGGTGAATTCTAACTTGTTCAGCTCATGTTTTGCCCCCATTTTGCCACACCAAGGCTGGCCCAGGCGTTGGCAAACAATTGGAGCAAGTCCATTTGATGCTGCAAACATCCTTGAGAATACTTTTCCTAGTTCTAGAAATAATAAACTAGATTATATTTTTCCAGATAGTTGCATATATAATATGAATATGGTTAGAATCTAAAAAGTATACTTGCTAAAAGCATAATACATATATGTGTCTGCAGCACGCAAACAGTAATTATCCTAAAGTTGCCGACAAAATCAAGAAGAAGAAGATGATCAAATTGCTCTATGCTTCCAGGCTCTTCTTTTTTTCAGAATATGTCATTAACCTGAATGACATTGCTGTATGTGAAAACCTAGATGAATAGACACTATACTAACAACCATTACAGGAGGCATGCCAACACTTTCATTAAAAGCTATATTATCAACAAAATGTGTAAACAAAATCCTTTTCTGATAACACAGTTCTCATAGTTTCTTCTTCAAGTATATACATCTCACAGCTGAAACTCGACGCCTAGACACAATACATTGTAACAATTTGACTATCTACTAACTTCTCCCCCTCGAACCAATATCAATTGAACATACGGAAAAACATATGCAAATAAATGGCATGCTATCTACATCTCCCAAATAAACTTGCCAAACAGAAAAGAAAAACAGTACATCTCTTTATCGGCCATCGGCGGATGTAAAAGATTCTGCAAATCCAGCAGGCCTTGATGGGATACTACCCTTACTGTCCTCAAGGTCCACATAACTGAATTCTTTTCCTTCAGCTTCTTGCCAGCCCTTCACCATTTGGTTAAGGGGAAGGCTGTAATCAATACCACAGTAATCCTCAATTTCATCATCGAGTGGTTTCCATTTCTCAACGAGTGGAGCCAGTACATTCACGGCATGGCCCATATCGGGTCTTTGGCTGGGCTGCCTTGCGGTGCAGTGACCAGCCAATTCAGCAATAGCACAGATACTTTCAAATATTTCTTCTTTCATATCAAGGGTTGGGTCAATTGCAGCCATCAGCTTCTCTTTACTAGATTTGATGTTCCAGAACCATGCTGCCAAGTATTGGCTTTCTTCGGGTCTGTCCTCATCAAGTGCAGTTAACCCAGTTAACAGCTCCATTAGCACAACACCAAAGCTGAAGACATCGGCTTTCGTTGTAATTTTACCCGTTACTGAATCACAAGAGTCAAGAGTTACTATGATATTTCAACATCTTAGAGGCAAACAATGAGAAATTAGAACTTTATGATGATAAAAATCACTGTTTACATATCCTACATTTAGCAAAGAAAATTAACTAACCTAAGACTTTTCTGATCATCTAACAGGTTTAATGAAACCGGCGACTTTTTATCTAGGTCTTTTAAACAAAATTTAGAATTTTTGTTTGAGCACTAAATGTTAAGCCTTTCAAAATTAAAGAAAAATCCCTAAAGTTTAAAGCAAGTTAATCTCTATTAAAATGTGAAGTTCTGGTCTTTGCAAAACTCACTCTGTATCAAGTGCAACATTTATATAGAGGGGAAAATGGGGAAGTAATAATTGTAAGTTGAAGGAATGCTTACCAGCATATTCGGGTGCTAAGTATCCAAAAGTTCCAGCAAGCCTTGTAACAACAGATTTCTCCCCATCAGGAGCAAGTTTTACCAGTCCAAAGTCTGAAACTTTTGCTTTGAAATCATCACCTAGTAAGATATTTGAAGACTTGAGATCTCTGTGTATGAAGCTCTGATGAGCCAGAGTATGAAGATACTCCATCCCTCTAGCAACATCCAAGGCAATATTTAGCCTCTTCTTCCAAGACAAAGGCTCCAACTTCAACCTCTTCCAGTGGAATAGATGCCTGCTGAGAGCCCCTTGAGGCATATACTCGTAAACAAGAATTCTCTCGAAGCCTTCAGTAGAATACCCCAAAAGAGATACCAAATGTCTATGGCGAACCTTTGAAAGAACAGCTATTTCAGCATGAAATTCATCCAAAGCTTTGCCGCCAATGACTCCAGCCTCCATCCTTTTCACTGCTATTTTTGTTCCATCGTCCAATTCTCCCTTATAAACTACCCCAAAACCGCCACGGCCTAGCTCATTTTCTGGGGCAAAATTCTTGGTCACATTTCGAAGAACTTGAACAGATATGACCATATTTCCAGACTCGATGACATGGGAATGCATTCCGCTACTTTGCCTGCTGGCAGAACCGCTCCCTGTCAGTGTAGAAGCACTTCCATTGTTGTTACTAGCAACTGCAACCTTGACCATATTGTCAGAATAAGATGGGTCCCTTGGATGAACCACGAGGGAAGTAGGAGTTTGGAAGGAATTTTTTCTCTTCGTACAGAAATATATAGATAGTGGCACAACCAGAAAGACCAGGACAGCAAAACTTGCAACTGGAGCCACAAGCACAACCAATTTAGACCTTTTAGAACTTTTCTCTGAGGTTGGTTCATGACGATAACTTTCAGGATTAGTACTCAAGCCTGTAGATGGGGAAGTTGGGTTGTTGTGCTGGGACTGCGAACCCCCAGAGGATGAGCCATCGTCTGGTGAAGTAGTAGTTGCGGACTTATTGGAATTTACTAAAGAATTTCCACTTAAGACTAGTTTTACGGTGCTAGTGAAGTTTGGCAAAGGAGGGGCAATGTTGTTGCCACTCAAATCCAACACCGCCAAAGATTTCAAGCTAGCCCAGTTTGTAGGAATTAGACCGGTTAGATGGTTAGACCCAAGTATGATTTCAGTAACTGAATTAAGGTTAGCAATAGAAGAACTCAATGTACCTGAAAGATTAAAATTGGGAAGGTTTATCATAGAAACCTTTTGGTTGGAATTGCATCTCAAACCCAACCATGGTCCATCACATGGATTATTACCAGACCATGAAGAAACAAGCCTTGGTGGATAATTTACCCCATCAAGAAATTCTAAGAGAGCCATAACCTCCGGGGCACAAGGAACCCCCGGATCAGATCGACAAAATGAATTTGTTTTATAACTAGCATTAACACCTTTGAACTTGGGTATGGGACCCATGAAGTGATTATTATTCAAATCTAAACTTCTAAATTCCAAAGTGGCCAAGCTATCCGGAATTAGGCCAATAAGATCATTGCTATTGAGATTGAGTTCCTGCAATGAAGTCAAATTACCAATATTTTCTGGAATTTTACCTGAAAAATGGTTCCCATGAAGCCATAGGCTAGTGAGCGAAGTCATTGATGAAACTACATCAATCGGACCTGTCATTCCATCGCTGGACTGTTGATTTAACCAAAGAATCCTCACAATTGAGTCCTTAAATGTAGCAGGAATACCCCCAGAAATTCGATTGAAGGACAATCTCAAAACACTTAGCGAAGGGAGTTGTGCCAAAAAATCTGGCAAAGGACCAGCCAAACAACAGTTCATCAAAGTAAGATTGGTCAATTGAACTGAATTTTGCAGGTCAATTGGCAATGACCAACCAGTGGTGGCATTAAGGGGGTTGTCATCTAATGCCAATATCTCCAAACTATCAAGTCCTTGGAAGAAATCCAAGGGAATTGTATCAAAATTGTTGTAATCCAAATAAGCAAACTGCAATTTTGATAACCCACTAAATGATGGTAACATACCACTGAATTTGTTTTGTTGAAGGCCTAAATTTGTAAGCATAGACAAGTGGTTGAAATTTTTGGGCAAAGGACCCTTCAAATTCAAGCCTCGCACTTGAATTTGAGAAACCCTGTTCCCATCACAGAATATATGAGGCCAACTTGGAGGACCACAAGGGTCATCACCATTAGAAGGCCACTTCAAGAGCTCTGCATTCTCCAAACCTTTACTAAACTGGTTGAGAATTGCAAGGTCATTAGGGTCTGTTATACTTGAAACAAATGAAACTAGAGAGATAGAGAGTGCTACAACAAGCCTTATCTGCTCAGCTTCCATGGCGGATCTTTGACATAACAAGTAACACACCAAGAGCATGGAGATTTAGAGACCCAAATTTTAGCAGAGGAGCTCAATGTGAAGTTTAATGGATTTTTCTTGAAACACCCATTTCAAATCTTGGAAGATAGAGTGAGAAAGAACATGGGTTTCTCGACACCAACCCAGCACACAGAGAAAGAGAGAGAGAGTGATGATTGGAGAGAGAAAACACGGCAGTACTAAATTTACAGAGGGAAAAAAAGAAACTTGTAGTTAAGCTTGGGGATCAAGATATATATTACTAGTTTATAATATTATAATAATATAAATGACCATAAACGCCGGATCTCTGACAAATATTCTACGGCCAGATTATTTTACTTAATTCTACATAGTCTTTGAACTTAAGATTAGAAGAAGAAGAAGGAGATCGGGAATTTAAATCCATATTCATTTCCTTTTTATCTTTTTTAACATCATGTCTCATAGTGAGTATCTTATAGTATTCCGGGGGTACACGTGTCTTGGATTGAAAAAGATTTTAAAGGACAAAGGTGTAATTCATCCTTACGTGAACCTACAGCTACAGCTACAGCCGCCTACTGTACTTAGTACAAAAATGCGTGTTGATAATTGATTGGGCTTGAATACTCCTATCCTATGGCATATTGTTACTGCTCGTGGAAGCAGGTGATTGGTGAATAAGAATACTAATAAGATAGAAAAGGACATGCCGACATGGTAAGAAAATTCTAGTATTATTATTATTAGTAGTAGTATATCTGTTGAATTAGTTTTCTTCTTGTTTAATACATTCAATATTATTATAATTTCTAAGCGTTGTATAATAAAATGTTGCGATATTTTATTAAAATTGTTATTTCATTATTATTATTATTTTTTTAATTTCATAATATAAAATGACTTTATACATATGAGTTCACTGAGCTAAGCTAGTATTGAGCCTGCATGCATTTAACAAACAATAATTATTAAGTGATTATTTATTAGATGGAAAATAAAATATTAAAAAAAAGTGGCTATTGAATAGACCAACTGATCCCCTGACCAATGGTTGCTCCCGACTCCCGGATGCCGTAACCATAATGCAATCAATCAATCAATCAATATACGTATATAACAAACTAATGAGAAATAAATTAATTTAATTGATATTTTAAGGGTAATTTAATTATTAATTTATAATTTTTAAACTAATTAATACATCAATCAATCAATATAATTATATAACAAGTCAAAAGGAGATTTTATTCAAATTAATTTGATTAGTCATTTCAAGAATAATTTAGACATCAATTTATAATTTTTAAATATAAATTACACAAGTATAATAGTATATGTTCAAATTCAATGAATACGAATATAATTTGATATATATGTATATATATAATAATCTAAAAAATGAACTTATGATTGAATTATTTTGATAAGCAAACAATATATAAAAAATATAGTTTGTACCTTTCACGGGTTCCAAACTTGTTCCTATAAATCAAATGATAAAATCAATCAGACCCGACCAGCCAATTATGGGTAAATTGAACAAAAATAAAATAAATAATAATTTATTAAAAAAGTATTCTACAAAAAAATATTATATTTTTATAAATAATAGTATAAAATATTATTACGTTCTTAAATTTAACAATATAAATATAATATTTCACTATCATATGACGACATTAAACTTAACACTAATTAGATATTGAGATAAATATAAAATATATACCATAAAGTATTGCAAACCTTTTTAAATAGAGATCTTCTATTAGATCGAAAGGAATATGTCATAATAAGATTTCAGAATATACATGACTCTTGTTATATATTAGGCTCTTGTTATATGTTGCAAAAAATTTGTGTTGAATTATAATTATAAAATATATTAATATATAAAAAGACTTTATTTTTTATATATTATTATAAAAATAATAAATTATAATCAATATTTATTCATTTAATTGACAATTATAAAATCAATATAAATATTTATAATATATATACTTACTTTTGATTGTAAAGCGAAGACATCCAAATTTATATTTGGGAAGTGGTTAGCATGAAGTTAACTTAAGTCAATTGATCAATACAGTATAGACACGCAGGCGGTAGGTGATCTCTCTGTGTGTGTCAACATTATATTGGTCAATTGACGGTGAAGTGATGTTATTGAAAATTTGGATTTGACGACCAATTTATTACATTTCTTTTTAATTTTCTTCCATTATAGATCACGTGTGGTAATATATTTGTTATACATGATCAATGAATTTTATTTTTTTTTGTAAAAGATTAGAATTATTAAATATATTTTTAGCATTAAATATTAACAACAGTTCTCAAGCACTCAAATAATAAAATTATTCATATTTATTGAATGGCAAAAAACAAAGACTTGATAACTACGTATATATCACAAAAATATAATAGGAGATTTATCAAATTTAAGAAATAAATAAAATCAAATGTGTAAGGATAAAAGAGGATTCACTGTTCCCCCGCAATGATAATTATAGAATTAAGCAAAATTAAAGAAAAAGATAATGGAGGATAGTAGATGAATGAATTTTAGAGTTAAACTAATTAAAGGGGTTAGCTTCCCACTTATTTGCCATTAACATTCACGTCCCTGTCGCAGCCACTGCACCATGGAAATTAAAGCATTACAGTAATCATAATTAGTTAAAGCTAATCACAATTACTAGTATTTCCAAACATGCATGTAGATCAGAATTAGTTAAAGCTAATCATTCCTTCTTCTTTTTTGCTCACACCGAGAGAACTAAATAGGTAGTACTCCTATTTTGAGTAACGAGGAGTGGCTAACATAAAATTAATTTTTATCAATTAATTAATACAATGTAGGTACGCAGATAAAGAGGTGATATCTCTCTGCGTGTTAATACTGTATTAGTCAATTGACTAACTTACCATGAAATTAAATTTTATGATAACCGGATTCAATTTTAATCAAAAGATTATAAAGTTTCGGCTAAGCTTGGTGCAAGTGTGTAGCTGTGACTTGCTCCATCTGTTGTTTTACTCTTTTGTGCTTATAACTTTAAATATATTATTATTTTATATCTTTTAATTTACTTTTACAAACTTTATAAAATTTTAATTTTTATCTTATATAATTTATACACATAACGCCCGCCCGTAGCACAACCATAGAAATGTTTATTGTCAAAAAAAATCCTTCACTGAAATGTTTATTGTCAAAAAAAATCCTTCACTGAAAATGAAAAGTAGTCCTATCACTTTACTTTACATTGGCCAGTGTCACACATTCTAGTGCATGACATTTAATTTCAGGGTCACGATTTTAACTATTTTTTATCATATATTTATTTCATAGTCTATGTCATTTGTAACTTTTACTTATTAAAAATAATTTTAAAAAGATTGTGATTAATTTTTCTAAATTATATTAAATATGAAATAATTTTAATCTTTTTTTTATTTAAAACGTCATATATTATGGGACGAAGTGATAGAGTATAACATTAGTTAATTTTTGTAATCTGGGACCTTATATATAATTAAATATTTCACAAATATAAAACTACCGACAAAAAAGTAACTCATGTTTTTGGATATTTATGCACTTAAAAATAATTTTTATGAGCATTAATTAACAAACACAAAAAACATGTATTTTTTTAAAAAAAATTAATCGTTATACTAATTTTCTCTTTACGTAATGGAGTAGTACTCAATTATTAACAAGTGTTCATACATTAGGAGGGAGTTTGGCCCACCCCACCCCACCCCACCCCACCCCACCCCATTCTTGATAACAATGCATTCAACGCAAAAACTTGTAGGTGTTGATTTTGGGGTCATTTTATTTTATATTCATAGAATTTTAAGTTAACTAATTTAGCTTTACCCTTGTTACATTTTACCTAATCAGTCCACAAATTCAAAAATCAATTAAAACAAAACAAATATACCAAAAAAAATTTACTAGTATAATTTATCTTTTTGAAAAGGGGAAACAAACAAGTTGGTCTAAAATTTGTTTTAGTCAACATTAACAACCCCTTTTCCCTTTATTCGGTTGTTCCCAAATCATCATTCGGAATACCAACTCAAAAACTCGACCAGTATTTATTCATGATGCCAAAAATGTGGAAAAGAAAAGAAAAAATAGCTTAATTTAGTATTATTGCAATTTTTTTAACTCATAAGTCCATATTACGCCCTCATTTATCAAAAAAAAAAAACAAGAAGAAATGAATAATAGTTATAACATAAAAAAAAAAAAAAAAAAGAAGAGTAAATACGAGACATACAGTATATTAAAATAGTACAATAATGGTAGGATTTCTTAAATATAAACAATTATTACGTGCATGACAAATAGTATTACATAAATTTATAATTATCGGTGTTATATTGATATTATTGTTTGGACAATAAGTTTGTTTAGGTGTGTGGCGGTGCAAAGTCGACTTGTGGTTGCATTGGGCCACATAACATATGATATGAAGTTGTAAGCTTTTTGTTTGTTCCTACTAGTGGTAGTGGGGGAACTGAGTCCAACGACTCAAAAAGTTATGGGCCAGACCCGTTATATTCCGAGTTCCCTTTGCCCAAAAACAGTATTAAGGATACGAATTTTTTTATAGAAGATTGCATTATAATTAATATATATCTATATCTAATATAATAAGACAAAATTAATATGGGACAATACCTTAATTGTTATTAAAATATTTTTTAAAATATCTCAAATTTTATTTTTTTTTATTTTAACCAGGTCTAAAATTTAACCACATTTAAAAAACTTTTTAAAGTGCAAAGAAAGAAGAAAAAAGATATACACATTTATCACTTCTCCAACGAACTGGAAGGAGCGAATTAAGAATAAACCTGGCTATAGCGACGGTTTTTTCCGTCGCTAAAGCATAAAAAACCGGTTTTTTATATAATTATAAATTTTCTTTTAACTTCAAAACTTACCTTTTTTTTAAACGCGGAAAAGTACATTTTATATATATTCTAAAAAAAAAGTATTATCAGATGAACTTTAAATTTATACTCCCTCATCTATGAAACTAAAGGTGGCAAACGGGCGGGCGGGCGCGGGCCCGGCTAAAACGGGCCGGGCCAAAAAGGCTTGAATTTTCACGGGTCAAAAAAAATAAGCTCATAGCCCGCGGGCCGGGCCGGGCCGTCGATCGAATGTGGTTTATGCCTATTTTTATGTACTTTTTTGAGCCCGCAAAGCCCGGGCGCGGGTCGGGCCGGGCTTTGAATGGGCCGGGCCAAAAAGGCCTGGGTTTTTATGGACCAAAAAAATACTGCCCAAAGCCCACTTTTTGGTGGGCGGGCCGGCCCGGCGCGCGGGCTTTGGGCCCGTTTGCCAGGTCTATATGAAACAAAAATTCCAAAATGTGCAATTGTATTTGTCATTTTGTTGTTATTTTTTAAAAAAAAACAGAGTTTCAATTTTTTGAAAATAATATAAAATAACATAATTGTCACAAATTTATAATCACAATAACGTTTACTAATTTTTAACGTATATAATACTAAAATTTATAAAATGTATGCAATTAATAAGTTAAGTTGTGAAATTACTAAATATTAATAATAATTACTACTTAGTGTTGTAGAACTATAATTGTTTTATATCCCACAAATGTAATGTTAACTTAATTTTATACAATAATTTTATTCTAAAAAAGAGTAATTTAATTACTTAAGTCATATAATAAATTTTAATTTAAAAATTTATTAAGATTTTATTTTACTCAAATTTGGACTCTAAATATTAAAAATATAGGAAAAAATATTATGATTACATGATACTCCCTCCGTTCTAATTGACAAATTGTTTTAATTTTAAACTCAAAATTGACAAATTGTTTTAATTTTAACCAATGCAATGATAAATATTGTAAACAATGTAACAATTGTTATTCATTGTAAGTTTTATTATTTCATAATTTTTAATGAGTCATCTTAATTTTGAGTTTAAAAATGTTTGAAATTGATTTTCAAAAGTCAACAATGATTAAATAATTTGAAACGGAGGGAGTAATTAATATTAACAAATATATTATATTATAAAATATATTAATGATTAAAATATTAAATAAAATATATTAAATGTTAAAAGAACATGTTAATGAGTAAATTTTAATTAGTAATTTTATTTAATGTAGGAGGCATTTAGTTAAGTAATGTTTAAAATAATTTTGAAATGTATTAGTGACTAAAATTTAGTTAATTTTTTAAACTAAAATTTATAATAGAAACTTATTATTCAACAAAAATGTTATTCCTAAATAACTACATATTAAAAATATTGAAATGAATATTATGAAAAAATAATAGTTAATATTGAAAAACATAATATATATTAACAAATATATTAATGATTAAGTTTTAATTACCATTTTTATTCAGGAGATCTTTAGTTAATAATTGTTAGAAAAATTCCTCACTTATACGTGGTATTAATTATTAAAATTTAATTATGTTTTAAAACAAAAACCATGATAGTAACTTATTATTCTACAAAAATTTTAATGCATATAGAGTTTCTTAAACACTATTTAGGTTTTTACGTTGTAATCATTTTTGAATTCTAAAAAATTATATATAAATTCAAAAGATTAAAAATAAAAAGTAAATATTAAAATGTAAAACTATATAAAAATTGAATATTAAATTAAAAATAACCAAAAACAAATATTACTAACATTCAATTGTAAGTATTTGATAATTGTTTGTTTGAGCAAACGTTTGTAGTCGCTTTAAGAGTAATAGTAAGTTAATTTAAAATTCAAAAAAATATTTTATAATCGTCAAATATAAAATAAATTAGAAAGTAAAAATAATTTTACTTAAAAAGAGAACTAGTGCTTTGCAGGATGGCTTAGCCAGTATTTTTAAATGGTGATACATGCAAAACATAAACTTTTTAGGTATTGGGTCGGTGATAGAAACACCCTTCCCTAATTACTCAATTACAAGTAAGCCATTTACCAAACCTTCAAATAAAAATATAAAATCCGGAACAAACCAAAAAAGAAAATTCAAATAATTTTAGTTTGACAGTGCAAACTAAAACTGATCAGGCCTCACATATTTGCTCCATATAAACAATCCTCCATATACTGACATATATATACATACATGTGCAAATGTAGTTAGCAGAGCTCTCATGCAAGTTTTTAGCAAAATTCAGCCAACCCAACCCAACCCCCCAAACACATCTAGAAATCTCACTGGCACGAGACTCATCTGCCCCTATTAAATCTTACTCTTGAGCAATGCTACTTGCAGACTTGTATTAAATACATCACCGGAAAGGCCTGGGAGTTGGTCCCAACATTAACCCAGAGCTCCATCAACAGACTGGGAGCATATCATAAAATTTGAGATTTAACTTGATGAATGTGAGATCATCTCAAAACGTGCGGGACCAATGTGGTGAATGAGGGGGAGAGATCTCAGGCTTCCATGCAGGTCTTTTCAACCTTTCACACTCTTTAATTTCAGTGTGTTGGATAACTTTACCTCCTCCTGCTATAGTAGAACCCACCTCCAGAATGCTGATGATACCGATGACGTGATCCGGAACTCCTCCCACCATGCCCTTCCCATGAGTGGCCTCGGCCAGAAGCTCTACCACCCCCACCTTGTATCCAGCTGATTGGTTGGTTTCCCAGTCCATTAAACTCCTCTTCCTCTCTATCATTATACTCTAAGACCAACCTCTTAATGTCTTGCTTCTCCTCAAGCTCAGCTGCTTCCTTCTGTTTTGTGCTCTGTACAAGTGAGGAATCTCGGGGTATAAACATCTGTTTTGTTTGTTGCTTGCTGCCACGCTTTACAAGAACTTTCACACGAACCTCCTTGCTTCCCCTGGCCTCTTCATCCAAAGTTTCGTCGCCACTTTCACCTTCAACTCCTCTTCCATGATGATCCTTAGTGGGTCCCTCAAACACATTCATTGGTATCATCATGTTCAATGTTGGCCTGGCCCGCAACTCCAGCTTTCTTGAATCCAAACTTTCCTGCATCATAACCGTTTAAATCATACGCATGAGTATCAGTCAGCATATATTGTTCCCATAAAACTCCAGTACAGACCATTAAAATAGAGCTTCAGGAACTACAAATTTCTTTTGCTTGGTTCCATCTCTATCTTGTTTCAAATATAAGAAAAGATGCATAAATCAATAAATGCCCCCGAATACTTATAATATAATGAACAAGTCCTAGGTTACCTGCATTAGGGCCCTAAATTCTCTGTCAAAGTCAGCTTCCTCCAAAGGATCCACTTTCGTGACCTTTTGCCTGACTCGGACTTCATCTTCATCAGAAGCATGATCACCCCCATCCGAGTAGTCATCTTCACTGTCACGTGTATCATCGTGATTCTCTTCATCCAGCTCTTCCTCGTAATCTTGTACGTCTGGATCAATGGTGCCACTCCCAGAGTCGGTGTCGGTATCCTCGGCTACCTCTTCATGTGCCTCGCCATTTGCCTCAACACCATTTGCAAGCTTTTGTCCATTCACTGAGATGCGTCCCGAAGTAGTCCTGATTGGATGTTTTTCTCTGTCTGGGTGCTTCTCAATATTGGTTTTGTCAGTTGAAACTGTACGCTCATGCTCCTCAAGTACGACTAGAGCTGCGTTAACTTCTTCAATAGATGAATATCGGGTCATGTTGGGGCGTAAATCTGCAAATAAGTCCTGCAAATGCTTCGATTCATTAGTTGTTTGATCTTTAAAAGCATATAACAGGATAATATTAGAAAGAAAATATGAGTGCACCAAAAAAAAAGAAAAAGAAAATAGGAGTGCAGCAAACTCTACTTACCCTGCAGGTAAACAGCAAAAAAAAACCCCTATTTCTTTTAGAAAAAGGACAAACAAGTTGATCATCTCCAACTCCAAAACTATTCAACTTTACCAGCAACTCAAACTCAGAAAATAGTCATTACTTGGTTAATTGGCTTGCAACTTGCAAGCCTTACCAATTACATTTTTTATGTCCCAGAGATTCAGTAACATAATCTACAGCATGGTTGAGTTCCAAACTTCTTTCAATCCTTTGGTTGATCATGATGTGGTAATAAAATAAGAAGTGCTAATAAGCTGGGCACTGTCTGGTCGATTATGCATCAAGCAGAAATATACATCTCCCAGCTTGATCATTTTAGTCATTTGTTTGGTTATGAGCCCCTTGTCCTCAATACCATAATCTATTCGAGAAATGGCCAAAGTTCCAATGTTCTCAGTGAACAAGGTCTCAAGAAAGCTAATCTATCTTAGTGAACAAATCTAGAAAATATATCAATAATGCATGTGGGAACTTTAATAATTATACACTTTCGAAAACATTTAAACAAATGTCCAGACTCCTGCGGCAACATCACCATAAATAATTTCGTACCAAGTGAAGTTTATTCAATGTTAATACTAACCAAGGCCCTCCAGGCCCATGATTGATAGAATCAAAATAGGCTGAAGGCAACCTCCACGGAGTACTTCTTTGTACCGTAAAACATGTATTCTTTAGACATGCCGGAGATTTTTAACACCAGTTTTGTAGTTGATGAGCACTATAAGTCATCCCATGTCTTGCTAACGAAAAAGGTAATTGGTTCTGATGTCTAAGAAAGGTCAATAATCCCATACAGGTATACACAGGGATTTCAATGGAAAAGTATTCAATATGATGGTGTGACCAACTTGTTGATTTTCAACCTCTGATATAAGAAAAATATTGAAACATTATTTAAATCCAAACTTTGGATTATCAAATTCCTTAAACCCACTTCAAGTTGTACGTGTACAGGTAAATTCATTCAATATCAAAAGGATTCAGATTACATACAAGGAAAGAGCATTTCTAAGACTGACCTGCAAGTCGAATTCAATATCCAGCGGTACTGCACCTTTGCTTAGTATGTACCTCTGGAAATGAATTAAGAATCGATCCAGCTTCCTCTTTGATGAACCTCGATCAAAATAATGTCCACAGGTTTCAAGAAGTGTAATAACCAACCTGATACGGAAACAATCTTCCGGTGGATCCAATACATCCTCCTAGTAATTTTAAGAGGAAAAAAGAAACATATATCAGCAAGTTAGAGGTTTAAAAATAATTGCCGTTATCCTATTTCTTAATAAGGAGGTTACTTAATAGAGCTAAAACCAAAAGTTCTGGTAGAAAAAAGAGGATTAGATTCACCTTTTCTTAAGCAAAATCACAAAAATGTCTTGTAAAGAATAGAATTCCAAAGTACACACACTGGCTCTCTGACTACCGAAACTGCTCTAGATTATCTAAGACCTCTAATCCTCTATGTGGTCAAATTATGACCCAACTGTTAGAAAAATCACACCTTCAAGGGAACAGTTAAACCAGCAAGCACTTAATCTAGATATGACATAACATTCTCTAACTGTTTTTGTTTTTTGTTTTTTTTAATGACTGAAGACGTAACATTTAGTAACTATTACTACTACAACTATGTCAAACTTTGACAATCACATCCATTGCAATGCAGCATTGGTAACAAATTTGCCTGGCAGGGCACACCATTAGTGACTAAAAAGACCACTTAGTATATGAAATCACAAACGTCCTTTCAAAATTTTATAAAGGCTTGAGCGTTCCACAGATTTCAGCTGCTAATTCAGCAAGGTAGATTAACTGCCCAATACCAGCATCAACACTCTTGTTTTTGGTTCTGCTTCATTTTGAATTTGGATTAAGTACATGTAAACACGCGCCCGATTGGGACCCAGACCCTGCACTCAACCTTAAGTACAGGATTACCCCTTCAGATAAAGCCTACACCCAGTAATACGTTAATCTCTCTACTTCCTACTCCCTAGTACGTGTCAATATTATATTTTTATATCTTCAAAAGACAGTAAAGGAAAATATATGGAAATTCCCCATGTCATGCCTTGATTAAGAGACCAGACTACCCATGCCTCACATGTTTTACACAAATGAAGCTTTTGAATCCACATATAATCCAGATGCACTCAAATTTGTATGTATACCTCGGCTGTTCCATGGCCAAAAACGAGAATCAAATAGAGTGTGTCAAATATAACAGAAGAATCCACATGTTCATAGTTGTACAGCTCCCCCAAGAAACGCATGTGTGCAATACGTCGTTGCTGCATTCCATAGTCATTCAACTCTAATCCAACTCTAATTTCCTCCAAAACCTGAATTTGAAATGTGATACTGTGATGTTTCCAGATACGCAGATAATAAGGGTAAAAATAACACAGAAGAAATAAATAAAGAGTGAATAAAAACGAGCGTGGCCTGATAGTTCATGCATAATACTGGACTAAGAATTTGTGAGAATGAGATGTTATCATGAAAAAGGTATTGGAGCAGTTTCGAGCATATTTATAAGCAAAACTATAATAACGAAGAACAGCATACATAACAAAGGAAGACAATGGAGACAACTCAAAAGAAGAAAAGAAATAAGATTTAGTCTAAACCTCAGTAGCTACTTAGAATGCATAATTCCTGCTCCATAGTTTCTCAAGATTTCCGATGCAAAGAAGACCAAAAGAGACTAAATTCAGATATACATAAACAACACAGACAGCGAATGTGATTGATTCTAAGAGTCTGGTTCAAAACCCTTCAAATGTCCATTCAGGTAAGTACACAGACAAGACCAATTGAAGCTCGAAGGGATCTTACTTTGGAATAAGAAGTAGCCAATTTTTATATAATAACTGTGCAATATAACAACAGCCAAAAGAAACCTTTTGAGCAGTTTGAAACAACAAAAGATACCCTAAACACCCACCCACCCACACCTGCATATATATAGACAAAGAGAGAAAACTCAAGAAGAAGAAGAATACATAAGATGGAGAACCAAAATAGAAGAACAATCCTAAATGGCCTTTAAATCCCTATGGACCAACCAATCAGGCTTCAGATCTTAATTCTTATGACTCGCCCCTGTATAGAAAGTGCATTCTAATAGGAGAAGATGGACTTAAATATCCAATGGATATTTGATAAGTCAAGAAGGAAAGAAGAGCAGACAAGTCATCTCCTCAAAGTTTAATGGCCACCAAAATTCAATTCATCTTATGAAGCAATTTTGACAGCCTGACACTATCCTCAAACAGGACAAAGAAAAACATCTTGATCTTTAGTAGTAACTACACATGAAGAAAAATCTGGTGAAAACAGCAAGAATACAATCCTCTTCTTTTCTTAGCCATAAAAGTCTTGATTATATAGAAAATTCATATGCTCAACATATATGTTTCCACACAGAAAAGAAAAGAACAAACCTCATCAACAACAGAAACTGCAAATTCATCATGATATCGACTCAAGCCAGCGGTAAGTGAAGCGATCAAGTGAATCTGACCATACTTTCCCTTATGAACCTTCATAAAACATTTTAAAAGGTAGGGCTCACATTCACTCCAAGGTAGTTTACGAAGTTGTCTCAGCACATGCTCAATTGAAGACTTGTCAAGATCCGAGAAAAGTAGTTTTCGAATATACTGAAAAATTTGTCAAACATAAGGTTAACAAATGACTTCCAAACAGATGGCAAAATTGAGAAACCTAAAAAATATAACAATATACCTGATGCAGTGGAGGACGAACTTTAGAGATTCTTGCAGATTTTTCAGGTGGTTTGCACAGGTAATAAGCATTCTCTACAAGAGTGCTGTGACGAGGATCCAAATTTTTTACATTTTTTAAGCGCATCAATATCTCCAACATGTTAGCCATGCGTACAGTAGTTTCAGGAGATCGGTAAAGAAAACGGCCACATGTCTCAAGAAGATTACAAGCAACATCAATGTTATGATGTGTAAAATCATCCAAACATGCCTGGTCAAAAGAGAGAAATTGAGCAACCCTTATGTCAATGAAGAGGGCAAACATGAACTAGATGTCTCAACCAAAATAAGGTCAGTTTCTTTTTCCAATCCCCAATGAACAACCACAACATACGTTAACAACTTTGAGTTGATTTTGTTCAATCAGAAGAACAGGGTCAAGTGCCTTCAGTCAAATATATTAGTACTGGTAATTAGAGCAATAAAGTTGAGAAAAAAAAAAAAAAAAGTCCTCTCCCTAAGAAAAAGTTTGTAAGCATCCTACTATTCACATAAGAAAGCTATGGACACCCCCAAAAAAGTTAAAAATTTGCATTATGATAGATAGAAAACAAAGCAGTCTCGGCATGGTGGTAAATGTTTTGGTCATATAAAAAGGAGGGACAGGAGAGAGAGAGAGGCACCAGAAGGTTTTTGAGCAACCCAGTAGAAATTTAAACCAATAGAAAAATATTTATCAATTAACTACATCTTATATTTCTTTTGACTAGTAACTAACTACAACTTATCATTACCTTTAGACAACTAAAAACAAGACCAGCTGGTGCAATTTTAAATTTGCAAAGTTCTCCAATAAACCGAATATTCCTGATCTTAGTTTCGATGTTCATTTGATCCTGAAACAAATGAAAATAGTATGTAATCAGAAACCATTCACTTTTACATGCTAAGCAAGGCATATTTTTATATATACCTTCTTATTTATCAGAAAGTTGAACTCTTCCTCCAACAACTGTAGGAGCATGGAAGATACATCCTTCATACAAGTTGACAGGGTGGCCACCATGCGTGAGTAGTATGCAAGCAGCTCCAGAGATGTCCTGGGGACACTAAACAAAGCCCTCACAAGCTTTTTCCGACTGGACTTTGAATTGAGATAGCAAAACTCTACCTGAAATTATAATAGTAAGCATTCAAAGGGTCTTCAGCAATAAATAAATAAAATTAAAAAGTAACAAGAAAAGGAAAGGCAACATATGTATATTACCTGACTATATTATTTCGTATATTTACTAGCTGAATAAAAAAATAATCATGATCTATCTCTCTTAACCAAAATAAATTTATATCCCTAATCTCAATGAACAACATTAATTTGCATTGGCAACTCTGAGCTGCTTTAACTCAATGAACTACTGAACAAGAATTTTTTTTCCTTTTTCATTAGATAAGAAAAGAAATTTATTAGATGAAAAAAGAGAAACATATGGGGATCAATAAGTTTACCCATCCTATAAAAAGACGAAAAAAAGAAATACTTAAAAGAGATTAGCTGTCCAATCTCTACAATGTTAAACTCAACTCAACAACATTGTTTATCCCAAACTAGTTGGGTAGGCTGAAAAATAAAGTAAAGAAAGAATAAAGGTATGTAGAAAAATAATTTTTTTTTAAAAACAAAGAAAAAATAGATAGAATTAAATAGAATATAAGACTTGCATCAAGAAGCATACATACATAAATATAGAAGGATAAAATAAAACAAAGGAAAAAAATGAAAAAGACAAAGGAGGGAAAAGAGAGAAAACGAAACAAAAGGCAAGGGTAAAAAAGAAGAAGCGCCCCTCTGATATGCGGATTGCACTTGATGTAGAACAATAAAAAGAAATAAAAATTAGTATATCTCTGCAAAATCGAACATGTCGGCAGGCAACACAAGATAGCAACATAATAGCTACAATCAGATTAAAATAATCAAAGATAGTCTGTTGAATACAAATAAACCTTCGCCTTATATAGAGGCCATGTGAAACACAATCTCTACTTCCACTAAACTTTAGATAACTTTTCTGATACCTTCCCTAATAACATCCTACTCGTCCACTACTCCTGACCATTAGTAGTGAAAATAATTAACCACTAAAAACAATAAAATATATACTAAAATAAAAATAAATAAAACTATCTATATCTATCAGCACTCATCCATTAACTCATAATAATAGCATGCCCTTAGTTATATTCAGTCCTTCAAATCTCGTTCTACCATAGCTATCAAAATCGGACCAGACAACAAATTGTTCAAGGCACCGGCTCAGTGATTGTTGAACCGGTTGAGTCAGGTTTTTGGTTTTTTAATAATTAAAAATATTTATATGGTAAAAATAATACTATATATTACAAAATCATACATTTTACCTAGAGAGAATAAATTTTTAATAGAAAAACTTTCTGTAGTAAATTTAGAACTAATGATATAAACTTCATTTAAAAGTAAATAAATTTCAACTGTTTCTGTATAATAATCAATATTATATTAAATTGAATTGAACTTCCAATATCTCAAAAATAAAAAAATTCTTATAAAAATTATTAGTCATATATTTTCTTTGGTAATATAATAATATGTTAGTCTTAAATGTTTGATACGACTTCTGTACACACTGTCAGCTACAGGGCTTACGTAGTGTGTTTTGATTTTCTTTCTATTATCTAAATAATATAGCTGGCATTAAGATAAATCGAGAAAGAATCTGCCAATCAACGGGCACGTGTATTTTGATATTTTTTCTTTCTAAAATTCCACCAATAGTGATAGAAGAGCTTAGCTATCCCTTTTAAATTCATTTCCGTTAGGCTTCTTCTCCACCAAAACACCATATCTGTAAGCACTGATCAATGCCCATAGCTCATATCCACAGGCACAGAAGCAAAAACACTATAGCTTCCTAATCGATCTGCCCTAAATCCACAACTAAAAGTGACTGAGATTGATTGGAAAGAGGACGTAAAACACGCCGACCTTCATGGATCCAACGGCTGGGCTTCATTTCTAACTTTTCTCTCACCACTTCCTGGACTATTTCTCCAGGGAAAAAATTAACTAAAAAAAATTGGAATCCCCATCTGGCCATGGTTCCTTCAGCCCGCCAGCGTTTTAGGCTGATCCGGTTTTTTGTTTTTTATCAGTCAATTCGAACGGTTTAACAAAAATATTGCTGGTTCACTCGGTTTATGCCAAAATTTTTGCATGTCTGGCTTTTTCAGACAACCATACCTGGTCAGTGCTCCGGTTCCCAATTCAACCAGTTGAACAGACAGGCCCAGACTGGTTCTAATAACTATGCTTTTACTACTTTCCCCATATAATTTCCAAATGAAAACCGTTAAATAAAATAGTTATGTACTGGTAATTAAATAAACAAAGTTTAAAAGGCACAAAAAGGTCACATAAAGTGTTGAATAAGACGCAATCAGTATGGTTGAGCAAGTAACCAAATTAGAACCGAAACTGCACCAAAAACCGCACGAACCACACCAATTAAAACTGCACCAATGGTTCCGGCGTATGAAACGGTTTTAGGTAAGTTGAATAACCAAATTTACGGTTTCGGTTTGGTTACTAGCCAAAACTACATGCATAAAACCGAAACCACACCATGTGTGTATGTATTATCTCTAGTAAATTCTAAATTACTTTTCACTTGAACACGCTTAGAAAAAACAGTCTTGCATTGTCATTTTTTCACCAATTGAAAGAAAATGGTTAAAGGTTATAGAGTCAAAAATTGAACATTTAGGTTTTAGAATTTCGGATTTGTTTGATGCGTTACTAGAGGGAATTATAGCTGATGGGCCAAATTCGTTGGTAAAAGCACTTGATGCATTGGTTAAAGTCTATAATATAGTAGTAATAGTCTAATAGAATATTTTTCAAATTAGGTACAGTTAGGATTATATTCTATAAATCCTCCCTACAAATAGAATTTCATTCTATCTCCAGTATATATCTTTAATTTTTGTGAAACTAGATAAACCTTCTTGTTTGTTATCGAATATATGGTCTCCGTTATTTTATATAGCGTATGTTTTAGTTTTACAGCATCATTCCTTTATTATAAACTAAAACTATTTTATGTGTCTCACTGTTCTATGATTTGATGGTGAATTTGACATGTTTGACAAAAGGAGCTTTGGTTCTATACTTGATATAATTTCCATTGTCGACTCTGTCATTAAGTTAATTACTCGATGTGAGCTCTGTGTTAAATTTTATTGAAGGCTTAGACCTTTTTGTTGTTTCAATTGATTTTGGAACCGAAACTGCACCAATTGAAACCGCACCACACAGTTTAAAACCGCACCAATCACAAGTGGTTTCGTGTGCGGTTTTAAATTTTTCAAACCGCACTTGAGCGGTTTCGGGTGCGGTTTCGGCTTCAAACCGCACCATACTCACCCACTGGGTTATAATTTAAAAGCCCAAAACATACAAAGGTTCCAAAATGCCTCTAAAGCACAAGCACACAGATAGTAGAAAACATGCATATAAATCACTTTTTTATAGTAGATATGTAATAAATAACTAAATAAGTGATGTTAGCATCCACAACTTGAAAACATAAATCACAATTAGAGAAGTAATTTATTTGTCTCTGGGTAAAATTCAACATTTTGTTTGTGGAGGGGTGGAGGGGTGGAGGGGTGGAGGGGTGGAAGGGGAGGAACACGTTGAATAAAGCAGAGTGGGCAAGGTGAAGAAGATGAAAAATTATTCACACAAAGCTATATCCCTCCCGGAAAAAGGGATAAATGAGTTGGTAAGGAAAAGTCGCGAGAAGCAATAAGGACAAGAAAAAGAAAAAGACAGAAGCAATGAGATAGTTTGGGAGAAAAATCTTTTGGCCTTGCATAAGTGAGACCAGAGTTGAGTGATCGATAAAGACTTCTTTCTCGCTTTTCCTTTGACCAGTTAGAATTTCTCATATACACCACAACTTCAAACATAAAATTAATTAATGCATAGATTTCCAAGCATCAGCAGATCGGCTAGAGGGAAAATCTCACGCCGCCTGTTCCTGATTGCATGCTTTGCGTTTGAGAGACCAAGTGAGGTGCTCTAAATATGCCTTGTAGGGCATTGAACCTAAGGAGTACCTGATGAGGACATGCCTAACTTGGATGGGAATAGAAACCATGGAGCAGATCCAGTGCAAGTTCCTATTGGTCTAATTACGAGAACAAGAGCTAACCGATTCAAGGAGGGTCTTAAAGTTTGGGCTGAAAATTATTCAGGGGAATTCAATAAAAGAGATGTTCCTCAATTAATTAGTATGACCCAAGTATTATTGGCCTGACTCAATACAATTTCCAAACGCGACAAGGATTAAGGAGTATAATTACCCGAAAATTGTGGGATTTTTGGATTCTAGAAAATTAGTTTTTAAAATTCTATTGTAATTATGATTTCTTTTCAGTATATCTTTCTATATATTTAGAGAGTTGTCATTATATTTCATAGTTCTAATGTATATAGGATATTTTTAGAAAGGATTTTGATTACAAATCAATTGTTGATTCCTTATAGGACTAAGGTTATTATTGTTACTATAAATAAGGGTTATCACTATTGTAATGGAAACACATTATTCATTATTCAATATACTTGTGAGATTATTCTTTTCTTTTGGTTATTTGAAAAATTCTTTAACTTATTCTTAGTTTTTCTTTGAGATTCAATTTTGACTTATCATTCAACAATACATAGTTGGGTGTGACATCTTCTACCGCATCAATCGTCAATTGTACCGAGGTTCTTGCTTCTTATAAGTACGAGGTTTAGGTGTCGTTAGTGTCCATTCAACGCAGATTTTATTGCACAAGCAATTGTACCAATGTTCTCGTCTCAATATAGGCGAAGGTTTGCAATGTCGTGAGTTTCACCTTACGAGTTTGCTAAAAACGATCCGGGCGACAACCACCTCACGCAAGCGTACCGTGGAGTCTATCAGTACCTTTAGGCTTTAACAGCAATTAGTGACTTTGCGTAAAAGATAATAGAACACCATCTAAAAGAGGACGCAAAAAAACAAAGAAATTTGACATAAAACTGATTACTTACTGTCAACTGATCAATTAAGTCACGGCTAACACAACCAGGGAGCCTTTGCAGCAACCCATCCAAATTGGTTCCTTCAAGACCTTTAAGTTTCTCTTTTTCAGCATCACCTTTTCTGTCAGCTTCCTTGTCTTTTCCTTTCTCTAAATCTTTATCATCTTTTTCCTTTCCTTTCTCATTTTTCCCATCATGCAAAGCCCCAGAATCTACAGAAACATTTGTACTGTCTTGTGTAATCATCTGTTGATCTGGTTCAGGAGCCAAATCCTTCACAAAATAAAATGCGATATAACTATATAAGTAGGTAACTTGCACCGATAAAAGTCTAAAAAAAATTTCAAAGAATATCAGATCAGCTTCTTGCATTAAAACAACTATTGAAGTTTCTTGAGAGGAAATGGCACTCAACTATCAGATTAATAGATCAATGAACATTTGAAATGTGCAAAGGTGCTTCTGAACTAAAGGCAAAATAAATTTGTGACATTTTGTGAAAATCTTGTACAGTTACCATTGATACTAAAAAACAACCAGATGCCCTAAGGAAAAACTCCTATTTAAATTTAGAAAATCATCAAAGAGAATCTAAGCCATGTACATGTGAATTATACAAAGGAAAACAACAAAACACAAAATAGAATCAGACTACCTACACCACTAGATAACAAAATCCATATCCAAGGGATCCACCAACCATACATTAACCAAAATGGGAAACTATATACGGAAAAGCTCTAACGTAGAATCCTCTAAAAAATCCACGAAGGGAACTACGAAACTAGAATCAAGCAATGCACTTTAAATAGCTATAGCCTTTAAATAGCCATAGCAGATATGCTGAGCGTTAATACCAAAAGGCAGAAGAGGCTCCAACTTTCTAAATATCTTCTATTGCTCTATCCGCTAGACCACAACATGCATAAAGGGGAACATCACTTGAAAAACTTATAAGGTAATGGCGCTTCTTATAAAGTAGAACTTCATTTGCATCAAAGCAATTCTCTATCCAAGTTCCAATGTCTTTCTTATATATACACGACGAATGGCAAAAACAAAAGTAAAATCAAGGTTATAAATATTTAGTCATGTCTTAGAGTAAAGGGAATTGTATGCTGGAACCCAATGTTTTTCAGTAAAGAATACTGGCCCCTGATATTGACACCGAAAGATTTTAAGACACCCTATGTGATTCTCAATTTTCTTTTAATAGCACATACCTACAAGATAAACTAGAATTATTAATCCAGTATAAAGGGTGGGAAAGTCAAGAAACCATGTCTGATAGTAAAGTACTACAATTTTTTTCTGAATAAACTGCTAGAAGGGGGGGGGGTGCTTAATTATGGAATTAATCAAAAAAGTCAAATGAGAAAGAACATACAAGGCTGAGAAACCACATGAAAAGAAATAACACTGGCAAATCCTATCCTAAAACATGCAGAGAAATGCAAAAATCACAAGCTAACTTGTCAAATATCCATAACCCAAGGAAAAATGTCATTACTATTATACAGCTCATCATTATATTAATTTTAAAAAATGAAAACCAAAAAGGAATAGTAAAACCCTTGCATTTGATTGTTCTTGTGTCTTCGGAGATTGATCATTCACCTTGGGCTCTGACTCTCCCAACAATACTGCAGGAACAAATGCTCTGGAAAAATACATGTAATGTATCATTCTCAAAATATGGCAGAATTATGATCTGAGAAAAGAAAAACTGAGCATTTAAAATATATCTCTGTTCTTATAAAACATCGCCTTACACAGAATTCCGACTGAAAAACACCATTACATAAAGATTTGATAATAAATGGGTTTATAACGTTTAAAAGGAAACTACCATTTACGGAATAAGCAAAAGGAGGCAGAAGATTCGGTAATCACCGCTTTGAGGACAAGGAGAGATTGATTTGGTTGTCCATATTATGTTTCTCTTCCAGAGTCTTTCCTTTTTGGAAGAATGAAGATTTTACCGGGCCTGTTGTGTCATTCATTGATTTTAGATGGGTCTTTGAGCATAATGTTTCTATGTTTTGGTTAATCCGGTGGTATATATAGCTTTTTTCTAGTCTTTTTGTTCCCTTGTGGGTTTTGGAGGGTTTTTAAACTCTTTTTCCAGTTTGTATACGTCGCGTGTACATTGGCAGCACCCCCTTAGTGCCTATTTTATAATATTATTTACTTGTAGGAAAAAATGCTCCAGACAAAACAAACCTGAGGTCTGGTAAGCATTCATAAAAAGCTCTTGTATCTTCATCATCCCATATCGCTTCAAGAGTAGAAGAATCTTTCCCAGTAGCAGGAGATGATGCATCTTCCCCTGTTGTGACCCTGGTTGTGTGACCATCCTCTGGCATCACAGGAGGTTGCATATCAAGTGCTTCTGCTAAACTACAATGCAATCAAACACAAAAATTAGTGGAATCAGACAAAGCACAACTACTAAAAAATGACCTCAAGGTATACAAAAAGAGGTTGACGTGGGAAGAAGATACGTTTTTTTTTGGACAAGTGTGGGAAGAACAACATGCATTTTTTATTTGATTGTAGATGCAAAGAAACCATAAATAATCCAAACCTTAAATGCATGCCAGTGTAGACTCGGCCGGTATTGACTATAATGACATGTAACTAACAATTTTCCCTTTTTTACTGTTTTACTTCTACATAAGAATCCTTGTTCTTGTGTATTCACTGCCATATCAAAGTGTCAGAGGTGTAAATGTCTAAAAAGGAAACAAAGAAAGCATTGACAAAGGCTAGAGGCAAGCTTTATGAGGAGCTCCGCCAAAAACTTGAGTCAAGGAAGGAAAAATATGATTACAAGCTTTCTATGACAAAAGGTGGAAAACTAGAGCCTTTACCTGCACTAATGCATTAAGGACTAGTATTAAAGATTTTTAGTACAAGATGAAGATGTTAAGGAAGGTGCAGTTACTTCACTAAATAGTGTAATGCGGAGAGTGAAGGGAGATAAGGGGAATTTAACAAAGTTTTTTTAATTAATGGTGATTCAAATTCTTATACGTTGAATGAGTACAAAATTAAGGAAGCTTTAAAAAAGATGAAACATGGTAAAGCTATGGCAGTGTTCTAAAAATCCCCGACTAGGCGCTAAGCGGTTCTCTAGCGTCTTTATTTGGCTAGGCGCCTAAGCCCCCTCGTAAACAGAATCAGACTTCTACTTTGAAGTTATACAATACTTAAATAAATTTGTTAAACCTTAAAAATTGTTTCTTTGGTAAAGTTTCACGTAAAATTTTAAAAAATTACATATATTATATGTTTTGTATAGTATAACAAGTATATACAATAAAAAAAAATAAACAAGATCACCTAAGAAAACGCCTAAGCACTGCCTAGGCACTAGGAGCCCCTCCACCGCCTAGGTCCACCTAGCGATTTTTAGAACACTGAGCTATGGACCCAGATGGATACCCTATCGATGTTGGAGATTGTTATGGATGTGGGCTATGTGGCCTTAATCTGCTTAACAAAATCATACAAAAGATGCTCGAAAAGTGGAAGAGGAATATGTTAGTGCCAGTTGACAGGAACAATAGAGAGATTGAAAATTAATCCAACTATAGAGGGATTAAACTCATGAACTATACAACAAAGTTGTGAGAATAATAACTAAACATCAAATAAGAATTGGGACCTGATCTACTATGTAGGATAATTTGAACAGTTCGTAGTTATGCCATGGATCATCGTTATGCCATTAGTTTCTTGCCTTGTGGATGAGCCAACAAAAGACATTCAGGATGACACATGTTATATGTTATTAGTTAATGATATTGTGTCAATCGATGAGACTACGACTGGTGTTAATGCAAGAGATATGGAGACGTCATTTCTTTTCTTTTATTTTAAATTATTTATTTTATTCTTTTCTTAAATTAGTTTCTCTTGTTAATTTCTTCTTACCTCTCTACTTGTGTGCTTACAAATGGGATTCATTTTCTAGTCTCCCCCAACAAAGTTTGGTATTAAAAGATGTTGAGTATGTGGATATTTAGAAGAAGGTCAGAGTAACACTGATTGAGGAGAAAATGGAGGATATCAGTTTAGATGGTTTGATCATACCCCACAAAACTTATTGATGCACCAGTAAGGAAAGGAGTCTTGTATGAGGATGAAGATATAAGAAGAGGGAGTGGTATGCTGGAAATTACTCGAGAGGAAGTAGTACAAAGATACTTGAAGAAGCTCAATATAATTGAGGACATGGCCTTCGATAAAAGTAAGTGGACGAGTGCAATCTGTATAATCAAAGGCTGAGTATGGTGTTCCAGCTTTTGTTTTTGTTTCTCTTTCCCTCCTTTATTTTTTATTTTATTCCTTAGTTTTCATTCTAGCTTTTTATATATATTTACGTTTTGGGTGTTCTTTTATTTTATTTCATCTATTTCCAATCTTTAATTTTATTTACTCTTCTTATTTTATCTATTTATTTATCTCTGTGTCTTTCTGCTTACACATGGGATTGATTTTCAACCTACCCCAATTAGTTTGGGATAAAGGTTGTTGTTAAGTTGAATATCCCTGTTTCAAACTTCTAAATAGACTAACAATGTGGAGCATATACAGCCTCCCTATGCAGTCCAACAGTCCATGATGCTGCACTAGTGTCAACATTAAACAACATTGTAACATCAAAGCTATGTCTAAGAAAACAGAGAACAATAATCAACTTACGCTGAGACGCCACGATACAGATGGTCGTATGATTTTCGCAGCTTTTCATATGAAGCAGCATTTTCCTCGCTGAGCTCACCTTTAGCATTTAAAATTTTTGCATTTTCAAGCTCCATTTGGCGAAGTGACTTCAATTAGGATCAAGAAATATGCAAGAAAGAGAAGGGGGGAGTCAAAAGTAACACCACATAAGATTAGCTTCTTCATTCAAATAAGTAGACCGACTTGACCTGGCCTAGAAGATACCAAATCAACATACATAAAAGAACCAACATATATAAAGAAGTATTAAAACACCTACAGTATGCTCTGACTGAAGTAGCTCTGCTGCCGCATCATAGTATGTATGAAAAGCTTTTTTGAAGAATTTTTTCTGATCTGCTGATATATTAAGGCCTTTAAAGAACTGAAACAAGTAAACCCACAGGATAGAATTAGCATTCCATAGAAGTAATGAATCAACAGAAAATTACGGTTGTAACAAGGTCTTTGCAAACAAAACGCAGGCTATAATGCTTTTCTGATGCAACACAGCTCTGTAAAACAGGGACTTTGATTGTACTGACTCGTGGAAAAAGATTAAAAA
Organism: Panax notoginseng; assembly: GCA_016801055.1. Classification (NCBI taxonomy): domain Eukaryota; kingdom Viridiplantae; phylum Streptophyta; class Magnoliopsida; order Apiales; family Araliaceae; genus Panax; species Panax notoginseng. The sequence continues at coordinate 160,616,362 of CM029012.1, read as the reverse complement.
AACAGAAAAAGAAAAAGCTATACCTCCTCAAGAATTTCTTGTCCAGACTGTGGAAGTCCAAGGAAGTAACTCGCTTGTCGAGCAAAACTAGCAAGAAGAGACAAATTCATTTGAGTTGCATCTCGATCCTTTAAGTGCTCCATGCTAGTGAGATCCTTGATAATATTAATGAAAACACCACCATCTTCAACAACCCCAACAAAATAAAGTTCCAAAAGGAGTTTAAGAGAGCTGCGTTTCTTCATGGCCCTCAAATTCTTGTCGGCATCCAAGTCTTCCACAGATTTTCCAGGAAAGAAGATTTTTAGGATTCCTTGAACTAAAGTTGGTGAAAAGTCTTTGTACCTCTGATGGAGCAAAGAACAGATCTACAGTGGGGGAAAATATGAGAATAAGATGCAGAGCAAGATGGCAGGAATCCAAATAAAATGCACAGGTATAAGAGGTGATAATTAGGAAAAGTCTTCCTTAACAATGCCATATCGGCCAAATTTACATGCCCAAGAAACAAGTACATTTTAATGTCTGCCTTCAATTCTAAGAGATCAAATATAATTTATCAGCAACAAAATATTGCCAACATTTCATTAACAATTTTACCGAATCATGTTATCACTAAAATCTCAACTGTTGGGCTCCTCAAATATATTTTATTCCCACTCCCTTCCAATCTGCAATCCTGACATGCAAGTGGAACCTCAGCCCTTACGGGTGACCTCACCATCTGGCACATCATGTGTTACAGAAGTCTTGATTTGATTATTTCAGCCATCTCATATATATTAAATTATTTGGATGGTGAAAGAATTTTAACAATGACTCAGGGAAATGTCTGAAAAGAATGTATGAATTGAATGGTGCCCTTCATACATAAAGGGTTCCATTAGAATGCAGATTACTAACTCCTCACCGTGCTCAATAACCGTAAGTGCAGACAGGATGAAACAAAAACCAAAACTTTAAATATCTTTCCAAGCTGGCTATAAAGCTCAAGTACAAAAGCTTAATGCTAAATCTTTTGTCTAACACAACATTGATACATTATATAGTGTACGCTCCAAGCTTGGAAGCCAAGCAACTTCATTGTCCCGTGCCGCAATGGCCAGAATAAAGTTACAGATCCCTTCCCAGTAGGAACAACCAAAATCTTAGAAGTAATAACTACAGTGTACAAGAAACTATACGTGTATCTGAAAAAATTAGCTCAAATTAATAGATGGCACCTGAACAGCAGCTGGTATGTCTGACGTTCTAAGTTTGGCATCACATATAGATGTCACTGCCTCACTAACGAACTTGCTTAAGTTGACACTTCGCAACTCATCCATCAAACTTTCACGTTGTTCTTCATTAATCTGCTTCAATTTCTTAATAACTGCTGTGTTGCGCTTAATGCTGGAATCTAATGTCCTGAGAAAACTTGGGTCTGAAAAAGAAAGCGCACAAATCAACCCAAACATTCATACTTAGTATGCAAATATATCAACATCAGATTACTCGGACTCCAATTCCATATTGTTCCATAAAAACAAAACTTAGCTTATACACACTATAAATTAAGCATGACAATATTGACCTGTTAAATGTATAAGCATGCCCTTGGGACAAGCAGAAATTCAACTATAATACATATCATAACCCAAAAAAAATTACTAGAATCAGCATGGATAATTTCCTACATAATGGTTCCATAATTCTCAAATATAGTCACAAAATCAACTATATAAATCAATGAATTATATCATTTGTTGAATGATAGTGTAGTTTTTCTTGCATCCCTTTCGGCTTCTGCTATGGGGGCTTTTAGAGCTATCTCTCGGAGAACTGCACCTTTTAAGTGCTATTTTGTTTTTGTTTTAGTTTTCTTTAGTCTGATAAGGGTGAACTTCTTGTTCCAACATTTTTAATTTAAGAAAGTTTTAAATCATTAGTAAGGATAAATTAGTAAATTTCTACCCTCTTAATATATTTGAAAAGGTCAAAGGGGCATTTATCCCGATTCCCGAGACAAAGAAAGTCGGGAGTATGATGAAAACTAAAGGCAGGCTTGAAGTACTAAAAAGAATAGAAAATAAAACAAAACAAAAATAAAAGGATACACTAGAAGGGCAAACACCAGCCTAGGGAGTAAATATTTTTAGTTATATGCAAGTCCTTCTAACTAGTTTCACAACATTTGCTCATTAACAACAATATTTATAAATATATATATACACACAAAATTTTAAAAAAATACTAAAAAAAGAGACATAAAGAGAGATGATAAGGCATCGATCCAACCACAACTATTGTAAATGGCTCAAGAGTCAAAATACTACCCCATTCACGCAACACCATCGAAGGATATGGATACACTTAGTTAGGGGCAATATAAACTTCACCCTATATACACTGAAGTAAGTTCCATATATGCCAAATTCCCCCATAATTACCATATATTCTCATTTTCCAATAGACAATAAAACACCCAAGAAATCCCACTGAATTCTAGCAACAACAATTTATGCGAGTAAATAAGAAGTCAACCTCTCTGTCATCTCTGTCACATTTCACAAAATACCCTTGGGTACCATCCTTGTAGCCTAAACACTTGCTATATGGCCAACTATAAATGCCAACTCCCTAACAACCATCTATCCCTGTTTGCCAACAGATCCTAGAAACCCAAGAAAACCCGCTCCATGCTAGCAACAACATTACAAGTTACTACGATCATACATAAAGACCTAAAAAGTCGACTGCTCTAGCATCAAATACACCTGGTTATCCTCCTCAGAAACACTAGAGCACTCCACCCATCTATTGCTCAATAAGGTTCTAAAACCTGTAAATACAAGGACGCCCACATGGTTTCTTGTGACATAATAGCTGCATATTCCAGTTGCACACCACTGCCCAATCACCTGAGTCGGCTTCCTTCCGTACCTACCCTGATCCCATTCACATTTTGCAACTTTCTAACCACTAAAGTGTTTAGGAGTGCACATGATGAATAATGTCCCCAATAAACCCTCGTTGTCATCCAAGCACACTATAAAATGTTTATAACTTCATTTATTGAGTAGCGTCTAAATATCGACGATAGAAGTACTATCAACAACTTCTTTCACTGAAGTTGTCATTGAGTAAATATTTTAAAGTTATTCTCAAATTGATATTACATTATATAAGATTACCAATAAAAAGGTCAACACAATAATTATATAAGAGTATAAACCTATAACTCATTTTCAATTCATGATAACCAAATAATATTTGTTCTAATTGAAAGTCCCTTTAAGTAATTACTCACCAGGCTTTTCAGGATTCAAATTACTCTGACGAAGAGTAATTTTAGATTCCACTGATTTCTTCAATTCTTCAAGCCGAGCCACAGCTTCCTGCAACCAAGAAAATATTTATATATATGGAGAAACTCACTGGACAAAGTAAGATTTTTCTTAAGAAGTTTAGCCTGAGAGATGAACTAATACTCCCTCCTTCGTCCATTTCTATTGGCCCTCTTTTTGTTGTCTTGGTGGCAAGGACTTTAAGGCATGCAGAAAAATCGTTTATATAATGCATTTCTATAATATTGTTAATGTAGTTGAACATATTAACATACAAATATATTCTTTTATAGTACATTTCGACCCCAAGTTATAACACACAAATATAATTTTTTAAATTGTTAAACAAAAATGTTTTCAGTGCATCCTAAAATTGGTGCCGCAAACACTCAACAAAAGAGGATCAATTAAACCCGGACGGAGGGAGTATCAGTTTTGGATAATACTACTTTAATGAAATATTAGGTCTTAATATCCCAAAAAAGAATAACAGTTCAGTTTACTTATTTGGTTTGCATTAATAATCTTCTCCGAATGTCCTTTAAATTTCTGAAAGTATATCTCCTATAGGATACAAACCACCAAAAAAAGGGGGACTTGATTGCCTATATCACTATAATTCTTATCAGTGTGAAATATGCTAATCTAACCTCATCGTCTTGTTTGCCATGGTGTTCACCTCCAGAACGGGATTCATCCTCTGTATGTTCCATCTTCCTACCATTGAGAAAGTAAGCCGGATAAAGATTTAATGAGTAACCACATTCCATAAAGAAAAAAGAAAGTGCCCTACTTCTTGTATAATACCCATGAATTAAGCAGCGTAAGCAATTGAACTAGTCTAAATCATACAAAAAACAGAAAACAAACATCATAATGCTTACTTATTCTATCATGAAAACTAAAAGCACTAAAAATAATAAAGATAAAAAATTAAACTTGGGAGGTGCCCGAAATAATATATATAACCACTAATAAAAATAGGATATTTGCATACCAAATATCTCCACTTGCACTGCATCTTGCGTTTTGAGGACAGAAATTACATAGTGCCCATTATACCACTTTCATGTTACATGCTCAGCTCCATGGTGTATACATATACACCATATATATACACACATAATTGTTTATACATATTGATCGATAAGGCGGTCTTATGAAATTTCTTATTGTCAAAAAGCAAGTGGAGAAATATGAAGTGCAAATATCACTTCTCTTAGAATTTTAAAAAAATCATAAAATGATCTATATCTAAATAAGTAATCAACGATTAGCCTACATCTATCCAATAATTAGCATGTTCTTAAAAGCCAATCTCAACAAATAATCATCTCCCAACCCGTGAGTAGGGTACTCAGTTTAGTAATCATATATTCATTTAAAGTACCTAAATAGTTCAGGTACAGCATGCAAAGATTGAATACCAGACGACAATGTAAAGTCAGTGATATATGCCTGCAAATACATACAGATTCGAAGAAGGGTTTATACTGAATATGTATAGAGGATATGAAATTTGATAATTATGGCAACAAAGTCCCAAATTAACCTAAAATTAGCGCACGAGGAAGGTGAAAAAAAGTTGAAATTTGACTAAGAAAGCACTAATTTCATATATGTTAGCAAAAATAAGAAAACTTCTTTAATTCCAGTGCGAGATCTCCGGAACAGTGAACGAGGAGACGATGATAAAAAAATAATGGGAGTTATATTTTACCTGAAGAGGGAGATTTCGTTCGGAAATTTCGGAATTATTCCTTGGAATCACCGGCTAATCCTCTGTACAGAGTATGTAGTTTTGTACTTTTGTCTATTGTTCTCTCCGACGGTGACGAAAAGCCCCAAAACAGACCTGAAGAATAAGGCCCCAGTACAGACAGACCGGAGCGAGAGTAGTTTTAAAAACAAACTCTCGTGTCCTTTTTCCTCCTTTTCTTGCACTATTTTTGCTAATTTGGGACGGAAAATAAAACCCTATATTTTTTACTTTAGGATGGAAAAATAAATAAATAAATTATAAATTTGCTGTTACAGAGTTTATAAAAATATATATTTAAATTATCTGTTTATTTTTAAAGGGGCATTCTGACAAAGAAAAAATGACTACTTTTTTCGTCTTTTCTTTTCTTTTTCTTTTTCTTTTTTTTTTATAAAAAATAAAAAACAAGAGAACTAGACGTGTAATTCTTTATGACTTTTTGCACTCATCTAGCAGGTTAATGATAAATGCTTCAATATAATGATAAAAGCCTTGGCCTTTCAAAAGACAACTTCTCACACAAATTTACTCCCTTTTTTAAATTAGAAATATATTTTTAAAACTATAATTTTTCTTTAAAAAAGGATATTTTTTAAATGTAATAGTATTCCATAAACATATGATATAAGTAATGACTTATTATTAGGTTCATGTGTAACAATTTCCAATTCTACATCGAAACGTATGAGATAATTTGTCGATTACTCACCAATATAACCTTTAAAAATAATAAATAAATAGTATTGTATGTGTTTTTATAATTTAATATTTTGTACTTTTATAGTGAAGTAATACTTTTGCATAGAAATTTTTGAATATACTAGTACCACAATTTTGTATGTTTATCCGTTTAATGGTGGAAGAGTTTTTGCAATACCGGACAGGCTTAATCAGTGCAGATGTTGTTTGGTGTACTCTAGATGCTCGTTCATTGTTCCCATATAGTAGGTACCTAATATTATGGTACTAATTGTGTCTCGTGCCTCCGACGCTACATAAACGGTGGAATTTATCTCAAAATTTGGATTGTCCAGATGATTTATTAGGGTTAACGGAAAATTCAAAATCAGTTTTATTTTGTTAAATAGATTCCTTCAGGGCTAAATTGTGTTCGTTTGTAGAATGCCTGATCAATCCAAAGGGAAGCTTCGTGGGTTATTTGTGTTATTGGTTCAAGTGCAAGTTATTTCCTATTTTCTTGGGGATTCTACTGAGAGTTGATGAATTTAAGTATTTATTAGTATAACACCACAGTTCCACATAGACATGATAAATTTGTTTGTATATAAATAATTAAGTTACTAACAATATTTGCTAAATACTATTGAGGGCTAGTGTTTTAAAGTCTGATTTGTTTGGATAGATTTAATTTGATTTTGGACCGTATCATATAGTCTTAAGTCATAACCGGTACAAGTTGGCTGGATATTTGAATTTTCTTGTTCACTTTACAGGGGGATATAATGGGTAACTGACGAATCACGGACTGCCCAATCCTCAAAAATCTATGTGCTATATATGTTTTATTTTCTGTCTTTAGCTGAGGAATTTTGTTTCACTGCTAAATGATGGCAGAATGAATCATGCAATGAAAATAGCTAGGTTTTTTTATCTTCTACTCCACTAAGTTTATATTGGTAACATTGATCGGACTTTGAGGGTTGTCATTATGGCCATTGTTTCGCATAAAGTGAAGCATATTTTTTCTTATCCATGTCAATCGCGGATAGTCTAATGATTATCTTGTAAGGCAATTTTCTTACCATTAGGCTAATTGTTGATGCTTCATTGAATTTGGCCTTACTTTCCTAAAAAGTATGCTTGCCCTTCGTAGCAGTGTTTCTTCCTAATTCTTGTTGATACCAAAGTTCCACCAAATGCATTGTCTCCTTTAGACTATGACATGACCTGACATTGTGCATATGCATCACATGCCAGCTAGCTAATACTAAACCTGTATTTTCTGGCTGGTCATGTTGTCCGGATAGACTATAGTATTTTGTTTGGATGAAATATGAACGATGCGTCATTTTCAGATTGTGTTGGGCATTGTCTACCCTATAATGCAGAATCTGATTGTATTTTCCTGTGCTATCACAAACTTTGCGCATGTTATATTTACAAATTTCAGTTTTAGATGTACCTCACGATGTTAAAACAAAGATCTAAATCACTTGGAACCAAACCTCTTCGGAGGGTAATAAAGGGATCTAAGATAAATACGACCAACCGCGAGAAGAAAACTGTCTCAAAAAGTAACCTCAAACAGGATCAAATCATTTTTATCGGTAGTCGGTTATTTTCAAATGAATTGAAAAGTCTCCATTTCATGGTCAATATTTAAAATATGTTAAAATGCGACATCATAATGATGAGATGAGAGAGATCCTAGCTACCCAATAGATGAATCGGTTACTTAAAATGAGAATTGCATAAGCCATAGTACTAAACTAAATTACGCAAGCAAGCTGTCGCATTAAAATACAAGTAAGTACATGAATAAGATGTGTTTCTTGCGGCGAATATACAAGTATTCTTTACACATCCTTCTTCATTCTACAATTTGTGATTCTTATGAAAACTCTATGATTAGGAAGATCAAAAGAAAAGCTCTATGATTCTAGATAAGATTTTTAGACCAATAACATCCAGGAACAAAAACATATCTGCCAACTTGATTGCAAAGTAGCTAGCTAGGCTGATGAATTGAATATCATTGACTTAGCTGATGAAATATCCTCGATCTTTTTACTAAGATGCATAATATCAAACCTTTCGTCTCAAAGACACCAAGTATCAAAATAAATCCGATGATGCTACATTGATTCTGTTGATGTGTATTCTAAAGGAGTTAAATTATCTTGTGTGAGACTATGAAATACACATTAACCACCAAAATTATTGCTCATTCTGCAAAGAAAATAATAAGTACCTTCTTTTTTCCCATTCATAAAATGGATTTTTTGCAAGTACATAAAAGCAATATACAATTCTATACCACCCCCCAAAATAACTAATTTTACATAATCATTATACCAATCCATCTACCCATCTGCAAAAACAAAGCTAATATACAATCCTCAATCATAGTAGTATGTTCTAATCTAGCTAGGCTGTCTATAAGAACTCAAATGGTCCTCGGCCAAGTATATATAAACCTGTAATCTATGTAAAGTTTTCATCTTTCATTACACTACTCCTTCACTCTCCCTTCTTCCTAATGAAGGTACTAGAAGAAAATAGTGAAAGTGATCCTGGAACTCGAGCAATACTCAAAGTCTCTCTCTTTCAAGCCACAAAGTCCGGCAACAATTGTGCAGCAAACCTTTTGCGGCTTTGAATATTGATGTTCTCATACATGTTTGCTGAGTGTGAAGATGTGGGAGTGTCTATAGCTCCGAATTCATTTGCTTCGCCAATATCCACTCCTCTTCCCAGTTGGATGTTTTGATTAGGGAGAAAAGTTTGATGGGTTCCAGACATTGGGAGGTTGTCGCCGTGTGGGAGACCTAGAGTGAGCGAAACACCATTTCCTGAATATGGTGCAGCAAATTGCTCAGCGCCAAACCTTCCAATTTCCCCAATTGGGTATGAGCCAAATCCTCGAATGTAGTTTGTTGGACTTCCCATTAATGTAAAGCCATCTCTGTTTTGCCTCTGATCATTGCCAAATTTCATAGACATTTGTTCATTGTTTGCCACTGGCTTGGAAATCATGTTCATAAATGAAGCGTTACCAGTAGTATGCAGCATATCAGTGCTCCTTAGTTTCTTGGGACTTCCTCGTGTCATTTCCTCCATTTCTGAGGATCCGATGAGGGTGAAACCAGAGTGATTTGTGATATTTAATCCAGTAGGAGAGGTTGAAACTGTGGACACTGAAATTGGGTGGGAATTATGGCTTGTGGGATTCTCCTGGTTTTCTGTGGAAGGACTCTTCACTTGTGAAGCTCTAGTTCTTGTAGCCAATTCTTCATTCTGGTCACTTTTGCTGGTTTTGTCATCTGATCCATTCTGTTCTTGATCCTTGATTTCCTCTGTGTACATTTCTTCTACCATTGGCTTCCAAAGCCGCACTCGGGCATTTATAAACCAATTAGACACCTGAATTATCATAAAACCATTTCACCATTATAATTTCCCAATCACGACAAGAGTGTTTAACAATGCAAACAATATAATACATACCTGACTCCTAGTAAGCCCCGTTTGCTTCGCGAGCATCTGTTTGTCCGAGTCCTTGGGATAACTGAAAATAAATTTCATCAATTTAGTGAAAAACTAACAAAAAAAAGCTAATGAACTTGAAATCAGGTTAAAGAATTGAATTGGGTTGTGAGAAATTTAGTAGTAGTACTTACGGGTGGAGAAAGTGTTCGAAGAGCCAAGCGCGAAGAACCGAAACAGAACGCTCTGGCAATCCTCTCTGGGGTCTCCAAGCATTGTGTTGGATCATTCCCAACTGTTGCAGAGCTCTCTGTTGCCTGAGCTGATTATCAACAAATTTGAGCCTAGAACCCTCCATTATTTTTCCTCCTCCCAAACTATCATCTTCACCTAAGCTCTTGCTTGCAGCTCGAATTTGGCCCAAAATCGCGTCTTTGAGGCACCGAAATTGCTTTGAGATAGTCTGTAGTGCCAGGGCTGTGTATGTTTTTGCAGAGCCAATACCAGCTGCTTGCTCAAACCAAGAAATAACAATCTGCATCTGGTTGTGGTACTGTCTGTACCTCTGCTCCACCTTAAAATTTCATAATTCAACAAATAAAAAACAGATTCGCGTTTCTATCTGTAATAATAAAGCTTAGTTCTGCTATGCATAATTCCAATTGTTTACATAATTCTGACCGATTGAAAACACATATAATTTAAGGTCGATATTGAGAGATGAATGTGTGACCTTGAGTTCATAAATCATAATGACTTGAAATTGAAGAAAGAAAGAGAGCTGATCACACTCTAAATTATAACTTTAAATCTTAAAATAAAGTATATGTATAAAGACACCTGAACAGAGGATAATTTGTTTTTGTTTTATTCTTTTTCCCAACTGAAATTTCAGTGGAAAGTACAATTAAATTATGTTTCTTTAAGAAGAACAATCTTTAAATTCAGTTATTAAATTTCAAGAGAAGACCTCAATATGAAAGTAACACTTGACTGCATTTCTGACACAAAATCATTTGATTGTAACTTTCCCAAAAATCTGATGTAACTTGATTGATAGAGACCCAATCCACAAACTTTGTTGGAAATTAACTGATTTCCAATTAAAGAATTCAACATCCAAATTAAATTTTGATCTGCTTTATTATGTATACATATTTAAAGTTTTATCCATACCTCATCAAGCATGTTCACAAGCTTTGCTTTCTTCATCTGAATCTCCTGTCTTTCTGCGGTTGTAAGCTCCACACCGCGTTTCGAGCTTGTCTCTCCTCCACCACTTAGCCCATCTCCGGCGGCTGACACCGGCGACCCACCGGTGTTCTTTGTGTTCCCAATGCTCGGCGGGGCTAATTCACTATTCTTCACTCCCTTACCAACGTTAACAACTTCATCAAGAAGCTGTTGAGCAGCCTTCAAGTACTTAGAACTCAACAGCATACTCTGCATGCCGTTAACACCATTTGAAACCCCGGAGGCGGAGGACGGCGACTCACCGGGAATCCTGATATCATCGCCGCTTCTGGGAGAAATTGTCGGTGGGGGAGCCGGAGCCCGAACCGCAGCCGGGGATGACAGTTCACGTTCAGTTCCGAAAGACCCATATCCGGGTTGCTGGGAAGAAAGACTCAAGGACAAACCTTGCTGGGATCGCGTCATATCACGCGCCACCGCGAGGTCAACAGGATTATATAAGCTGTACTGAAGGCGAGGCATGAAGCCGTGGAGCGATGAGATGTCATGTTGGGAATGGACGACGGATGGATGGTGATGATGATCTTGTTGCGGTGCGGCTGATGGTGCCGCAGAGAGGGGGATTCCAACGAATTGTTGTGTTGCCTGGTTGTGCGGCGCGTGGGGAAAATTTATGGGATTGATAGAGTTGCCACCGTTGGAGGAGTTAAGGAACATGTAGTTCCCCGGTGGCGGCTGCGGTTGTTGATGTTGTTGCTGTTGAGTTGTGTCAGAGTATCCAACGTTGTATCCGGGATTCATCAGAATCAGTGTTTGCAATCCATCACCTTGGATTTCTGAATTTCCATGAAAGTACGTCCCCATCGATCAATCTTTTTGTTGATGTTGTATATGTATATGACTAATTTTTTTTATATCTTCCTATTCTTCTTCCTATACACTGAAAAGGGACTACGTTAAACTTCACATCCACAAACACACACCACTCAACAAATACATATATGTATAGGAGGAGGAGGAGGAGGAGGAGGAGTTGATACCAGAAATGGAGGTGGGTAGATCGTAATTCAACCCATTTGGCTGCTCTGTACAGAAAACTACTATTGAGAATTCAGAATTGTAACTGTGTTCTGATGATCAGATAAATCCTGGAAGAAGAAAAAAAACAATCGATTAATATGCAAAATACCCATAAATCCTCTAAAGTACCACCACATAGTGGCATAATTGTGTTCAATTTCAAGAACTTAGAAGGACAAATCTTTCTGCTTTTGTTTCTTCCAAGGTTGGAATGAAGGTGCAGTCATGTTTGCTCATATGTAAAGTATAATATACTCGCATATAGAAAGATGGAGGTGAGAAAGAGACCGAGAGAAATGGAGAAAGAAAGAAATGAGCAGGGAGAAAAGAAATGGTTAAACTAATATTAATTAATAGTTTAAAAGTATAATTGGTACCTGGTGTGATCGAAATCTGAGTGTACACGTGCTCCATCATCATCAACTGCAAGGGGAGGAGAATTTTAGTACTAGTAGGATTTGAGAGAGAGAGAGAGATGAGCATGCAGGCATATAGCTATACCTAAAAATACATGAGAAAGATGCATCCTATTCCTATCAAAGCACGCACACACAAATTAATTAAGCCATACTCACATGTCTAGTTATATATATATATATATATATGTGTGTGTGATGGTTGAGTCTATTCAGTCATGGGAAAGAAAGAAGTAGTACTCTGTCAGACTCAAAATCAAACTCTTCTGCACCTATCTCCCTCCCTGCCCACTTGACAAGGAGAGAAAACAGGGCTTAAAAAGGCAGAGAAAAAGATACCCATCTTTATTCACTCAATTATACATGTACCCATTTATCACTCCCTTTTCTTCTCTTTTCTTTTTCAACCAGAAAAAAGCATGAACTATGAATGAATTCAGATGAGATATAGTGGAATAGTAATATACATATTATGTTCTTGATGGATGGGAGGTCTCTTTCTCTCTGTTTCTCAAAGGGTATGTGAATTGGGGGTGCTTTTAGAGTGAAGTACCTGCGAACAGATCAAACAAGGGAACTTGGCTGATTTGACCCCCGCTTTTCAAATCATTTGATGCAGCCAGGAGCTACTTCTACTACTTGTAACTTACTACTACTACTACCAAGAACTTTTCAGACAGACACAGACAGAGAGAGAGAGAGAGAGTGAAAAAGAAAAAGATGTAGATGTGTGCGCGCCCTTGTGTTATTATTATAAATAAAAGAAAAGAAAGAAAAACAGTGCTACTGTAGTACATTATATTAGTATTATCAATGTGTCAGAAGATACAAACAGCTGAAAAACGAGGAAACTTATGCTTCCGTGATGCTCTTTTATGTCATTTTAATTGCTATAAAAAATAAAATAAGAGAGAAATAATAATTCTTCATTATAATATGTGAAATGTGAAATACTTTAATATGTATATAAAATTTTAAGTATTTATATTTTTAATATGATGTTTTAGATGAGTTTGTCTTGGTTTGAGAGGAGTCAAGAACGTACATATTAATTAGTGAAATAAAAAATTGAGTTCTGTGATGTGTATATTTTAATTTATTCATTGTAAACTTCATGTTATTACACCACTAAATTCGTCTTTTTGATACTAAAGCTAGAACCCTTTTTAAAAATATTTTTAAGAATAAATATTAGTTTATGTATATTATATATTATAAAATGTGTATTTCAAACATCTTTTACTGAAAATTTTATTTTTATTTTTATTTTTATTTTTGTAGACATGTTTTTAGAGAAGGTGGGAATAAATAAATGAATAGTAAAAAGATAAAAAAATGGCAAAAAGTACTTTTACGCCACTGTGGTTGTAGTGTTTTAAGGAATTAACTACTGTGCTTTTAAAATATTCAATTAGCCCACTGTACTTTTTAAAAATGTTCAATCAGGCCATTCCGTCCATTTTTCGTAACTGCCGTCAACAAATCAACAAGAGTTTCTTACGTGTCTCTTTTGGAAAAAAAAAAAGGTGGCATATGCTTAATTACATAGTATATCCTTATGTGGCAAAAAAATAATTTTTTAATGAATTTTCTTTATAATTTTTTCTTCTCAAACAAAAAAAATAAAATAATAAAATCATTTTGTAGTAAAAAAATAATAATAAAATTAAAATAAATATTTTAATTCAATTTTTTTATAACTTCTTCTTTTCCTTTTATCTTTTTCTTTCTTTTAATAATTATTTTTATTTTAAAAATTAATTCCAAATAATATATCAAAATTTTTGTATACTGTTCATTGTAAGACCCCAACTTATTAATGAATAAAATCAAATTTTCTCTAAATATTATTGTGAATAATAAGGGGTTAATTTGATATAATACTTTGGTTATGGGTGAAATGTGTAAATTTTGCAAAATAAGTAAGTGGTTATAAAATATTTATTTTGTCGGGGAATATTCGTTTGGTCGTGGAATATTCTTGTTGTCGGGGAATATTCGTACGACGGCGCAGCCTTGTGTGGACCCCATAACGGAAAGCGATTGGATGAAGAAAACGACAAGTATAAATTGTTTATAAATAACGGCGTAGTTGTTACCGTTAATATTATTGGAATACCAGGTGGTTAAACTACAGTAGCACACGGTATTGCATCAATTATTGATTCTTACGTAAGAAGGTACTACTCAATAATTGTTACAGTAATTATTGTTCAATATTTTATTTTATTGATTCAATAATTGCTGCGTTGATATTTTATATTATTGTTGTTTCAATAATTATTGCTGCACAATATTTTCTATTATCAGATCAATAATTCATATTATTTGAATAATATTATTAGATAACATTATTGGCAATGTCTAAAAAGTTCTGTCTAAGGAGAGGTTTGGTCATCTAATTACGCGCCAGTAAGGAGAATTCCTTATTGGAAAGCCCCCTCTTTCCTGGGAACGGTCTGGTTGTCATAAATGTGATTCTGTAATATTATTTGTGAATAATTAATTATTGATTCATATGATAAGGAAATATTTATTTTATGTGGATATAAATGAGGGATATATTTTTGTGGTTAAAAATGAAGGAGTTAATGTTGAGGTTTTTATCAGTATTTTTGTCGGAATGGAGGTATTAAAAATCAGAGTTTTTGAGATATTTTGTGGGGGTTATAATTTTTAATCCGACCGTTGGATCGTGGTAACTTTTGGATATGTTATGTAAGACCCCGAATTTTTTTTAATAAAATAGAATTTCCTCTATTTATTATTTTGAAATAGTAAGAGTTGAATTGATTAATGTGGTTAGTTATGGGTAAAATGCGCAAATATTTCAAATAAACAAGTGGTTATAAAATATTCATTGTTGTCGGGGAATATTCGCTTGGTCGTGGAATATTCTTACTGTAGGAGAATATTCGTACGACGGCGCAGTCTTTTGTGGGCCCCATAACGGAAAGCGATTGGATGAAGAAAATGACAAAAATAAGTTATTTATAAATAACGGCGTAGTTGTTACCGTTAATACTGTTGGAATACCCGGTGGTTAAACACAGTAATACGTGTTGTTGCACAGTAGCACACGGTATTGCACCAATTATTGATTCTTATGTAAGAAGGCACTACTTAATAATGGTTACAGTAATTACTGTTCAATATTGTATTTTATTGATTCAATAATTGCTGCGTTGATATTTTATATTACTGTTGTTTCAATAATTGTCACTACGCAGTATTTTCTATTATCGGAACAATAATTCATATTATCTGAATAATATTATTAGATAACATTATTGGCAATGTCTAGAAAGTTCTGTCTAAGGAGAGGTTTGGTCATCTAATTGCGCGCCAGTAAGGAGAGATCCTTATTGGAAAGCCCCCTCTTTCCTAGGAACGGCCTGGTTGCCAGTACTGTGATTCTGTAATATTATTTGTGTATAATTAATTATTGATTTATATGATGGGGAAAATATTAATTGGATATAGATGGAGAAATTTTTTTTAATGTGACAATTGTTGAAAATTAATATTTTATCTTTTTCTGATAAAATAATTTATTTAAATATATTATTGATGGTGGTATTTTTACAATGAATGTGGGATATATGAGTATATGAGGAGGAAGAGTATTTTTGTGGCATTAAATGATTAACACATGTTTTGTGTGTTGGTGGACATAATTCTTGACCGAAAATTTATTATTGACTGTAAAATCGTCCGTTTATGAATTTCGGTTAATTTCTGTTTGGAATTTGGAAAAACTTTCTTCTGCAAAGTTGTAGAGAATTGAATTTCCTATAAAAACTCGCGAGATTCGAATTTTCTGACAAAATGACTATTTATTATGAATTATTGAAGTTCCGAAGTTCCGAAATAATTGATTTTTGGAAGTTTTAATTATTTTTTTCAAAGAAAACGTTTTTTTGTTTGTTTTGTGGGCTACAACATGTGCATAATGAGCTGAGTTCAGATGGTCTTGAGGTGGGCTTGAAAATTATATATATATATTAATATTATATTAAATTTTCTGCTTTGGTGTTCTAAGCATTTTCCTATAAATAGGGTGCTTAGGTTAGAATTGAAAATCACACCAGAAACTGAAGTTTTCTCTCTATTTCTCTCTCTATATTATCGAGTGTATTCCTGTGAGTATTTTGATATCTTGAGTGTTGCTATACGGTACAAGTTCGTTCAGCATTATTCCAGTCAGAAGTACCGTCTTTCTGAGGTAAGGGATGTTATTTCTTCTTAAATGATATTATTTTCTTCAATATCATTATGCCGAAGTATTGATCTGAACTTTTTATCAAATTTGGAACTTTTCATGTCGGGGTTACTATTCATGAGTTACTATTCACGAGTTACTATTCACGAGTTACTATTCACCGAAAAATAAAATTTTTTTCTTTTCGTCCAAAATATCTATTCTGGATACTAGCTTTGATTGTATCCATGTTTTGATCATTCTTGAATTTTACTCCACTATGATTATTTATGAGGTATTTTTGGACATGGAATAGTTGAAATACGAATCCTTAATATTTATTATTTTGCTTCACTGGATTCGTTTCCTTTAAAATATTTTTCATCATCCTCAGTCCTAAATGATGATATAATTGAATATCTTTGGCCTGTAGTGCAAAGATGAATGATTTCTGATGAATATCTTTGGCCCGTAGTGCAAAGATGAACAGGTGTTGAGGTGAACATGAACAACTGATGAATATCTTTGGCCTGTAGTGCAAAGATGACTATTTGATTCAAGATATTTATTGATTGATCTTACAGGGATAAAATGTTGATGATGGGCTTTTAAATTCATAGATAATCGTAGATTTCATTCTCTACGTAACTCTTCTATGAATTATTATTTTCCGCTGCGAATATTGATTTAAAACTTATTGTCTATTTTATTCTATTAAATTTTTCCCTGTTGAAGACTAACGATAATTTGTTGTATATTATCTTAGTCATAATATTCTTTACTGGGCTAGTTGAGCTCACCCTTTTTCTTGTTGTTCCATTTTTCTTCTCAGGAGGCGAGAATATAGCAAGTACTAGTCGGGGTGTGGAATGATGGTTCAAGACAGTTATTTTAGTAGTCCTCACTATTTTGTAAAATAGTATATCAATAAGTATAATGAGGACTTAATTGAGTATGAATACTGTCTAGATGACAATATTTGTATTTAAACTCACAGTATATGTGTTGTCGTATTTTGCACGACAATTGTAATAATAAAGTTGTAGTTATTTTCTGTACCATGTATTTGGCGACTCAGAATGGGTTGGATGGATTGGAACTATTTTGGGGGCGTCACATGTTATACATATATAAGTTGAGTATATGTCCACAAATTTTGAACTGTTAAAAATGAACGTATGATTTATTATGAATTTTACGAGATGACTGGTTCAGAAATTGTTGAATTTTCGGAGTTTATCATTTTGGTGGAAAATTCTAGAATTGGTGGGCCCCACTCTTGGTTGGTGAAGAAATGTGCTGAGATTTTTATTCAAATGTGGTAGGCTTGAATAGAAGCAGGTAAAGCCATCAGGTGACAGGTTAAGTCTGCTTCGGCGTGCGAACATTTTCCTATAAATAGAGGGCTAAGTTAGAATTGAAAATCACACCAGAAACAAGTTTTCTCTCTTTCTCTCTCTAGATTATTGAGTGTATTTTGTGAGTATTTAGATACTTTGAGAGTTTCTATTCATCAGAGCAAGTTTCTTTCAGCCTTATACCGGTATTCTGACCAGAAATACTGATATTTTGAGGTAAGGGGTATTATTTATTTCACATTCTGAAGAGATATTATTTTTCGTATTCGTATGAATATTATTTCTGTTCAATATTCATAAGAAATTTTATTTCATTCAATATTCGCGAGAAATATTATATTCATTTAGTATTCGTAATGAATATGATTTTCGTTTAATATTTGTAAGGGGTGTTATATTCTTCTTAAAATAATATTTTCTTCAATATCATTATACCGAAATATTGGTATGAATTTTTTTATCAAATTTAGAACTTTTTGTGTCGAGGTTACTATTCACGTATACGTTACTATTCACGTATACGACACTATTCACCGAAAAATAAAATTTTCTTCTTTTTGTCCAAGTTGTCTATTATGGTTACTATCTTTGATTGTATCCATATTTTGATCTTTATTTTTGAATTCTGCTTCAAATTGGTTATTATGGAGTATTATTGAACTTGGATAAACTGTAATACGAATTCCTAATATTTGTTCTTTTATCTCACTGGATTCGTTTTCTTTAAAATATTTTTCATCATCCTCAGTCCTAAATGATGATATTACTGAATATCTTTGGCCTGTAGTGCAAAGATGAATGATTAACTGATGAATGATTAATTGATGAATATCTTTGGCCCGTAGTGTAAAGATGAACAGGTGTTGAGATGAACATGATCGACTGGTGTTACAAATGAATATTTTTGGCCTGTAGTACAAAGATGAATATTTGGTTAAAGATGATTATTAATTGATGTTACAGGAATAAAATATTGATGATGGACTTTTAAATCTTAAAAGATTGTAGAATTCTTTCTCTACTTGACTCTTCTAATGGTTTGCTGTTTTCGCTGCAGTTGTTGATCTAAAACTTGTTGTCTTTTATATTTTATCAGATTTTTCCCTGTTGAAGACTAACGATAATTTGTTGTATATTATCTTAGTCATAATATTCTTTACTGGGCTAGTTGAGCTCACCCTTTTCCTTTTTGTTTCATTTTTCTCAGGAGGCGAGAATATAGCGAGAACTAGTCGGGGTGTGGAGTGATGTTTCCAGTCAGTTGTGTTAGCAGTCCTCACTATTTTGTAAAATAGTATTTCAATAATTGTAATGATAACTTATTTGAGTGTGGATATTGTCTAGAAGACAATATTTGTATTTAAACTCACAGTATTTGTGTTGTCGTATTTTGCACGATAATTATTATAATGAAGTTGTTGTAAGACCCCAACTTTTATAAATAAAGATGAATTTTCTATAAATATCATTTTTGAATATTATGGAGTTAATTTGATATAATGTTATAGTTGTGGGTAATATTTATAAATTTTACAAAGTACGCAAGTTGTTATATAATATTCGATTGGTCGGGAAATATTCGTTTTAACAGGGAATATTCGTACAACGACACAATAATTGGTGGACCCCACAACGGAATTATTGTCGGGTTGAGAAAACGACAAAAATATTTTATTAAAAATAACGGCGGAAGTTTTACCATTGTTACTGTTGAACTACTCGGTAGTAAAAGTACAGTAATACGTGTGGTGGCATAGTAGCACACGGTATTGATTATTAATGCTTATGTGAGAAGTCACTCAATTTGATTTAATTATTGTCAGTTAATAATATGAATTATTTAGCGATAATGACGTTTTGTTTTATTCGTATTATTAACGTAATAAAACATAAACATCTTTTTATATAAAACAGAATACTTTATTAAAGTTATTCTATAAATAGAATATATTATATTTTATTTAAAAGATTTTTCTTTAAATATGGACCGTCAGATTAAAGTAATCAATCTGGACCGTTCATGGATTAGTTACTATGCATTCTATTTTTCTATAAATAGCAGCTCATTCCTTCATTATTTCTTACGAATTCACTGAACTCTAGAGAGAGAAACTATAGAGAGAAACTATAGAGAGAGAGAAGAAGAGTATTCTGCTACTTAACTACTTCCTTATTTCAGCTCTTCTTTAAAACGGTAAGGGATATTATTCTTTTGTATTCAAGAAGAGAACTTCTGTTATTCCATTTCTTTATTATTCTGTTGGAATAACCTGTATATGCGGAATACCCTATACTTGGTGACATTCTTCTATTATTCTGTCTTTGTTATTCTGTTGGAACATCCTGTCTGTGTGTTTTACACCGGACCTGGTTCCGTTGTTATTATTATTCTGTTAGAACATCCTGTCTGTGTGTTTTACATCGGACCTGGTTCCATTTTTATTATTATTCTGTTGGAACATCTTGTCTGTGTGTTTTACACCGGACCTGGTTCCGTCTTGTTATTATTCTGTTGGAACATCCTGTCTGTGTATTTTACACCGGACCTGGTTCCATTATTTATTATTCTGTCGGAATATCCTGTCTGTGCGTTTACGCCGGACCTGGTTCTATTATTTATTATTCTGTTGGAATAACCTGTCTGTGCGGTCTATCACATGCATGGTGATTTCTTTTGTTATTCCATTCTTTATTATACTCAGTTGGTTAAGTTTTGACTTCTATACTCCATGAAATTTGTGGAATATCCTTGATAATTGCGTTTCATCCAGTATCTTTTCATGAAAATATTCTTCTAAGTATTCTTAAATTTTACTCCACAAAGCAGTATCATGTTGACAATTTGGACGTTGTTAATTCTTGGATAAATTAATTCTTGAACTTGTTTTATTGAATTCTTATATCATTGTCATCATCCTCATGTTTATAAAATGTTGAAAGTCATCTGTGGCCTGTAGTGCATAGATGGACTTGGTATGATTATGACCAGGGATTATTCGGTATAATCATGACCGTAATGTTACAAATGATGTGGTAAAAGTCATCATTGGCCCGTAGTGCATTGATGGACAGTTGTTGGCATGATCATGACCATTAATGAATATACGAATATCCTTGGCCGTAGTGCAGGGGTGATTCGATGATGTGAATTATTAAGCTGAGTCGCAGCGATAACACTGTTGAAAAACCTTTTAAATCATAAAAGATAGTAGAGTTTATTTTCTACTTGATTTTTTAATGGATTGCATGTTCCACTGCAGTTAAACTTGATGTCTATTATATTTTATCAGTTTAACATTGTTGAAGGCTAATGATAATTTATTCTGCATTATCTTAGTCATAATATTTCTTACTGGGCTAGTTGAGCTCACCCTTTCTTTCACTGTTCTCTTCAGGAAATGAGAACGTAGCTGGGGCAAGTCGGGGAACGGAGTGATGGTTCGAATGATAGTATTAGTTAGTAGTCCTCACTATTCTATGTAATAGTGTGTTAATAAATGTAATGAGGACTCCTTTTGAGTATGAATACTCTCTAGAAGATAATATGTGTATTCAAACTCACAGTTTATTTTTTGTCGTATTGTACATGACAGTTGTATTATTAAGTTGTATTTGTATTCAGTACTATGTATCTGACGACCCAAGATGGGTGATGTATACCTAATTTTGGGGGCGTCACAGTTGTATTTATTTCTGTACCATGTATTTGACGACTCAGAATGGGTGATGTATACCTATTTTGGGGGCGTCACAGTTGGTATCAGAGCTTAGGGATATGATCCCTGGCTGAGATGTGAGACAAGAACTAGTAGGGGAGAGACGGGAAATTCCTTCGCTAGTATGACCTGACTAAGTTTATTTGGTGTTTATTTGGTCGGTCAGAGTATAGGGATAATATATGACATGACTATTAACCCTTGTTTTATGGCAGTATTTAAGAATGGCAGCTGAGAACGTTAATAATGGAGTAAATCAGACCGTGGAGACACCTTTTATAAGACCCCAACTTATTAATGAATAAAATCAAATTTTCTCTAAATATTATTGTGAATAATAAGGGGTTAATTTGATATAATACTTTGGTTATGGGTGAAATGTGCAAATTTTACAAAATAAGCAAGTGGTTATAAAATGTTCATTTTGTCGGGGAATATTCGTTTGGTCGTGAAATATTCTTGCTGTCGGGGAATATTCGTACGACGGCGCAGCCTTGTGTGGGCCCCATAACGGAAAGCGATTGGATGAAGAAAACGACAAGTATAAGTTATTTATAAATAACGGCGTAGTTGTTACCGTTAATACTGTTGGAATACCCGGTGATTAAAATACAGTAGCACAAGGTATTGCACCAATTATTGATTCTTACGTAAGAAGACACTACTCAATAATTGTTACAGTAGTTATTGTTCAATATTTTATTTTATTGATTCAATAATTGTTACATTGATATTTTATATTATTGTTGTTTCAATAATTGTTGCTGCACAGTATTTTCCATTATCAGATCAATAATTCATATTATTTGAATAATATTATTAGATAACATTATTGGCAATGTCTAGAAAGTTCTGTCTAAGGAGAGGTTTGGTCATCTAATTGCGCGTCAGTAAGGAGAAATCCTTATTGGAAAGCCCCCTCTTTCCTGGGAACGGCCTGGTTGTCATAAATGTGATTCTGTAATATTATTTGTGAATAATTAATTATTGATTCATATGATAAGAAAATATTTATTTTATGTGGATATAAATGAGGGATATATTTCTGTGGTTAAAAATGAAGGAGTTAATGTTGAGGTGTTTTATCAATATTTTTATCGGAATGGAGGTATTAAAAATCAAATCAGGGTTTTTGAGAAATATTGCGGGTGTTATAATTTTTAATCCGACCGTTGGATCGTGGTAATTTTTGGATATGTTATACATATATAAGTTGAGTATATGTCCACAAATTTTGAACCGTTGAAAATGAACGTATGATTTATTATGAATTTTACGAGATGACTGGTTCAGAAATTGTTAAATTTTCGTAGTTTATCATTTTGATGGAAAATTCTAGAATTGGTGGGCCCCACTTGTGGTTGGTGAAGAAATGTGCTGAATTATATTTTAAATGTGGTGGGTGGAAATAGTAGCAGGTAAAGCCATCAGGTTGCAGGTCAAACCTACTAAAATTTTCCTATAAATAGAGGGCTAAGTTAGAATTGAAAATCACACCAGAAACAAGTTTTCTCTCTTTCTCTCTCTAGATTATTGAGTGTATTTTGTGAGTATTTAGATACATTGAGAGTTTCTATTCATCAGAGCAAGTTTTTTTCAGCCTTATACCGGTATTCCGACCAGAAGTACTGATATATTGAGGTAAGGGATATTATTTTCTTCTTAATGATATTATTTTCTTCAATATCATTATGCTGAAATATTGACATGAGTTTTTATCAAATTTAGAACTTTTTGTGTCGGGATTACTATTCACGTATACGACACTATTCACGTATACGACACTATTCACGAATACGGCACTATTCACCGAAAAATAAAATTTTTCCTTTTTGTCCAAGATGTCTATTATGGTTACTATCTTTGATTGTATCCATGTTTTGATCTTTATTTTTGAATTCTGCTTCACAATTGATTATTATGAAGTATTATTGATCTTGGATAAACTGTTATACGAATCCCTACTATTTGTCCTTCTGTCTCATTGGATTCGTTCTCTTTAAAATATTTTTCATCATGCTCAGTCCTAAATGATGATATTAATGAATATCTTTGGCCTGTAGTGCAAAGATGTATGATTACTTGATGAATATCTTTGGCCTGTAGTGCAAAGATGAACAGGTGTTGAGATGAACATGACTGACAGGTGATACAAATGAATATCTTTGGCCTGTAGTGCAAAGATGAATATTTGGATAAAGATGATTATTAATTGATGTTACATGGATAAAATATTGATGATGGACTTTTAAATCTTAGAAGATAGTAGAATTATTTCTCTACTTGACTCTTCTAATGGTTTGCTGTTTCCGCTGCAGTTGTTGATCTAAAACTTGTTGTCGATTATATTCTATCAGATTTTTCCCTGTTGAAGACTAACGATAATTTGTTTGTATATTATCTTAGTCATAATATTCTTTACTAGGCTAGTTGAGCTCACCCTTTTCCTTTTTGTTCCATTTTTCTTCTCAGGATGTGAGAACATAGCAGGATCTAGTCGGGGTATGGAGTGATGGTTCTAGTAAGATGTTTTAGCAGTCCTCACTATTTCTGTAAAATAGTGTTTGAATAATTGTATTGAGGACTTATTTGAGTGTGGATATTGTCTAGAAGACAATATTTGTATTTAAACTCACAGTATGTGTTGTCGTATTTTGCACGATAATTGTATTATTGAAGTTGTAGTTTGCTTTCTGTACCATGTATTTGGCGACTCAGAATGGGTGTTGTATACCTATTTTGGGGGCGTCACAGTTGGTATCAGAGCTTAGGGATATGATCCCTGGCTGAGATGTGAGACAAAAACTAGGAGGGGAGAGACGGGGAATTCCTTCGCTAGTATGACCTGACTAAGTTTATTCGGTGTTTATTTGGTCGGTCAGAGTATAGGGATAATATATGACATGACTATTAACCCTTGTTTTATGGCAGTATTTAAGAATGGCAGCTGAGAACGTTAATAATGAAGTAAATCAGACCGTGGAGACACCTTTGATCACCACCCAGGGGAACGTGCAACAGAAAGGCAATATTCCTCCTGTAAACAACGTTACCGAGCAAACGATGAATGATGGAATGTTTAGGAGCTTTTTGCAGTTCATGCAAAATCAGACGAGGGAGACTCGTGTGCAGAATACGGGTGGAAATGATAACGCGCGGTTTGTCACAGCTAAGCAGTTCAAAGAATTGGGACCACCAGAATTTAAGGGAAAGCCGGATCCGATCATGGCGGAAACGTGGGTCAAGCAAATTACCAAGATATTCGATGTCTTGGGATGCACGGAGGAACAGAAGGTTCCATTCGCCACCTTTATGTTCCGCGGTGAGGCAGACTACTGGTGGGAGTTTGTGAAGCGTACCCAGCCTGACGCACTCAACATGTCCTGGGAAACATTTTAAAAACTGTTCAATGACAAGTACTTTCCTGAAAGTATTCGTCATATGAAGGAGGTGGAGTTTATCAGACTGGAACAAAACAACATGACGGTGTCCCAGTACGAGGCGAAGTTTGCATAGTTATCTAGGTTTGTACCTCATTTGGTCGAAAATGAGGAACGAATGACAAGGATGTTTCTGAGAGGTTTAAAACCCGAGATTCGGCAATATCTTATCTCTCATAAATTTTCTTTATATTCAGATGTTGTAAACATGGCTCAATTATTAGAGCGAGACAATGAGTATGGGCAACCGAGGGACCACAACCAGGGTCATACCGGTGGCGGCAGTCATCGAAGCAATGAAAACCAGCAGGGAGGAAAATATTCGGACAAAAGCGGTAACCACTTTGGTGGTAATCGTGGTCGTGATAATAGAAGAAGCGAGTCGGGAGGAGATTTCAAGAAGAGAAGGTACAACAATGATAACGTGAAGACGTCAGCACAAACATCAACTGTTTCTAGGGGAGGAGAACGACCACCGGTCGTATGTTACAAATGTGGGAAAGAGGGACATATCAGCCCAAACTGCCCACAACAATCCAAGGTATGTTATAACTGTGGAAAGGAGGGTCATATAGCTCGAGAGTGTTCTGTAGCAAAACCAGGTTCAGCAGGGATGGTAACTCCAAAAGTTGTCCCGGATAAGTCAAAGTCAACGGTTCCTGGAAGGGCGTTTGTCGTGACTGGCCAAAACGCGAGAAACCCGAATGAGGTGATCACGGGTAAGCTAATCTTGAATTCTTGCGAAGTTTATACTTTACTAGATATCGGTTCTACTGTGACGCCCCCAAAATTAGGTATACATCACCCATCTTGGGTCGTCAGATACATAGTACAAAATACAAATATAACTTACTAATACAACTGTCGTGTACAATACGACAAAACATAAACTGTGAGTTTGAATACAAATATTATCTTTTAGAGAGTATTCATACTCAAAAGGAGTCCTCATTACATTTATTAACACACCATTACATAGAATAGTGAGGACTACTAACTAATACTATCATTCGGACCATCACTCCGTTCCCCGACTTACCCCAGCTACGTTCTCATTTCCTGAAGAGAACAGTGAAAGAAAGGGTGAGCTCAACTAGCCCAGTAAGAAATATTATGACTAAGATAATGCAGAATAAATTATCATTAGCCTTCAACAATGTTAAACTGATAAAATATAATAGACATCAAGTTTAACTGCAGCGGAACAAGTAATCCATTAAAAGAGTCAAGTAGAAAATAAACTCTACTATCTTTTATGATTTAAAAAGTTTTTCAACACTGTGATCGCTGAGACTCAGCTTAATAAAATAATTCACATCATCGAATCACCCCTGCACTACGGCCAAGGATATTCGTATACTCATTAATGGTCATGATCATGCCAACAACTGTCCATCAATGCACTACGGGCCAATGAGGATTTTTACCACATCATTTGTAACATTACGGTCATGATTATACCGAATAATCCCTGGTCATAATCATACCAAGTCCATCTATGCACTACAGGCCACAGATGACTTTCAACATTTTATAAACATGAGGATGATGACAATGATATAAGAATTCAATAAAACAAGTTCAAGAATTAATTTATCCAAGAATTAACAACGTCCAAATTGTCAACATGATACTGCTTTGTGGAGTAAAATTCAAGAATACTTAGAAAAATATTTTTATGAAAAGATACTGGATGAAACGCAATTATCAAGGTTATTCCACAAATTTCATGGAGTATAAAAGTCAAAACTTAACCAACTGAGTATAATAAAGAATGGAATAACAAAAGAAATCACCATGCATGCGATAGACCGCACAGACAGGTTATTCCAACAGAATAATAAATAATGGAACCAGGTCCGGCGTAAACGCACAGACAGGATATTCCGACAGAATAATAAATAATGGAACCAGGTCCGGTGTAAAATACACAGACAGGATGTTCCAACAGAATAATAACAAGACGGAACCAGGTCCGGTGTAAAACACACAGACAGGATGTTCCAACAGAATAATAATAAAAACGGAACCAGGTCCGGTGTAAAACACACAGACAGGATGTTCCAACAGAATAATAGAAGAATGTTACCAAGTATAGGGTGTATCCGCGTATACAGGTTATTCCAACAGAATAATAAGAAATGGAATAACAACAGTTCTCTTCATGAATAAGAAAGAATAACACCCCTTACCGTTTTAAAGAAGAGCTGAAATAAGGAAGTAGTTAAGTAGCAGAATACTCTTCTTCTCTCTCTATAGTTTCTCTCTCTAGAGTTCAGTAAATTCGTAAGAAATAATGAAGGAATGAGCTGCTATTTATAGAAAAATAGAATGCATAGTAACTAATCCATGAACGGTCCAGATTGATTACTTTAATCTGACGGTCCATATTTAAAGAAAACTCTTTTAAATAAAATATAATATATTCTATTTATAGAATAACTTTAATAAAGTATTCTGTTTTATATAAAAAGATGTTTCTGTTTTATTACGTTAATAATACGAATAAAACAAAACGTCATTATCGCTAAATAATTCATATTATTAATCAACAATAATTGAATCAAACTGAGCGACTTCTCACATAAATATCAATAATCAATACCGTGTGCTACTATGCAACAACGCGTATTACTGTACTTTTACTACCGAGTAGTTCAACAGTATCAACGGTAAAACTTTCGCCGTTATTTTCATAAAGTATTTCTGTCGTTTTCTCAATCCGATAATAATTCCGTTGTGGGGTCCACCAATGATTGTACCGTCGTACGGATATTCCCCGACAAAAAGAATATTCTCCGACCAATCGAATATAATATGACAACTTGCATACTTTGCAAAATTTATAAATACTACCCATAACTATTATATCAAATCCACACCATAATATAAATAAATTATTTCGAGAAAAATTAAATATTTATTCATAAAATCTGGGGTCTCACAATCTCCCCTCCTTATGGAATTTCGCCCTCGAAATTTACGTACGTACTTGGTATGCCGAACATGTGAGGATACCTTGACTTCACTTAAAATTCTAACTCTTGAGGTATAACCTTTAAGCATCGAATATGATCCTTCTTATCCAAGATGTTAACACGTATCTCCTTATACGTTAAATCTTTCGCTATCTCGTCCGGTTCTAAATTAATAATGTGGGTCGGGTCGTCCACATATTTATGTAACATCGATACCTAAAAAAAAAATATTCCGAACACGCAACATACTTGGCGGTAAAACGAGTCTATAGGCCACAGTTCCTACTTCATCGAGGATTTCAAATGGGCCAATTAAATCGAGAGTTGAGATTTCCTCTCTTCGTCGATTCTTGCTTCTAGAATAACGCCCTCTTGAACCTTCTTCTTCACATTTATCAGCTCTGAGTATGTAGCTTGAGCGGCTTTAACTTTATCGATTATAGTCGATTTTAATCGTATATTCGTTATCTTCACGTGGGTTCGTATATTCGCACTTGTAACCGTATACGATCTTCTACACAACGCGTCAGCTACCACGTTCGCTTTTCCACGATGTTATTGAATGGTACGATCGTAATCTTCAACAGCTCGAGCCAATGTCTTTGGCGCATAATACGTTCATTTTAGTTGAAGAAATATTTGAGGGTTTAAGAAATGGGTTTCGTACTGGGGTCAATACAAAATTTAATTTTACGCTCTGGGGTAGGCTAAGAAGTCTTCAAGAATACGTCAAGAAATTTATTAACAATAGAAATATCGTTCAAAACTGTGATCCTCATCCAAGACTTGGATAACACGTCACATTGATACCTATCAATTTGCCATCGTCATTTACAACGTCTCCTACGGAAAGTCTAGCTTCGGTGCATTCCACACCAGGAAGTCAACAACGAAAGGAACAGGGATTTTTACTTATGGCTTGATATGACAATGATTGACTTTAGTGATTTGGTTACTTGAATTCGCATAATAGGTTGGTTAGGAATATGAAAGCTAACAACCTTACGAAAAGCATGATGAGCAGTTAACCAATCGTTTCCAAAAATCACATCAATGCAAGTATTTTCAAAGAGGTAAGATCAACAGGTAACGTGAAAGTGTTGATTTGAACAAGATTTATAAATAGTGGAGGTAACAAAGGTTTCTCCCAACGGAATTTCAACAGATAAATCAAAGTCTAACTTATCCGGAGTTAAGTTCAAACATTGAACACAACTAGCTGAAATAAAAGAGTGAGTAGAACCGGTATCTAACACGGTATAGACTTCAAAAGAGTTTATGACTAACATACCCGTGATAATTTTATTCAGGTTCCTCGTCACGAAAAAAAAACGCTCTCTCTTAAACTACCGGCTTTGGCTTGTCTGGGACATCCTTTGGCATCACTATCTCAGTTGGACTTGACTTCACCATACGACAAAATCGAGCTAGGTGACCTTCTCTTCCGCAATTAAAACACGCTTTGGATTGCTGCGTACAGTTTGGACGGATGTGTCCCTCCTGTCCGCATTTGAAACATACGACTGGTGGTCGTTCTTCTTCCTTTGAAACGGGTGCTGGTACCGACGTCTTCACGTCATTGTTGAACCTTCTCTTCTTGAAGTGTCCATTCTCATTGTTTTGGCCATGATTACCACCAAAGTGGTTACCATTTCTGGCATGTTGATTCCCTCCACGCTTATTGTCACCGCTTCGATGACTGTTGTCACTGGTATTATCATTTTGTCGACTGCTCTCTTTTGGTTGCGTTGACTCGTTATCGCGCTCCACTAGCTGAGCCCTATTCACAACATCTGAATACAAACATAGTTTATGAGAAATAAGATGTTTACGTATCTCGGGTTTCAAACCTCGCAAAAACATTCGCGTCATTCGCTCTTCATTATCCACCAAGTGGGACGCAAACCGGGACAACTCAGCAAATTTAGCCTCATATTGCGACACGGTCATATTATTCTGCTCCAATTTGATGAATTCCACCTCCTTCATGTGACGAACACTTTCGGGAAAGTATTTGTCATTGAACAGCTCTTGGAACTTCTCCCAAGACATCTTGAGTGCGTCAGGCTGGGTACGTTTTACAGATTCCCACCAGTAATCTGCCTCTTCACGCAACATAAAGGTGGCAAAGGGAACCTTTTGCTCCTCGGAGCATCCCAAGACATCAAATATCTTGGTGATCTGCTTTAACCACGTCTCCGCCTTAAGTGGTTCTGGCTTTCCCAAAAACTCCGGTGGTCCTAGCTCCTTGAATTGCTTAGCGGTGACCAACCGTGGGTTGCCATTGTTTCCTCCTGCATTATGAACAGGAGCCGCCTTTGCCTGATGTTGCATGAATTCTAAAAAACTCCTAAACGTACCGTCATTCGTCAATTGATCAGTGTTGTTGTTTACAGGAGGATTATCGCCATCCTGTTGCACATTGTCCTGATTATTGATCTGGGGAGAATCAACGGTCTCCTGTGCTCCATTGCTATTCTCAACATTTTCAGATACTGCCACAAACAAAGGTTAATTAACATGTCACATATTAGCAATATACTCTGACCAACCAATTAAATAACAAATAAACTTCGGTAGGTCATACTAGCGAAGGAATTTCCCGTCTCTCCCCTCCTAGTTCTATTCTCACATCCTAGCCAGGGATCAT
The DNA here is from genome assembly GCA_016801055.1 of Panax notoginseng. Lineage (NCBI taxonomy): Eukaryota > Viridiplantae > Streptophyta > Magnoliopsida > Apiales > Araliaceae > Panax > Panax notoginseng. The sequence continues at coordinate 160,586,071 of CM029012.1, read as the reverse complement.
ATCCCTAAGCTCTGATACCAACTGTGACGCCCCCAAAATTAGGTATACATCACCCATCTTGGGTCGTCAGATACATAGTACAAAATACAAATACAACTTACTAATACAACTGTCGTGTACAATACGACAAAACATAAATTGTGAGTTTGAATACAAATATTATTTTTTAGAGAGTATTCATACTCAAAAGAAGTCCTCATTACATTTATTAACACACCATTACATAGAATAGTGAGGACTACTAACTAATACTATCATTCGGACCATCACTCCGTTCCCCGACTTGCCCCAGCTAAGTTCTCATTTCCTGAAGAGAACAGTGAAAGAAAGGGTGAGCTCAACTAGCCCAGTAAGAAATATTATGACTAAGATAATGCAGAATAAATTATCATTAGCCTTCAACAATGTTAAACTGATAAAATATAATAGACATCAAGTTTAACTGCAGCGGAACAAGTAATCCATTAAAAGAGTCAAGTAGAAAATAAACTCTACTATCTTTTATGATTTAAAAAGTTTTTCAACACTGTGATCGCTGAGACTCAGCTTAATAAAATAATTCACATCATCGAATCACCCCTGCACTACGGCCAAGGATATTCGTATACTCATTAATGGTCATGATCATGCCAACAACTGTCCATCAATGCACTACGGGCCAATGAGGATTTTTACCACATCATTTGTAACATTACGGTCATGATTATACCGAATAATCCCTGGTCATAATCATACCAAGTCCATCTATGCACTACAGGCCACAGATGACTTTCAACATTTTATAAACATGAGGATGATGACAATGATATAAGAATTCAATAAAACAAGTTCAAGAATTAATTTATCCAAGAATTAACAACGTCCAAATTGTCAACATGATACTGCTTTGTGGAGTAAAATTCAAGAATACTTAGAAAAATATTTTTATGAAAAGATACTGGATGAAACGCAATTATCAAGGTTATTCCACAAATTTCATGGAGTATAAAAGTCAAAACTTAACCAACTGAGTATAATAAAGAATGGAATAACAAAAGAAATCACCATGCATGCGATAGACCGCACAGACAGGTTATTCCAACAGAATAATAAATAATGGAACCAGGTCCGGCGTAAACGCACAGACAGGATATTCCGACAGAATAATAAATAATGGAACCAGGTCCGGTGTAAAATACACAGACAGGATGTTCCAACAGAATAATAACAAGACGGAACCAGGTCCGGTGTAAAACACACAGACAGGATGTTCCAACAGAATAATAATAAAAACGGAACCAGGTCCGGTGTAAAACACACAGACAGGATGTTCCAACAGAATAATAGAAGAATGTTACCAAGTATAGGGTGTATCCGCGTATACAGGTTATTCCAACAGAATAATAAGAAATGGAATAACAACAGTTCTCTTCATGAATAAGAAAGAATAACACCCCTTACCGTTTTAAAGAAGAGCTGAAATAAGGAAGTAGTTAAGTAGCAGAATACTCTTCTTCTCTCTCTATAGTTTCTCTCTCTAGAGTTCAGTAAATTCGTAAGAAATAATGAAGGAATGAGCTGCTATTTATAGAAAAATAGAATGCATAGTAACTAATCCATGAACGGTCCAGATTGATTACTTTAATCTGACGGTCCATATTTAAAGAAAACTCTTTTAAATAAAATATAATATATTCTATTTATAGAATAACTTTAATAAAGTATTCTGTTTTATATAAAAAGATGTTTCTGTTTTATTACGTTAATAATACGAATAAAACAAAACGTCATTATCGCTAAATAATTCATATTATTAATCAACAATAATTGAATCAAACTGAGCGACTTCTCACATAAATATCAATAATCAATACCGTGTGCTACTATGCAACAACGCGTATTACTGTACTTTTACTACCGAGTAGTTCAACAGTATCAACGGTAAAACTTTCGCCGTTATTTTCATAAAGTATTTCTGTCGTTTTCTCAATCCGATAATAATTCCGTTGTGGGGTCCACCAATGATTGTACCGTCGTACGGATATTCCCCGACAAAAAGAATATTCTCCGACCAATCGAATATAATATGACAACTTGCATACTTTGCAAAATTTATAAATACTACCCATAACTATTATATCAAATCCACACCATAATATAAATAAATTATTTCGAGAAAAATTAAATATTTATTCATAAAATCTGGGGTCTCACAACTACCCATTCTTTTATCTCTCCTGCTTGTGCTCAACGTTTAAACTTGACTCCGGAGAAATTGGACTTTAACTTATCTGTTGAAACTCCGTTGGGTGAAACCTTCGTTACATCTACAGTTTATAAATCTTGCATGATCCAAGTTGGCACTATCACATTACCTGTTGATCTTATCTCTTTAAAGATACTTGCTTTTGATGTGATTTTAGGAATCGATTGGTTAACTACTCATCATGCCAAATTGATTGCTTTTGTAAGGTTGTTAGTTTTCATATTCCTAAGCAACCTATTATTCAAATTCAAGCAACCAAACCATTGAAGTCAAACTCTTTCATATCAAGCCGTAAAGTCATTCGTTTATTGAAAAACGGATGTCAAGCTTTCTTAGCTATGTTATGGACTTGAACAAAAATACGTCAGATTTGAATGATATTTCTATTGTTAGTAAATCCCTGACGTATTTCCTGAAGAATTTCTTGGCCTACGCGTGATATTGAATTTTGTATCATCTTTGAATCTGGTACAAAACTCACTTCTAAAATCTCATATCGAATGGCTCCTATTGAACTTCAGGAGTTAAAAACCTAACTGTAGAAGTTTGTACCCGAGCCTTTATCTGGTGACTTCCTTTGTGGAATGCACTGAATCCAGACTCTCTGTAGGGGACGCCATATTCGTGCGATAGTAAACTGATAGGTGTCATTGTGACGTGCTATCCAAGGTTGGGATATGAGTCACAGTTGAGAGCAATCTAAGTCGGTAATCGAAATATGTAGCTTTCTAGGCTTAGTTGGTTATTATCGGAGATTCGTTGAAGGATATTCTAGAATCGCTATTCCATTAACGCAGCTGACTCGTAGAGATACAAAATTCGTATGGAGTGAGGAATGCGAGAAGAGTTTCCAAGAACTCAAGAGGCGACTCATTCGGCACCTGTTCTGACAATACCATCTGGTTCGGATGGATTTGTTATCTACAGCGATGCTTCAGGCAAAGGGTTAGGATGTGTTCTCATGCAACATGAGAAAGTCATAGCCTATGCCTCACGACAACTCAAAGAATATGAGAGGAATTATCCTACTCATGATTTGGAGTTGGCAGCAGTCGTTTTTGCGTTGAAGATCTGGAGACACTACCTGTATGGGGAGAAAGTGGAGATCTATACAGATCATAAAAGCCTCAAATATTTCTTCACCCAAAAGGAACTCAACATGCGGCAGCGACGTTGGCTCGAGCTGTTGAAAGATTACGATCATACCATCCAATATCATCCTGAAAAAGCAAACGTAGTAGCTGACGCATTGAGTAGAAGATCATATGCGGGTACGAGTGCAATATTGTTAACACAAAGGCCCATTTTGTATGACTTACAAAGGATGGAGATAGAGATGAAGGCTCCAAGTACCCACATGATGATATCAAATATACGAGTAGAACCGACTTTAATCGATAAAGTTAAAACTGCTCAAGCTACGGACATAGAGCTGATGCGTATGAAGAAGAAAGTGCAAGAAGGTGCTATTCCAGAAGCAAGAATCGATGAAGAAGGAATACTTCGAGTCAACTCCAGACTTTGTGTTCCAAACGATTTTGACTTGAAGCATAGAATAATGATGGAGGCACACAACACACCGTTTGCAATCCATCCTGGGAGTACCAAAATGTATCACGATCTTCGACATATATTTTGGTGGAGCAATATGAAAAGAGAGATCGCGGAGTTTATCTCGAGATGTTTAACTTGTCAACGTGTAAAAGCGGAGCATCAAGTACCAAAGGGTCCATTGCAACCACTTGAGATTCCGAAATGGAAGTGGGAACACATTACTATGGATTTTGTTACGGGTCTTCCCAAGGTTTCTCAAGGTATAGATGCGATTTGGGTTATTATTGATAGATTAACCAAGTCCGCTCATTTCTTACCGATACGTGAGACTTATTCCCTTGAACGTCTTGCTAGTATGTACGTGAATGAGATTGTGAGATTGCATGGCATGCCAGTATCCATAGTTTCGGATCGTGACCCAAGATTCACTTCACGATTTTGGGTTAGCTTGCAGAAAGCTATGGGCACGGATTTACGATTCAGTTCGGCATACCATCCTCAAACGGACGGACAATCAGAGAGGACTATTCAAACTCTTGAAGATCTATTAAGACTTTGTGTCCTAGATCTCAAAGGGAGTTGGGATAAGTACCTACCATTGGTGGAATTCTCCTACAACAACAATTATCAGGCGAGCATAGGTGTGGCTCCATTCGAGGCGTTGTATGGAAGAAAATGTCGTTCTCCAGTATGCTGGGACGAGGTGGGTGAAGCAACATTGTTGGGACCAGAGTTGGTACGCATGACTACAGAGAAGATCCAAACGATTCGACAACGTAAACAAACGGCACAGGATCGACAAAAGAGTTATGCGGATCTTCATCGGAAGGACGTGAAATTTAATATTGGGGATCATGTATTATTACGTGTTGCACCATGGAAGGGAGTTACATGATTTGGGAAGAGAGGAAAGCTCAATCCAAGATTTGTTGGTCCATTTGAGATTCTTGAGCGAATAGGAAATGTGGCATATAGACTCGCATTACCTCCAAGCATGTCTCGTGTTCATAATATTTTTCACATATCTATGCTTCGTAAATATGTTAAAGACCCGAACCACATTATTGAGTTAGAACCAGACGAGATAGCTGAAGATTTAACGTACGAGGAGGTACCTGTTAAGATCTTGGATAGGAAAGAGCATGTCCTACGCACGAAGGTTATACCACAAGTTAAGGTTTTGTGGAGAAACCATGCTATTGAAGAAATGACCTGGGAGTTAGAATCAGAAATGAAAGCAAGGTATCCTCACCTTTTTGAAACATCAGGTACGTACGTCAATTTCGAGGACGAAATTTCATAAGAAGGGGAGGTTGTAAGACCCCAACTTATTAATGAATAAAATCAAATTTTCTCTAAATATTATTGTGAATAATAAGGGGTTAATTTGATATAATACTTTGGTTATGGGTGAAATGTGCAAATTTTACAAAATAAGCAAGTGGTTATAAAATGTTCATTTTGTCGGGAATATTCGTTTGGTCGTGGAATATTCTTGCTGTCGGGGAATATTCGTACGACGGCGCAGTCTTGTGTGGGCCCCATAACGGAAAGCGATTGGATGAAGAAAACGACAAGTATAAGTTGTTTATAAATAACGGCGTAGTTGTTACCGTTAATACTGTTGGAATACCCGGTGATTAAAATACAGTAGCACACGGTATTGCACCAATTATTGATTCTTACGTAAGAAGGCACTACTCAATAATTGTTACAGTAGTTATTGTTCAATATTTTATTTTATTGATTCAATAATTGTTGCATTGATATTTTATATTATTGTTGTTTCAATAATTGTTGCTGCACAGTATTTTCCATTATCAGATCAATAATTCATATTATTTGAATAATATTATTAGATAACATTATTGGCAATGTCTAGAAAGTTCTGTCTAAGGAGAGGTTTGGTCATCTAATTGCGCGCCAGTAAGGAGAAATCCTTATTGGAAAGCCCCCTCTTTCCTGGGAACGGCCTGGTTGTCATAAATGTGATTCTGTAATATTATTTGTGAATAATTAATTATTGATTCATATGATAAGGAAATATTTATTTTATGTGGATATAAATGAGGGATATATTTCTGTGGTTAAAAATGAAGGAGTTAATGTTGAGGTGTTTTATCAGTATTTTTATCGGAATGGAGGTATTAAAAATCAAATCAGGGTTTTTGAGAAATATTGCGGGTGTTATAATTTTTAATCCGACCGTTGGATCGTGGTAATTTTTGGATATGTTATACATATATAAGTTGAGTATATGTCCACAAATTTTGAACCGTTAAAAATGAACGTATGATTTATTATGAATTTTACGAGATGACTGGTTCAGAAATTGTTAAATTTTCGGAGTTTATCATTTTGATGGAAAATTCTAGAATTGGTGGGCCCCACTTGTGATTGGTGAAGAAATGTGCTGAATTATATTTTAAATGTGGTGGGTGGGAATAGTAGCAGGTAAAGCCATCAGGTTGCAGGTCAAACCTACTAAAATTTTCCTATAAATAGAGGGCTAAGTTAGAATTGAAAATCACACCAGAAACAAGTTTTCTCTCTTTCTCTCTCTAGATTATTGAGTGTATTTTGTGAGTATTTAGATACTTTGAGAGTTTCTATTCATCAGAGCAAGTTTCTTTCAGCCTTATACCGGTATTCCGACCAGAAGTACTGATATCTTGAGGTAAGGGATATTATTTTCTTCTTAATGATATTATTTTCTTCAATATCATTATGCTGAAATATTGATATGAGTTTTTATCAAATTTGGAACTTTTTGTGTCGGGGTTACTATTCACGTATACGACACTATTCACGTATACGGCACTATTCACGAATACAGCACTATTCACCGAAAAATAAAATTTTTCCTTTTTGTCCAAGATGTCTATTATGGTTACTATCTTTGATTGTATCCATGTTTTGATCTTTATTTTTGAATTCTGCTTCACAATTGATTATTATGAAGTATTATTGATCTTGGATAAACTGTTATACGAATCCCTACTATTTGTCCTTCTGTCTCATTGGATTCGTTCTCTTTAAAATATTTTTCATCATCCTCAGTCCTAAATGATGATATTAATGAATATCTTTGGCCTGTAGTGCAAAGATGTATGATTACTTGATGAATATCTTTGGCCTGTAGTGCAAAGATGAACAGGTGTTGAGATGAACATGACTGACAGGTGATACAAATGAATATCTTTGGCCTGTAGTGCAAAGATGAATATTTGGATAAAGATGATTATTAATTGATGTTACATGGATAAAATATTGATGATGGACTTTTAAATCTTAGAAGATAGTAGAATTCTTTCTCTACTTGACTCTTCTAATGGTTTGCTGTTTCCGCTGCAGTTGTTGATCTAAAACTTGTTGTCGATTATATTCTATCAGATTTTTCCCTGTTGAAGACTAACGATAATTTGTTTGTATATTATCTTAGTCATAATATTCTTTACTAGGCTAGTTGAGCTCACCCTTTTCCTTTTTGTTCCATTTTTCTTCTCAGGATGTGAGAACATAGCAGGATCTAGTCGGGGTATGGAGTGATGGTTCTAGTAAGATGTTTTAGCAGTCCTCACTATTTCTGTAAAATAGTGTTTGAATAATTGTATTGAGGACTTATTTGAGTGTGGATATTGTCTAGAAGACAATATTTGTATTTAAACTCACAGTATGTGTTGTCGTATTTTGCACGACAATTGTATTATTGAAGTTGTAGTTTGCTTTCTGTACCATGTATTTGGCGACTCAGAATGGGTGTTGTATACCTATTTTGGGGGCGTCACACCTTTGATTATCACCCAGGGGAACGTGCAACAGGAAGGCAATATTCCTCCTGTAAACAACGTTACCGAGCAAACGATGAATGATGGAATGTTTAGGAGCTTTTTGCAGTTCATGCAAAATCAGACGAGGGAGACTCGTGTGCAGAATACGGGTGGAAATGATAACAACGCGCGGTTTGTCACAGCCAAGCAGTTCAAAGAATTGGGACCACCAGAATTTAAGGGAAAGCCGGATCCGATCATGGCGGAAACGTGGGTCAAGCAAATTACCAAGATATTCGATGTCTTGGGATGCACGGAGGAACAGAAGGTTCCATTCGCCACCTTTATGTTCCGCGGTAAGGCAGACTACTGGTGGGAGTCTGTGAAGCGTACCCAGCTTGACGCACTCAACATGTCCTGGGAAACATTTCAAAAACTGTTCAATGACAAGTACTTTCCTGAAAGTATTCTTCATATGAAGGAGGTGGAGTTTATCAGACTGGAACAAAACAACATGACGGTATCCCAGTACGAGGCGAAGTTTGCAGAGTTATCCAGGTTTGCACCTCATTTGGTCGAAAATGAGGAACGAATGACAAGGATGTTTCTGAGTGGTCTAAAACCTGAGATTCGACAATATCTTATCTCTCATAAATTTTATTTATATTCAGATGTTGTAAACATGGTTCAATTATTAGAGCGAGATAATGAGTATGTGCAACCGAGGGACCACAACCAGGGTCATACCGGTGGCAGCGGTCATCGAAGCAATGAAAACCAGCAGGGGGGAAAACATTCGGACAAAAGTAATAACCACTCTGGTGGTAATCGTTATCGTGATAATAGAAGGAGCGAGTCGGGAGGAGATTTCAAGAAGAGAAGGTACAACAATGATAACGTGAAGACGTTAACACAAACATCAACTGTTTCTAGGGGAGGAGAACGACCACCGGTCGTATGTTACAAATGTGGAAAAGAGGGACATATCAGCCCGAACTGCCCATAACAATTCAAGGTATGTTATAACTGTGGAAATGAGGGTCATATAGCTTGAGAGTGTTCTGTAGCAAAACCAAGTTCAGCAGGGATGATGACTCCAAAAGTTGTCCCGGATAAGTCGAAATCAGCGATTCCTGGAAGGGCGTTTGTCGTGACTGGCCAAAACGCGAGAAACCCGAACGAGGTGATCACGGGTAAGCTAATCTTGAATTCTTGCGAAGTTTATACTTTACTAGATACCGGTTCTACCCATTCTTTTATCTCTCCTGCTTGTGCTCAACGTTTGAACTTGACTCCGGAGAAATTGACCTTTGACTTATCTGTTGAAACTCCGTTGGGTGAAACCTTTGTTACATCTACAGTTTATAAATCTTGCTTAATCCAAGTTGACACCATCACATTACCTGTTGACCTTATTTCTTTAAAGATACTTGCATTTGATGTGATTCTAGGAATTGATTGGTTAACTACTCTTCATGCCAAAATTGATTATTTTCGTAAGGTTGTTAGTTTTCATATTCCTAACCAACCTGTTATGCGAATTCAAGCAACCAAACCATTAAAATCAATCGTTGTTATATCAAGCCATAAAGCCATTCGTTTATTGAAAAACGGATGCCAAGCTTTCTTAGCCCATGTTATGGACTTGAACAAAAACACGACAGATTTGAATAATATTTCTGTTGTTAGTGAATTTCCTGACGTATTTCCTGAAGAACTTCCGGGTCTACCCCCAGAACGTGAAGTTGAATTCTTTATTGACCTTGAACCTGATACAAAGCTCATTTCTAAAACCCCATATCGAATGGCTTCTATTGAACTTCAGGAGTTAAAAGTCCAATTACAGGAATTGTTAGACATCGGTTTCATTCGTCCTAGTACGTCTCCTTGGGGTGCTCCTGTTTTATTCGTAAAGAAGAAAGACGGGAGTATGCGACTTTGTATTGACTATAGGAAATTGAACCATGTCACCATCAAGAATAGGTATCCGCTACCTCGCATTGATGACCTGTTCGACCAGTTACAAGGAGCACAATTGTAAGACCCCAGCTTATTAATGAATAAAATCAAATTTTCTCTAAATATTATTGTGAATAATAAGGGGTTAATTTGATATAATACTTTGGTTATGGGTGAAATGTGCAAATTTTGCAAAATAAGCAAGTGGTTATAAAATATTTATTTTGTCGGGAAATATTCGTTCGGTCGTGGAATATTCTTGCTGTCGGAGAATATTCGTACGACGACACAGCCTTGTGTGGGCCCCATAACGGAAAGCGATTGGATGAAAAAAACGACAAGTATAAGTTGTTTATAAATAACGGCGTAGTTGTTACCGTTAATACTGTTGGAATACCCGGTGGTTAAAATACAGTAGCACACGGTATTGCACCAATTATTCATTCTTACGTAAGAAGGCACTACTCAGTAATTGTTACAGTAGTTATTATTCAATATTTTATTTTATTGATTCAATAATTGCTGCGTTGATATTTTATATTATTGTTGTTTCAATAATTGTTGCTGCACAGTATTTTTCTTTATCAGATCAATAATTCATATTATTTGAATAATATTATTAGATAACATTATTGGCAATGTCTAGAAAGTTTTGTCTAAAGAGAGGTTTGGTCATCTAATTGCGCGCCAGTAAGGAGAAATTCTTATTGAAAAGCCTCCTCTTTCCTGGGAACGGCCTGGTTGTCATAAATGTGATTCTGTAATATTATTTGTGAATAATTAATTATTGATTCATATGATAAGGAAATATTTATTTTATGTGGATATAAATAAGGGATATATTTTTGTGGTTAAAAATGAAGGAGTTAATGTTGAGGTTTTTATCAGTATTTTTGTCGGAATGGAGGTATTAAAAATCAGAGTTTTTGAGATATTTTACGGGGGTTATAATTTTTAATCTGACCGTTGAATCGTGGTAATTTTTGGATATGTTATACATATATAAGTTGAGTATATGTCCACAAATTTTGAACCGTTAAAAATGAACGTATGATTTATTATGAATTTTACGAGATGACTGGTTCAGAAATTGTTGAATTTTCGGAGTTAATCATTTTGGTGGAAAATTCTAGAATTGGTGGGCCCCACTCTTGGTTGGTGAAGAAATGTGCTGAGATTTTTATTCAAATGTGGTGGGTGGAAATAGTAGCAGGTAAAGCCATCAGGTTGCAGGTTAAGTCTTCTTCGACGTGCTAACATTTTCCTATAAATGGAGGGCTAAGTTAGAATTAAAAATCACACCAGAAACAAGTTTTCTCTCTTTCTCTCTCTAGATTATTGAGTGTATTTTGTGAGTATTAAGATACTTTGAGAGTTTCTATTCATCAGAGCAAGTTTCTTTCAGCCTTATACCGGTATTCCGACTAGAAGTACTGATATTTTGAGGTAAGGGATATTATTTTCTTCTTAATGATATTATTTTTTTCAATATCATTATGCTGAAATATTGATATGAACTTTTTATCAAATTTGGAACTTTTTGTGTCGGGGTTACTATTCACGTATACGTTACTATTCACGTATACGGCACTATTTACGAATACGGCACTATTCACCGAAAAATAAAGTTTTTCCTTTTTGTCCAAGATGTCTATTATGGTTACTATCTTTGATTGTATCCATGTTTTGATCTTTATTTTTGAATTCTGCTTCACAATTGATTATTATGAAGTATTATTGATCTTGGATAAACTTTTATACGAATCCCTACTATTTGTCCTTCTGTCTCACTGGATTCGTTCTCTTTAAGATATTTTTCATCATCCTCAGTCCTAAATGATGATATTACTGAATATCTTTGGCCTGTAGTGCAAAGATGTATGATTACTTGATGAATATCTTTGGCCTGTAGTGCAAAGATGAACAGGTGTTGAGATGAACATGACTGACAGGTGATACAAATGAATATTTTTGGCCTGTAGTGCAAAGATGAATATTTGGATAAAGATGATTATTAATTGATGTTACAGGGATAAAATATTGATGATGGACTTTTAAATCTTAGAAGATAGTAGAATTCATTCTCTACTTGACTCTTCTAATAGTTTGCTGTTTCCGCTGCAATTGTTGATCTAAAACTTGTTGTCGATTATATTCTATCAGATTTTTTCCTGTTGAATACTAATGATAATTTGTTGTATATTATCTTAGTCATAATATTCTTTACTGGGCTAGTGGAGCTCACCTTTTTCCTTTTTGTTCCATTTTTCTTCTCAGGAGGTGAGAACATAGCAGGATCTAGTCGGGGTATGGAGTGATGGTTCTAGAAAGATGTTTTAGCAGTCCTCACTATTTCTGTAAAATAGTGTTTGAATAATTGTATTGAGGACTTATTTGAGTGTGGATATTGTCTAGAAGATAATATTTGTATTTAAACTCACAGTATGTGTTGTCGTATTTTGTACGACAATTGTATTATTGAAGTTGTAGTTTGCTTTCTGTATCATGTATTTGGTGACTCAAAATGGGTGTTGTATACCTATTTTGGGGACGTCACAGTTGGTATTCAAATGTGGTGGGCTTGAATAGTAGCAGGTAAAGCCATCAGGTTGCAGGTTAAGTCTGCTTTGGCGTGCTAAAATTTTTCTATAAATAGAGAGCTAAGTTAGAATTGAAAATCACACCAGAAACAAGTTTTCTCTCTTTCTCTCTCTAGATTATTGAGTGTATTTTGTGAGTATTTAGATACTTTGAGAGTTTCTATTCATCAGAGCAAGTTTTTTTCAGCCTTATACCGGTATTCCGACCAGAAGTACTGATATTTTGAGGTAAGGGGTATTATTTATGTGACAACCCTAAAATAGGTATACATCACCCATTATGAGTCGCCAAATACATGGTATAGAAAACCACTACAACTTTATTACAACAATTGTCGTGCAAAATACAACAACACATATGCTGTGAGTTTGGATACAAATATATACCAAATGTGACTCATGTCCTAACCGTGGACAACGCCTCACAATGACACCTTACATAAAGGTATAGTCAAAAACTATTTTAGAAATTAAAGTCTTTGGGAAGTGTTCAAGGAAACCCTTGTACATGGGAGGCCATGCGTCTAGGTTATGATAGATATCATATGGCCACAGAATTATCCTTGGTTGACCCAATAGACCCCAAAGAAAAACGAGAAGATTACTATCATATTCTTTCCAATAGTGAGTCTTCTCTTGACTTATCATTATCTCCACTGTCTCTAATTGAGAATTATACTTCAAACAAACACCAAGATTATATAGATAGTGCTCATAGATATACTCGGCAAATGGATGAGCACAATCCTGTCTTATGATGACACGAGGTTGTATGTCATTAGACATCTTGTATGATAGTGGCAAACCACCCTTCCAACGTTGGGTACACCTTACCCTATTGGATTCACCAAATAAAACTACTAAATGAACTTTTCTATATTGCTTTGGGAGAACATCCACAGCTAGAGACCACCGTTCTATTTCCCCGTTACCCTCGCTCGACCCAGCTACACTCTTATTACCTGAAAGGAATTGTGAAGCAAAAGGGTGAGCATAACTAGCTTAGTAAAGAATATCATGACTAAAGATAATTAAATTATCAATAGCCTTCATCAATAATAAATCAGAGATTTAGAACATTTGATAAATGATAAAAATTTCAACCATAGTTGCAGGGGAACGAGCAATCCATTAGAAGAGTCAAATAGACCATAAAGTCTATTATCTTCTCCACATTAAAAGTCCACCAATAATGTTTTATCCCTATAACATTAATCAACAGTTCCTTTTCACAATTATATAAATAACTCATAATCATAATTGTAATTTTAAATTCCTCTTCGCATCCAGGACAAAGATAATTTTCCTCACATGTCTTTACCTGAAACATCAAAGATCATGGTTATACCAAATCACAGTTCCTGTTCATAATCATATTAATAAATTCATCTTTGCACTACAGGCCAACAATATTCATCAACAGTTCATCTTTGCACTACTGGCCAAAGATATTCAACAACAGGTCATCTTTGGACTACGGACCAAAGATATTCATCAACAATTCATCTTTGCACTACAGACCAAAAATATTCCTCAACAGTTCATATTTGTACTACAGGCCAAATATATTCATATCTCAAAGAAATATATAATCATTTCAAAATTTATATAAACAATAATTATAACCATGTTGATCATTTCACCTTTGCACTTAAGCTAAAGATATTCATTTATAAATTTAATGGTCATGATCATACCAGTCAACAATTCAACTTTGCACTACTGGCCAAAGGGAACCCATAGTCATGATCATACTAAAAATCTACCCATCTTTACACTCAAGTCAAAGAGAAATATCATCATTAGGGTTATAAAAATGTTATATATGATAATGAAATCAATATAATCAACAACTGCATTTATTTCTGAGAGCAATAATAATAAATCAACGATAATTTGGTCAGAAAAAAAAACTAATTTTTTGTCATGAATAGTACTCGTGAATAGTAACTCGTGAATAGTAACTCGACACAAAAAGGTTGAAATTCCACATTAAAATATATACCAATATTTTGGTATAATGATATTGAAAGAATAATATTTCTTAAGCTTATAAACAATTTATTTTAATTGTTTACACTTTACTAAATAATGCATTTAATCATCCTAAAATGCTAAACTCATAAGATTTTATCACCAATAACCAAAAACCCTCATCAAAAATCTGCATATACCTCATATAGGATTCTTAAGCCATAAAATCCTATTTTCTAATTTTCTTACTTCACAAAACATATTTAATTCATTTACTCATAACTAGACTATTTTCATGAAAAATACCAAATCAGTTCCAAAAATATTTTTTTTCTGGGATTTAGCATAATATAGTCTCATAGTGAACATATATTTTTCTCAGAATTTTTAAAAGTCATTTACTATTTTTCATATGGCCAAAACAGCCGAATATTTAGACATTTATCAAAAATTGTACTTTTATCTAAAAATTCTGAAATTCACAGAGTATACTCCTATCATATACATGTACTCCCAATAAAAATTTCATCAATTTTGGAGTTAACCACAAGGAGTTATAAGCGGTTATTTTTAAAATAGTCTTTTCCCATAAAATTCATAACTCTTAATCTATACATCTAAAAATTACCATTTTTGGACACAATCAAGAAAACTCATCAAAATATCATTTCAAATTTTTCCAGAATTTTTTGAAGTTCAGAAAAATTACGAAACTGAAAATCATAACAACCCTTAAAATTCCTTACTATCCCTTACCTCAAAAGTGCAGTATTTCTGACTGGAATGGAAAGCCGAAGGAGACTTGCACTGAATAAAAACTCTCAAAATATCTAAATACTCACAAAATATGCTTCATAATATAGAGAGAGAAAGAGAGAAAACTTATGTTTCTGGTGTGATTTTCAATTCTAACTTAGCCCTCTATTTATAGGAAAATGTTAGCACGCCGAAGCAGACTTAACCTGCAACCTGATGGCTTTACCTGCTACTATTCCCACCCACCACATTTGAATAAAAATCTCAGCACATTTCTTCACCAACCAAGAGTGGGGCCCACCAATTCTAGAATTTTCCACCAAAATGATTAACTCCGAAAATTCAATAATTTCTGAACCAGTCATTTCGTAAAATTCATAACAAATCATACGTTCATTTTTAACGGTTCAAAATTTGTGGACATATACTCAACTTATATATGTATAACATATCCAAAAATTACCACGATCCAACGGTCGGATTAAAAATTATAAATCCCGCAAAATATCTCAAAACCCTAATTTGATTTTCAATACCTCCGTTCTGACAAAAATACAGATAAAATACCTCAACATTAACTCCTTCATTTATAACAACATAAATAAATCCATCATTTATATCCACATCAAATAAATATTTCATTATCATATAAATCAATAATTAATTATTCACAAATAATATTACAGAATCACAATAATGACAACCAAGCAGTTCTCAGGAAAGATGGGCTTTTCGATAAGGATTTCTCCTTACTGGCGCGCAATTAGATGACCAAACCTCTCCTTAGACAGAAATTTCTAGACATTACCAATAATGCTATCTAATAATATTATTCAAATAATATGAATTATTGATCTGATAATAGAAAATACTGTGCAGCAACAATTATTGAAACAACAATAATATAAAATACTAACGTAGCAATTATTGATTCAATAAAATAAAATATTAAACAGAAATTACTGTAACAATTATTGAGTAGTGTCTTCTCACGTATGAATCAATAATTGAAAAAAATACTGTGCAATACCGTGTGCTACAGTGCAATAACGCGTATTACTGTATTTTAACCACCGGGTATTCTAACAGTGTTAACGGTAACAACTACGCCGTTAATTATAAAAACTCAGTTTTTGTTTTTAGATACTTTGAGAGTTTCTATTCATCAGAGCAAGTTTTTTTCAGCCTTATACCGGTATTCCGACCAGAAGTACTGATATTTTGAGGTAAGGGGTATTATTTATGTGACAACCCTAAAATAGGTATAAATCACCCATTATGAGTCGCCAAATACATGGTATAGAAAACCACTACAACTTTATTACAACAATTGTCGTGCAAAATACAACAACACATATGCTGTGAGTTTGGATACAAATATATACCAAATGTGACTCATGTCCTAACCGTGGACAACGCCTCACAATGACACCTTACATAAAGGTATAGTCAAAAACTATTTTAGAAATTAAAGTCTTTGGGAAGTGTTCAAGGAAACCCTTGTACATGGGAGGCCATGCGTCTAGGTTATGATAGATATCATATGGCCACAGAATTATCCTTGGTTGACCCAATAGACCCCAAAGAAAAACGAGAAGATTACTATCATATTCTTTCCAATAGTGAGTCTTCTCTTGACTTATCATTATCTCCACTGTCTCTAATTGAGAATTATACTTCAAACAAACACCAAGATTATATAGATAGTGCTCATAGATATACTCGGCAAATGGATGAGCACAATCCTGTCTTATGATGACACGAGGTTGTATGTCATTAGACATCTTGTATGATAGTGGCAAACCACCCTTCCAACGTTGGGTACACCTTACCCTATTGGATTCACCAAATAAAACTACTAAATGAACTTTTCTATATTGCTTTGGGAGAACATCCACAGCTAGAGACCACCGTTCTATTTCCCCGTTACCCTCGCTCGACCCAGCTACACTCTTATTACCTGAAAGGAATTGTGAAGCAAAAGGGTGAGCATAACTAGCTTAGTAAAGAATATCATGACTAAAGATAATTAAATTATCAATAGCCTTCATCAATAATAAATCAGAGATTTAGAACATTTGATAAATGATAAAAATTTCAACCATAGTTGCAGGGGAACGAGCAATCCATTAGAAGAGTCAAATAGACCATAAAGTCTATTATCTTCTCCACATTAAAAGTCCACCAATAATGTTTTATCCCTATAACATTAATCAACAGTTCCTTTTCACAATTATATAAATAACTCATAATCATAATTGTAATTTTAAATTCCTCTTCGCATCCAGGACAAAGATAATTTTTCTCACATGTCTTTACCTGAAACATCAAAGATCATGGTTATACCAAATCACAGTTCCTGTTCATAATCATATTAATAAATTCATCTTTGCACTACAGGCCAACAATATTCATCAACAGTTCATCTTTGCACTACTGGCCAAAGATATTCAACAACAGGTCATCTTTGGACTACGGACCAAAGATATTCATCAACAATTCATCTTTGCACTACAGACCAAAAATA
This sequence comes from Panax notoginseng, assembly GCA_016801055.1. Lineage (NCBI taxonomy): Eukaryota > Viridiplantae > Streptophyta > Magnoliopsida > Apiales > Araliaceae > Panax > Panax notoginseng. The sequence goes on along the minus strand of CM029012.1, from coordinate 160,568,686 downwards.
TTCCTCAACAGTTCATATTTGTACTACAGGCCAAATATATTCATATCTCAAAGAAATATATAATCATTTCAAAATTTATATAAACAATAATTATAACCATGTTGATCATTTCACCTTTGCACTTAAGCTAAAGATATTCATTTATAAATTTAATGGTCATGATCATACCAGTCAACAATTCAACTTTGCACTACTGGCCAAAGGGAACCCATAGTCATGATCATACTAAAAATCTACCCATCTTTACACTCAAGTCAAAGAGAAATATCATCATTAGGGTTATAAAAATGTTATATATGATAATGAAATCAATATAATCAACAACTGCATTTATTTCTGAGAGCAATAATAATAAATCAACGATAATTTGGTCAGAAAAAAAAAACTAATTTTTTGTCATGAATAGTACTCGTGAATAGTAACTCGTGAATAGTAACTCGACACAAAAAGGTTGAAATTCCACATTAAAATATATACCAATATTTTGGTATAATGATATTGAAAGAATAATATTTCTTAAGCTTATAAACAATTTATTTTAATTGTTTACACTTTACTAAATAATGCATTTAATCATCCTAAAATGCTAAACTCATAAGATTTTATCACCAATAACCAAAAACCCTCATCAAAAATCTGCATATACCTCATATAGGATTCTTAAGCCATAAAATCCTATTTTCTAATTTTCTTACTTCACAAAACATATTTAATTCATTTACTCATAACTAGACTATTTTCATGAAAAATACCAAATCAGTTCCAAAAATATTTTTTTTCTGGGATTTAGCATAATATAGTCTCATAGTGAACATATATTTTTCTCAGAATTTTTAAAAGTCATTTACTATTTTTCATATGGCCAAAACAGCCGAATATTTAGACATTTATCAAAAATTGTACTTTTATCTAAAAATTCTGAAATTCACAGAGTATACTCCTATCATATACATGTACTCCCAATAAAAATTTCATCAATTTTGGAGTTAACCACAAGGAGTTATAAGCGGTTATTTTTAAAATAGTCTTTTCCCATAAAATTCATAACTCTTAATCTATACATCTAAAAATTACCATTTTTGGACACAATCAAGAAAACTCATCAAAATATCATTTCAAATTTTTCCAGAATTTTTTGAAGTTCAGAAAAATTACGAAACTGAAAATCATAACAACCCTTAAAATTCCTTACTATCCCTTACCTCAAAAGTGCAGTATTTCTGACTGGAATGGAAAGCCGAAGGAGACTTGCACTGAATAAAAACTCTCAAAATATCTAAATACTCACAAAATATGCTTCATAATATAGAGAGAGAAAGAGAGAAAACTTATGTTTCTGGTGTGATTTTCAATTCTAACTTAGCCCTCTATTTATAGGAAAATGTTAGCACGCCGAAGCAGACTTAACCTGCAACCTGATGGCTTTACCTGCTACTATTCCCACCCACCACATTTGAATAAAAATCTCAGCACATTTCTTCACCAACCAAGAGTGGGGCCCACCAATTCTAGAATTTTCCACCAAAATGATTAACTCCGAAAATTCAATAATTTCTGAACCAGTCATTTCGTAAAATTCATAACAAATCATACGTTCATTTTTAACGGTTCAAAATTTGTGGACATATACTCAACTTATATATGTATAACATATCCAAAAATTACCACGATCCAACGGTCGGATTAAAAATTATAAATCCCGCAAAATATCTCAAAACCCTAATTTGATTTTCAATACCTCCGTTCTGACAAAAATACAGATAAAATACCTCAACATTAACTCCTTCATTTATAACAACATAAATAAATCCATCATTTATATCCACATCAAATAAATATTTCATTATCATATAAATCAATAATTAATTATTCACAAATAATATTACAGAATCACAATAATGACAACCAAGCAGTTCTCAGGAAAGATGGGCTTTTCGATAAGGATTTCTCCTTACTGGCGCGCAATTAGATGACCAAACCTCTCCTTAGACAGAAATTTCTAGACATTACCAATAATGCTATCTAATAATATTATTCAAATAATATGAATTATTGATCTGATAATAGAAAATACTGTGCAGCAACAATTATTGAAACAACAATAATATAAAATACTAACGTAGCAATTATTGATTCAATAAAATAAAATATTAAACAGAAATTACTGTAACAATTATTGAGTAGTGTCTTCTCACGTATGAATCAATAATTGAAAAAAATACTGTGCAATACCGTGTGCTACAGTGCAATAACGCGTATTACTGTATTTTAACCACCGGGTATTCCAACAGTGTTAACGGTAACAACTACGCCGTTAATTATAAAAACTCAGTTTTTGTTTTTATCTTCATCCGATAGTTATTCTATTATGGGGCCCACAAATGTCTGCGCCGTCGTACGAATATTCCCCGACAGAAAGAATATTCCACGACCAAACGAATATTCCCCGACAACAATGATTATTTTATAACCACTTGTTTATTTTGAAAATTTTTCACATTTCACCCATAACTTTAACTTTTTATCAATTTAACCATTTACTGAATTGTAATTATAAGAAAAATTGAATACTTTTATTTCATAAAATTCGGGGTCTTACAATTTATTTCACATTCTGAAGAGATATTATTTTTCGTATTCGTATGAATATTATTTCTGTTCAATATTCACAAGAAATTTTATTTCATTCAATATTCGCGAGAAATATTATATTCGTTTAGTATTCGTAATGAATATTATTTTCGTTTAATATTTGTAAGGGGTGTTATATTCTTCTTAAAATGATATTTTCTTCACTATCATTATACCGAAATATTGGTATGAATTTTTTAACAAATTTGGAACTTTTTGTGTCGGGGTTACTATTCACGTATACGACACTATTCACGTATACGACACTATTCACGAATACGACACTATTCACCGAAAAATGAATTTTTCTTCTTTTTGTTCAAGTTGTCTATTATGATTACTATCTTTGATTGTATCCATGTTTTGATCTTTATTTTTGAATTCTGCTTCAAAATTGGTTATTATGGAGTATTATTGAACTTGGATAAACTGTAATACGAATCTCTAATATTTGTTCTTTTATCTCACTGGATTCGTTTTCTTTAAAATATTTTTCATCATCCTCAGTCCTAAATGATGATATTACTGAATATCTTTGGCCTGTAGTGCAAAGATGAATGATTAACTGATGAATATCTTTGGCCCGTAGTGCAAAGATGAACAGGTGTTGAGATGAACATGATCGACTGGTGTTACAAATGAATATCTTTGGCCTGTAGTGCAAAGATGAATATTTGGTTAAAGATGATTATTAATTGTTGTTACAGGGATAAAATATTGATGATGAACTTTTAAATATTAGAAGATAGTAGAATTCTTTCTCTACTTGACTCTTCTAATGGTTTGCTGTTTTCGCTGCAGTTGTTGATCTAAAACTTGTTGTTTATTATATTTTATCAGATTTTTTCCTATTGAAGACTAATAATAATTTATTGTATATTATCTTAGTCATAATATTCTTTACTGGGCTAGTTGAGCTCACCCTTTTCCTTTTTGTTCTATTTTTCTCAGGAGGCGAGAATATAGCGGGAACTAGTCGGGGTGTGGAGTGATGTTTCCAGTCAGTTGTGTTAGCAGTCATCACTATTTTGTAAAATAGTATTTCAATAATTGTAATGAGGACTTATTTGAGTGTGAATATTGTCTAGAAGACAATATTTATATTTAAACTCACAGTATTTGTGTTGTCGTATTTTGCACGACAATTATTATAATGAAGTTGTATTTGTTTCTGTACCATGTATTTGGCGACTCAGAATGGGTGATGTATACCTATTTTGGGGGCGTCACATTCATCTTCTCCACAAATCCCAACAAAATCCTCGTTTATTCTATTGTAAACCACCGGCAATGACCACCGGACAAATCCCAACAAATATGCAGAAAACACGTAATACAAACCACCGAATAAATCCCAACAAATATGCAGAAAACACATAATATCTAGATCGGAAAGTTATGAGACCACCGGACAAAATCCAAACCAGAGCCACTGCCCAATTCAACCTCACCACCGCCGTCGACGACTCCTCCCGGCTCATCACAAAGCTCAATCTCACTATCTCCTCCACAAATCCCAACAAAAAGCATCGCCCCCCTAGCCTTCAGTGCGGTCTCCTGTTATTTGAAGATCTGTAAAGATTTTTCAAAAAATTTACAAACTCGATCCGATTTTATCGAACTGAGATCGTAGCCTCTTTAATTTGCTTCTTCGTCTTCAAAATATCTGCTGCATTAATCGATTAGCTATGGAGGCAGTTTTCCTCGGTTCATGTCACAGCCTACAGAGAATTTTGTTCCATCTTCTTCAAGCTTTCATGGCGGGTGGTGGTTTATTGTATATATATACGCGTCCATTTTCATTCCCAAATTCTTCCTCTTCCGATCCCAAATTCTTACCCAAATTGATTATTTGTTTTATTTCTATTTTATGTTAATTATGTACTTACCTCTTTTATATCATTAAAATATATATTAGTATTAGTTTTTAAAATAAAAATAATTATTAAAAGAAAGGAAAAGAGATAAGGAAAAGAATACAAATAAAGAAAATTTTATAAGTATTTTAAAATATAAAAGTATTTTTATTTTTATTTTTAAAATAAAACATACATATTATAAATATTATAATATTAATTTTTATTAATATTATACATATTATAAATATTTAGGTAAAGAAAAAGAAAGAAAATAAAACATAAAAATATTTTTAAAGTCACAGTGGACCAATTGCATTTTTTTTAAAGTACAGTGACTCAATAGTATTAGGAATTTGGCTGACTGGCTTGCCACGTAGGAAATAACTTGTTATTTTTTTTCAAAAGCCACGTAGGAAAATCAGCCCAATTTTTTAACGTCCGTCTACAAAATTGGACAGAATAACCTGATTAAATATTTTTAAAAAATACAGTGAATTAATTGAATATTTTAAAAATATAATGGCTAATTACTTAAAACATTACCTCCACAGTGTTAAAAAGTGATTTTTGTCGATAAAAAATACCAATAAGTAAAGAGAATAGGATGATGATGAACATTAGGGTTTTGTTGGAGGGGACCTCAATTATTCATTATTTAGTCCTCTTTTGTCTTTTTATCTCTCTCTCTCCCTCTCCTTGCTAGCTAGCTAGCTATTTTTGTGGTTGGATTGGATGCCAGAGTTTGAAGATAAAGCAATTAAATTCGTAAGGAAAACAGGGCCAACCACCGTAACACCTACAACTTTAATGCTCAAAAAGTTATACTCCTACTAGCTAGTTTCCATTATTTTTCTGTATATTTACCCCCTTATAATTATAAACATTTATTTCCATTTATATGAATATACGCATTTAAATTTGGATATTACCACTGCTACTACTACTTATCTTAGCAGAATCTAAAATAGAAACAAACTACAAACCCGAAATCACCAGCCCGGTATTTGTATATGTACATTATGGCCATTGCTGCCTCCCAAACATTGCCTAGTGTCATTATATGTATTTATATCAACAAACCCAACTTATTTATATTGGCCTTAGTAATCTCTATATGCAATAATAAATTCTGCCCGATCTCATTTGGGAAGAAAATGAGTATGAATTTCCATCGCTTTGCATCTTAAAAATGAAAAATTACAAGTTTTAAGCTAACGAAAACGTGCGTAGGTCCGGATTTTAAGCTTAACTCTTATCTAACTTATCTTACATACCCCTTTTAGCAACGGACCGGGCGACAGTTCGATCCGTCGCTATAGGTTCTTTTCGTCGTTATATGTTGTTCGTCGCTATATATTGTCCGTCGCTAAAAGTTAAGACGATGATTTTATATATAGTGACGGACCGAATCGTCACCCGATCAGTCGCTAAAGAAGAGCATATATATATATATATATATATATATATATATATATATAATTTATTTGACCTAGAAGATTTTGAGCTCTGTCAATTTTGTAGACGACTTCTTGAGGGGCCTGGAGGACCCTTAATTGCACTTCACTGAGCTAAAGTAATAAAAATAATCATTGTTGACAGAGTTGTAGAAAATGAAAGGCCAATTCTACAATCTAAAATCACCTTTACAGTCTTATTATGTACTCAATTAAATTGACACTTGTATTTTCAAACTTGATTCACAAGGAATACCCTCTCTTTTTTTTGTCTCTGAATTAATTAGTTGCAATGAAGATTAATTAATTATTGTCCTGATAAACCACGTCATTCTTTATGAAAAATAAGTGTAGATATTTAGGAAAGTCAAAAACAAATTCTTTCACAATATCTATTAGAATAATTTACTCTAACCTAGGGTACGTGGGGATTACTAGAGAGTGTCGAATTCAAGCTGTTTTATCTCAAGTGATTTGAGTGGTAGAACATTTCAATGCATGCCCTGGTAAATATACATTTTTTGAACATTATAATTTTTATGTATTACCTTTGCATTCGTTTGTGTCATGAGTTGACAAGTACTCGTTCCATTTCAAGATTAGATATTCAATTTGACTTTTGAGGTCAAACGATCATATATTTATAAATTTTAAAATTGATATGAATTGTAAAAGTTTATAATGAATAGTAAAATTTATAAAGTTTTTAATTCTTATATACAATACAATTATAATATTTTTATTAACTAAAATTAAATAAATTTATATTAATTTGAAATTTAATGGATGTGACGTAATTTGACCTTAAAAGTCAAATTATATTTTTAATTTTGAAATGAAAATAGTATATATTTGAGGGACAAGTTGGTAAAAAATGTACGTAGTTTATAGTATTTTCCATTCCTACTATTTAGGCATGACAAATTTCTAAGAAAAATAGTTGGGCTAGTAATTTTCTTAACTCTTCTAAACATTTTTTTAACTTTCTAAATTTAGGAATTACTAAAGTCCCTATACAGTTCAACAAGCTCACTTGTTGGCTGATCAAGCAAAGTAATTAAACTAGTTTGATATATTTAACAATTTTAAAACTGAGGTATGTGACCTTCAAGTTCAAGCTGGATTGTCATTTATGTGAAGTTTATTTATGAGTTTAGTTGATATTAGAATAGTAATAATATACTTGATTCTGACATGACTCTAAAAATGTAGTTTCAAAAAAGAAAAAGAAAAAAGATCTTTAAGGAGTATCAAAAATATTTAAAAATAACTCACAAACATTGGATTTCTAACTTTCCTAAGCTTTCCATCGTTTGTCTTAAAAATTCCAAATAATTTGAGGTTATTTTACAACTCAAAATCTGGTGCTCATTATCAGGCTAAACAATTAGGTGGAAGGCGCGGTTAATTTGTTTATGTCCAAGTCGAGATCCTCTCTCTGTCACTCTCGTGGTATCCGGCCATATATATATATATATATATATATATATATGTGTGTGTGTGTGTGTGTGTGTGTGTGTGTGTGTGTGAATAGTAGTATTCAATTCTCTTTCCCGGTTAATTTGTTTATGTCCAAGTCGAGATCCTCTCTCTGTCATTCTCGCGCGTGGTATCCATATATATATATATATATATATATATATATGTGTGTGTGTGTGTGTGTGTGAATAATAGTATTCAATTCTCTCTTTCCCTTTCATATATATATATATATATATATATATATATATATATATATGTATATCCATATCTGATAGTATATAAGTACTAGTATCAAGTTATCCTCCTAATAAATCCTTGATTCCCAACGTTCTATATATCTTCAAGGACTACTGCACGCACGCTCTACTTTAACTGTATATCCCCATCAATACTATTCCAATTTTTGACCATGAAACCTACATATATATCCCTGCTACAGCATGTCTGAGCCTCTCAGGTGAACTTTTTCAGACTCTTAATCTTGAATGATGTATCGGAGATAATGATGATGATGATGATATTGATCAATAAAAGTGTTGTACATGCATCTTGTAGTTGAACTTAAATTTTAAGCTCACCGATAAGCCATTCACGAAATAGTTTAATCTATGGACAGCATTATTGTCGTAAAGATAGTAATTAATGCAAGATAAAAATTAAACAAATATAAAACTCCATTTGGAAGCAAGGTAATTTTCTGCATGGATTATTATTCAGCATGTAATAGTATATTGTATGTAATAGCGCATATATATATATATATATATATAATATGCTTCTGATCGAGGATAATATATTGGATAAGAATAATTAATCATATAATAGCCGTCAAAAAATTCAGTGTGATGGGAGTGAAAGAAATGGAGACTAAACTATCAAGTAATGAAGCTCAAAATCTTTTTTGAGAACCTATACTATTACAATTTAATAAATCTAAAAGAACATTTCGAAATTAGGGGAAATATACACTTGATAAATTTTTGACCTTCTACTAACTGATAGACTAGAACTAGTTGTGAACTTGCACAGTCAAAGGAGAGGATTTACCACTAGGCACTAGGCGATGGCCTTTGGTGTTAGTCCAATATATTTTAATAAAGAGAAAAGGGAGTGGAGAGCCGTAAATTATATATACTAATTCTTTAAAAACAATTTAGTAAAATGACAAGAATACAATTATATGTGTGTTTTTTTAGATCTAGCACATACTATGTCCCTCATCTTCCTTTATTTTAATTATAGGTTAAATAAATTTAACAACGGTTGAAAATTATGTAACGACAAAAAGAGTTGTGGTTGCTGTAGTTAGTTAATTAAAACAGCAACCTAAACATTTAATTAATGAGTTATAGAATAACAAATTTGTCATTAATAAATTTTTAAAATGAATTAAGTCTATTTAAATTATTATTACAATCGATTAAGTGTGACAACTGCAATTTTATATACAAGGCAGGTTTAAAAGAAAAATGATTTATTTACTGCGGAGACACAAATTATGATAAAAAGACTATAGATGATGTTAAAGAGGAGTTGTTGTTTTCAACGACGGGGGGGGGGGGGGGGGAGCGGGGGAGAGGGGGAGAGGGGAGAGGTGGAGTGGGGTGGGGGCATTGATGCTTTAATAGAGACAACAGAAGTTGTTTTCTTGTGTGGTGTGTGATTCTTTTCTTTTGGTAGAAACCCATCCAAATACGCAAACCCTTGCACACTTATTGCTGTTTTTCTCCTCAAGAATATTTAAAATCTATGCTATGAATGTAACCAAATTACTTGGGCTCCATTCCCATTCCCCTTTCCCTTTCTGTGGACTCCACCATTCCACACGCGCTCTTCCCACTCAAACTATCTCACGCAACCATCCGGCCCCACAATATATAAATTGATTTTTTGAAATTTGAAATTTTTTAGAGGAAATAAAATAGGATCGAAATTCAAAATTGATTAGAGATTTTTAAATTCATTGGTTGATATTTTTTTCCATTTTTCTTTATATTATTTAATTTTTTAACGTAACTTAAGAATATAATATTAATACTTTCTCAATACTAAATTATAAAATCACTTACTTTCGTGCGGGAGTAGTATTGGTTATTGAGGTTTCATCCAATCGGATATGAAATGACTTGGGCCTACGCACCTAGTGATTAACCCTGTAATTAATTTTAAATTATTATAAGGTTTTTCTTCGTCATCCGAAAAAGATTATACTCTCTCCTTTCCATTATATAAATCATATTAAAATAATTTTTTTATATAATAATATAAAACGTTTTACATATATTTATAAGAAAAAATTAATCATTTTTCATTTTGTTCTTCAAAAATAAAGTAATTGAGAGAGAGAAGAAAGAATAATTAATTAGTACATAAGTAATAATAAAATTTCAAATTAACATGAATTATTTAACACTAAAATTAATGAGATTTCTTAATATGTATGATTATGTCAACCTTCTGCTTTGTTATATCATTATCGCTATCATCACTAATCACAATGAATTTATGCTTAGGTTGGACCAATACGGGCTATTTTTTAGATTCGTAATATAAAAATGAAGACATATTCTTATATATTTGTAATAAGTTATACTTTATTCGTCTTAAATTATGTTAATTTTTTTTTTGTCACTTCCTTTGTGGTAAATACTTGCTTTAAAAGAGCGTTGATCTTCTTTGTTTTTTAATTATTTTTTTAAGATTTAGAGGGTTGTGTTTAAATAGTGTTGAACGGGTGAATAATAATAATAATTTATTGTCATTTAATACATAATTTATATTTAATTTGTTAATGTATCTAAGAATGTTTAGAAAATTTATTTCTGTTGGTTTTAGATGCATAATGTATCAAAGTTTTAATGATTTTTATTATTTTTTAATTTGGTGTATTATATATGTGAGTTATTTTGAGTACATTACATATTTTGGATAGATCAGTAAGGGTGTAAATAAGTCGAATCGAAGTAAACAGAGAGTTGCTCGAATTCGACTCGAAACACTAAATTCATAATTAAATTCGAATTGTATTTGAAAAATTCTATTCAGATTTGACTCGACTTGAATATTTATTACTCGAATTCGATCCGACTCGGATCAAATTATATTCAAACTACTCGCGAGCTTCAAATTCAAGCTCGAATTCGAGTATCCACATAATAACTAGTTTTATAATAAATATAATTATAAATTGAATTTATTATTTTACTTAAAAATGAGAAAATATATTTACTATTACACTTTAAAAATATTAAATTTAAAAATAAAATAAAATAAAAATAATTAAATATCTTAATTTGATTTATTTTTGTATATATTATAAGAGAATGTATGTATCGAGTATCTAATCGAATCTGTATCAATCGAGTATGTATCGAATCACAATCGATAATTCGAGTAGTTTGAATCTTAAACGAGTCGAGTATAATTTTGATCAAATTCTACTCATATTGTTACTCGAATTATTTTTTATGCTCAGATTTGAATCATATTATTAACGAATCCAAGTCTCTCTCGTTTTTTTTGAGTTAAGACAAAGTTGAGCCTGAATCGAGCTCAAACTGTTTGTCTCGTTTACAACCTTATAATCAGTACATCTTTAAATATAATGAATATAAGTTAATGATCAAATTATCATTAAAATAATGATTAACTAAATTAATTTAAACGTTGATTTCTTCTTAAATTGTAGTAATATACTTGTATTGATCGATAGATACATTAAAAAATTAGTTCGGCCCACAATACTCATAAATACAAATGAGAGGGAACAAAAGACTTGTCACCTCAAACTTAGTATACGGCCTACAATTCATCACTTCACCGTCCTAAAAACCCTAGTGAAGTAAATTTAGAAAATTATAAATTAATATAAATGTATATAACATAATTAATACAATTGTAATTATTATGAAAAAACTTAAATAGTTATTAATTATAAAAAGTCAAAAGATATATAACAAAGATGAAAAGTTATTTTTTTTTTCACAAAATTTTAGTATACATTTATTATTAAAGATACAATGTATAATTTGTCACTAAAAATTGAGTAAAGATAAAAAAAAAAAAAAAAAACTTGTGAGTTATCAAGTAGTTAAATTTGAACTGCTGAGTTGAGTTGATATCAATAATTTTAGGGATAAAAAAACCTAATACTGCGAAACTGGCAAGCTAAATGCAAACTAGTGTTCTAACACAACGTGCTAAAACATAACTATATAGAAGCAATTCGCTAAATGGAGAAGAATACAATACTAGTAGTATTTATTGCACTAAACACAAAATGTGCTCAATCAACGCGAACATAATAATAATAATAATAATGTGTTAAAAACAAGCGAATGAAATAAAATAATTCCACTACTGTCTATTAGTTTAATTTTATTTTTGTTTATAGTATGAAGTGATTATTATTTTAAATTTTTCATCAATTTTATGTAATAAAACTATATACTCGATATTTTCAATCCTTTTTAAAATATATGTATAGAAGCTTAAACTATATCATTTCAAAATGTTATCATATCACATATATAACAAAATACAGTCATGCGGCGGATTCAGTAATTTTTCTCAGTAAGGACGAGTTTTAACTAATTCTTTTGCTAAAATTAAATAAATTTTTTTTGAACTAATCATAATAATGTTTACAAATTGCAATAAATATTTATAATCTAAACTAAAAAAGAAATTTCAAATAAAAAATATTTAGATACAATTAAAAAATTTACTTTGGTTACATGTTATAATTCATTTTGAATGATTCTCAAATGCTTAAATCTTCTAATCAATTATGCACTGAAAAATCACCCAAAAGTCACAACTACAATTCTTTTCAATACAAATGTAATTCTTTCTTGTTTATCCTATAAAGAAAATTGACTAGTTAAAGATAATAAAACTCTTTATATACATAATTGTATAATAAAGAGTTGTATTTGTATTTTTTTACGATTCTTTTTTTATACTAAATAATATCCTAGTATTTTATATGTCGATTTTTTATTATTGCGAATTACACGAATAACTATAGTTATTAGTATTTTAACAATGTATTAATTTACTTCGTAATCACATTTTAACATAAAACTTTCGCAAAATATATTTCGTATGTTGAGTATTTTAACTTGCTCCCAATAATATTTCTAAAAATGAAAAATAAATAATACTCCACCAAGACAAAATTCATAGGACTAGTCAAATTTCATACGGATCCAACTAGAATTGTATTCGATAATATCAACTTTAAGTTGAAGATTCAAACTTAGTTAGGGTAAAAGAATCTCAAGAAATTATTAGTCTATCTATAGTCTACACTAACACGCGTAAAAATAATAAGTCATTATATAAAATATAAATAGATAAATATGTGAGTGGATATGATATGATATGATATAATATAAAAAAATAAAAAATATATTATTAAAATGAGTTACGAAAGTATAAATGTGAAGTGGATATTTTATTAATCAAAATTACATGTTACAAATTCTTAAGGCCAACTACGTTATTGTTCAGTCCCCAAACGCCCCAAGAGAATTGTAGCGATGAACAAGTAGGAGAAATTTTTCAATAATAATTTTTATAATTCTTAACCCTTTTTTTATTTTATTTTTTTGTACTTAAAGCAAACAGAATGACTTATGACTGGTGACACGATCCATTAAATTTTGATAACCTGGATATTGGCATTATTTATGCAAGAATATATATATATATATATATATATATATATATAAAAGAAAAATATATGTACACAGCTATGTATTATACAGTCAGCTATAGTGACGGATTTTTGGGCTATAACGACAGTTTCACTCGTCGTCATAGTTATTCTGGACTACGACGATGGGTGAACCGTCGTCATAGCCTAAAAAACCCGTCACCGCCATAGTCCGACTATATAATACACATTTATATATATATATATATATATATATATTTTTTTTGGAAAGAAAAAGGGTGAGTTAGGCAAAGGCGAATGGTCCCCCAGACAAACGCTTCCATCCCACGTGCCACCTCACGCGGAACGCCCACCTTTCATCCCTGCGAAACTTTCTCAATCTAATCTTTTCCTTTTCTGAGAGAGAGAGAGGGAGAGAGTTTGGTTTGGACTTTTTACATTATCTCTAAAACTGGTCCCCAAACACCACCCCACAGGATCCTGACCCCACCATTACTGTACACGCGTCGACACTACAATTCCCCTAACTCCTCTCCCTCATCAACAACAAGTCAAGAACGACGAAGATTCGCCGGCCATCGAGGGCCCCACTTGTCCAATCAAACTTTTCTGACTTTTCTTGAAAGCCGTGTATTATGTAACTCCACGAATACCAGGGACCCACGTGTTAGTCACAAGAGTCAAGAAAGCAACCAATCAGAGATCAGCCGTGTGTCACTCAGCAACTGCCTTTATTTACTTTGAGGCCGTCGCTAGCGAGACACGTGTCAAATGATTACGACCGTCCCATAAACGTCGTGTTAACGCGGTAATTGATGGTTGCACTACTCTCCCCTCCCTTCCGTCTCATTCACATCACAGGATCAAATTTTCCGTTTATACTCCAAATATATATATATCCATTTATTTAATATTCTTTTGAAATACAACTTGAAGTTTCACCCTCCTGACCGACTAGCATTTACTTTTTTCAGTCATACCATTCAGATTTTAAAAAGTTACAAAAATATCTATAAATTTTACCAAACATGATCAAAAACGACAATTAACTATTTTAATCTAATATTTTGTTCACTCTACTCCTAATTGGGATCCTGTTCTATGATTATAAATTTTAATAAAATAGCATAAAATATTGTAGTTTATATATCTATTAATTTAATGTTAAATGTAAATTTCGACTAACGTAAAAATGTAAATGGTAAAATAAAATTTAAATATATAGATTGTATTTACATACGGACACAAATTTGTTATTATATATAACAACACTCAAATGAAATAGGTACCACGAGTTCACTTGAAATGTGTAATCTTTTAACACCTCAGAGTGAAATAGTTTATTCCATTCTAATTAGGATGAGTTATTTCATATGTTCTCACTTCTCCAAAGAATCAAACACAATTTTTTTTTATTTTCACCTTTATTACTTCACGTTATTCCTTATGCACCATCCTCATTTGTGAAATTAAGACCACCTGCCAACGAGATTGGAGATATAATTCATGATTGATGTTTAATTAGTATAATTTCAATAGACTAATCTCTCGTATAATGGTGCAGTGCAGTGCAGTGCAGTGCAGGCGATGATGCATTTTTTCTAAACTATATATATAGACATTTACAATTACGGCAACCTATAAAATTTGTTTACTCCACTCCATCATGATAATTTAATTTTGAAGGATGAAATGACAAGAAATAGAGGGAGTCAGCTTTTTCGAGTGTGGCAGAATTTATTTTGTACTCGCATAAGAAAATGACAATTATTGACGAATTTATTATAATCCAAGATTACAAAAAATTTCTTTGACACTTCTTAGGAGTAGACAATGACGCAAGTCATACGCACTGTCTGAATCGTTAGGATGACAAATATATCAAGTCTGGTGTCATAACTAACGATTCATCAAAATTAAAACAAAACAAATACCAGAGTAAAAAACAAAAAAGAATAGATGTGAATGTGGATGTGGGTGTGGACGTGAATGTCTGCTAATCAAAGCTTCAAATAGTCAGTACTAAACATTTTCATTCTATCACTACTAAACAAAATATATATATCTTTTAAATTAATAAGAATCAATTTTTATTTTTTCCGAAACGACTCAAGTAGTTAATTATTATGAAATCAGGGAGGTAGTATTTATTTAGATCACATCAATGTTACAATGGTGTTCAAACAATATCTGTATAGTAATCAAGGGAGTATATCATAAGAAAAGTTCATACGAATGTAACGTGTTTCCAATGTAATGAACCAGTCAAACATATATATAATAATAATAATAATAATAATAATAATAATAATAATAATAATAATAATAATAATAATAAAGTTGTTGGTACTGAAAGAAAAAATGTGCACGACAAGTGTGTATAGAGTGTTTAGAGTATAGAGTTAGTTAGGTCGTGCTTGGTATTCTTTGTAACCAAACGTAGCATTACATTACTCGATTTGCATGCAAAAACATTGGTGGTAGATCGATAAGTAATAGTAGGAGTAGGAGTAGGAGTAGGATTTGTAAAAAAACTTAACCTGAGTACCGACCTGCTACTTTGAAAAACTTTTTTAACTTTATATTTAAACATATATGGATGGCCTTTCTACATCCAAAGAGGCATCTTAAAAAAAGCCCACGTACCAAAATTTGGTGGTTGATAACTACTATTTAATCGAATATATATAATTTTTGAAAGACGAGGTCATGAGCGAAAGATGATAATATCCATTACTACTTACTACTAAAATAGGATGATTTTGTGACGGTCAAATCCGTCGCAAATAAGTATGTTCAGTCACAAATAAGAGTGTATATATGCGGATTTGTCCCTCACATGCACCGTGAATTAAATCATTTGTGACGGGGGCATGCAAGCCGTCCCTTGTGTCTTTGTTCAACTTAATCATGAGATGAGTTGGTAAAAATAAATTCGATTACGATAAAATTAACTTCATAATAAGTTGATTAATTGATTAATATTATTTTGACACGTAAAAAAATTATCTTTCAATTTACATATTAACATTATATTGATCTACTAACAAATGTTTTAAGGAAAAGCCGGGAGCTATTACGTACTCCTCAATATATACTACGTAGGTACCTTGTCATTCTGGTCTAGAGTTACAGTACTATACTAGTGATGTACGTATTGATATTGTTTACTTTTGTTGTATATTTTATTTAAAAAACTGTGTCAGAAAATAACGATCAAGTATGTGTATGAGATGGAGGATCCGGTTAGTATTAAGTTATTTTTTGGATAAGTTGGTCAATTGACCAATAAAATACTGACATACATATAATTTTGCTTGTGTATCAATATTTTATTGATCAATTGACTAACTTATCTAAAATAAATTTCATACTAATCACTCCCGAGATGGAGGGTACTGAGGAGGGTTGGCAATTTGGCATTTACTAAAGTTGCCATGCACTATCTATTCTTCTATCAATTTTCTAAAAGTAAATGGATTGTGACCTTAATTATTTTACTAATTAACACTATATCATTGTTGTTACACTTTGGATATATATATATATACACACACACATGTACGGATCCCCTTGTCCAGCGAATAAAAAAAATGAATTAAAGATGATCTGGTTATAACGACGATTTTTTGAGCTATAGCGACGAAAAAAATCGTCGTTATAGTCACTTTATTTTTTGTTCGCTTTATTTGATTTGCTAGAGAAGGAGACCGTATGTGTGTGTGTGTCTATATATATATATATATATATATATATATATATATATATATTCAGAGGCGGAACTATGCGGGGGCGCGGGGGGCAGTTGACCCCGGTAGGGTGGTGGTCCAGGCGGAGCTAGTAGAGGGGAGAGGGGCGGAGGGGCGGAGGGGGGGGGACGGGGGCGGGGGCAGCCGGTAGCCACTTAGCCAACTAGCGCCGGCGAGCAGTCTTGGTTCTTCACTTCTTCTCCGACTGCAACACCAACACAGTTACACAGATCTGTTTTTTTTTTTTTAAGTAACATAAAACGACGTTTCATTAAAAATAAAAAAAAATTATTAGGTCTTCAGTCCCTCATCTCTGCCTCTCTCTCTCTACACTTCACCCTCTTCGTCTCGGTCTCTTCCCTCTTCCCTCTTCCGAGTTCCGCCACTGACTGCGTCTGCCTCCTCCTGCCGGGCTGCCTCTGCCGCCGCCGTCTGCTTCCACACCTCCATTGCTTCAGTGCTTTGGACTTTGATAAGTAATTTGACTAATTTATAATTTTATTACAAAATTGAAATTCAAGAAATGATTTCTACTTTCTAGCTTTTGGTCCTTGCTCTGTTTCTTATTTATTTAATTATTCACATGTTCTATGGAACTTAATGTCATTCACATTTTCGTTCTTTCATCTTAATCTTATGTTTTTAAGCATTTTTTTTTACCTTCTTGTCTGTTCTATAAACCAGAATAAGCCAGTATTTCAACTCTTTGGCTTATAAGATGAATGCTAAGAAATTTGTTGAACTCCTGTGATGCTATACATGACATGCAAAAGATAAAAAACAAAGAACCCAAAATAAAAAAAGAAAAAAGAAAAACAAGATGAGAAAAAAGAACCCAATAATAACATACATGAAAAAGAACCCAAAATAAAATCTCTTTTTTTTGGATGGGGCGAGTCTCTCATAAATAATTTTTTTTTATTGATATATTTTGACCCCCCTAAAAATATATTCTGATTTGGCCACTGTATATATTATGGAAAGATGGGTTGCACTGCCACTATAATGGTAATTAAAGGGGAGTAAAACACTCCACAATCCACATAATAAAGGTGTGATAGGATATTTTATTATGCTATCCGATTAATGGGGTTCAACAAAGACATACCTACCTACCTAAAAGTTTTGATTGAATTCATATATTATATATAAAAATGGTTCCCACATCAACATTTTTTACTTGACTAGTATTGTATAATTACCCCAATCCCATTCACCCCAACATATATATATATATATATATATATATATTATTGTGTTGGAATTCTTGCCTTTTGTTTTTTTCATATTAATTAAATAATGGATTAGAATAGATTCATGGGTATCTTCTTCCTTGTGGAGTCATGCTTAGGTTTTGGAAGCATTTGTGCTTGGGAAAGTGTAGACAATTCTTGATCCTAGAACATATCATCATATCTTCATGGCGAACTTCACTATCAAGATCATGCATGTAATCTAGCTATATATCTGCATTATATATATATATATATATATATATATATATATATATATATATATATATCTTAATTTCTTTTCTGTCAATCATGCTATTATCAATATTAAAATAAAACGTCCGTTCCTTCAATATTATAGTACCGATCGACATATTTAAATCTAATATTTTAAAAGCTGAAATAGATTCACTCATTACCACATAAGCCAGGCAGCCAAATAGAGTTAGTTTAAATCGATCACACCCTCTGTCACCATGCATGCATGCTCCATAAATTTAAAATAAACTGAACCACTTATAAACCACTTTTATTATAAGAATTATATAATCAGGTGTCTCGCATCAAATGTTTTAACATTTATTTCTTTGACATAGAAATCTTATTAATTGAAGCTTCTCCCATGCATGTGATTGTATAAAATTAAATTTTAAATAAATAAAAAATTACAGCAACATAGTAAAAGAATCCAACAGAGCAAGTATATCCCTTTATTTTTATTCAATCTAGAGCCAGAGAATTGTGTATGTGAAAATATGTTTAATATACAAAATCATCATAAGAAAAGAGCCGTACTCAAATGAAGTGGAAGTATCAAGTAGGAGTCAACTTGATGAATTATGGAAACATTGAAAGTCACATAGCTAGGAGTTATAATAATAATAATAATGATAATAATTCTTGTTAATATTAACGTTGTAATTCAATCATCATGACATTGCCATTCTTATGGCAGGAAGGATCATATATTTTGGCTTTGGTATACGCCCCTTTGTCATACAGTCAAATTCAGATGCTCGCGAATTTGATTTGAACCCGCCAGTCTCAAAAGAATGTCTTGCCTCGATATTTGACGTTCAACCTGAAAGCAATAGAAAGGAGATATTCTTGATAAGAGTAACAATAAATGCAAGCTTGTTCTTGAAATCTTTTTGGGCCCGTAATATATTTTCAACTTTATTATAGAGAAGTAAAATAAAGTATACATCCCAAATGTTTTGTGCCCGGAATAAAGTATACATGTTGGGCCCTTTAAAACCAATTAAAATGAGTGACACTCGTTTATAAAGTAAAGCACAATACCATAGAACTGCTACTTATGTGGATATCACAATATATAGTGAAGCCACCTATTTCTTATGCTCAAATGAAAACATGGGCTGGACAAACTTGATACTTGGTAAGAATATTATATATATATATATATACAATAAAATATTTTGGCAACGAGAATATTAATTTTGTTAGAGCAATTAGCTGTTTAATAAAAAAAATTATATTATCAAAATATCTTTATATAAAATTAGAACGTAAACATCTATCTACCTGTGGTCCAAGTGTATTAACAAGGGTAATTGTATTATTCGATAATCTATAGCGATAATTTTATTGTGAAAATAACATTTTTTGTTGTGAATTTAACAATTTCCTTAAAACTATTTTGTTTTAAGATAATTGTCACAGTCAATTGATTGTGCCAACCACATTCACACTTGTCATGAAAAATCCACCGAAGAAACAACATTCATTAGGATTTAGGCCTTAGAGTACTCTGGTACGGGTATAGTACTATTAATAATACATTTGGATAGGTGAAGCTAGGGGTGATATTCAATTCGGTTTTTTGACCAATCGAAATGGTTCGAATTCGAGACGAAACAAAATCGGTTCGACATCGATAGTAAGGTATTTTGGAGGTTCGGTATATATATACCGTACCGAACCGATTGTAGGGGACATATTAGGGAGGAACTTAGTTTTGTTCGTCTGTACTAATGGGCATTCGCACCGATACTGGTAAACTGCAATTTCTGCTTTGATCTGAGATCTCTTGCGCTTTAATCCAACCTTTTTGATGTGCTTGCTAAAGTTCATATGAAGTTTACGTTTACTTCCCTTCCCTTTCCTGCATCATTCATTTAAAACCACGTCTTCATCCACCATTACAAACCTAATCAAATTAAGTCGCCCACATCTTTTCCTGCTAGAGAATTGTAGCACCATGAAAGATCTCATGAAATTCCATGCCCATTTCATTACAAGTGGCCTTTCTAATGATACCCTCTTCCTGAGCACCATTCTTTCCTTCACTGCTCTGCTCTGCTGCGGTAACTTAGCCTATGCCCACTTAGTTTTAAATCAAATAAATTTACCCAATACTTTCACGATCAATACTATGATTAGAGGCCATGCTAACTATCCTGTGCAAGCAATGTCTTTATACAGTCTAATGCTCTGTTGCGGGCTGTCCCCCAATAACTATATCCTCCCTTTTGTTATCAAAGCTTCATCGAGAACTACCAACCATAAATAAATATGGAGAAAATGTCCTTTCCACTGTGATTTAATTCTCCATATAACAAATTCTCTTCTGCATATGTATGCTAGTTTTGGATTTTCGAGACTGAAACTATTTGATGAAATTCTTGAACAAGATGTTGTTTCTGATAACGATAATGAGAAAATAAGGAACCCAAATGAGGAAATCAATGGATTTTCCCTTTTATTTTGTAATCCATATGTAATCATCTTCTTTTAAGTGATTTGTTATTATTTTTAGGTGTTTTAAATTGTTTTCCTTTTCCTTATACTAAGTAGAGTTCTCCTTTTTTTGTATTATATATACTTGTAACGCAGTAGTCATAATTCTCAAATTTTCTCTGTGTCAACTTCTTTATGGTATCAAACCCTACATAAGGTTTTCTTCCCTGTCTTTTTCAATGGCAAACGATAATAATTAAATTACCATTCTCAATTCACAAGAACCCACAAAACCTCTCATCATGATCATCAATCATAACTCCATTAAATTCACCTCTCCTAATTATCTCTCCTAAAAACTTAAGACGAAACCGCTGCGGTTTGATAAATTCAAAATCGCACATGAAACCGTTTGTAATAAGTACGATGCGGTTTGGTTTCATTTGGTTCGGTTTCGATTTCGGTTTTAAAAACAATTGAAATAACAAAACCGTAAAATAATAAGCAAAATCATCCACACAAATATATTACGCAGTGAACACAATCATGGAGCTAATTTAGCAAAATAGTTCTAGGTATAAACAATTATATGGTTGATTAATACTATGTTATCACTGTAAGACCCCAATTTTTATAAATAAAGATGAATTTTCTATAAATATCATTTTTGAATATTATGGAGTTAATTTGATATAATGTTATAGTTGTGGGTAATATTTATAAATTTTGCAAAGTAAGCAAGTTGTTATAAAATATTCGTTTGGTCGGAGAATATTCTTTTTGTCGGAGAATATTCGTACGACGGCACAATCATTGGTGGACCCCACAACGGAATTATTGTCGGATTGAGAAAACGACAGAATTATCTTTCTATAAAAATAACGGCTGAGGTGTTACCGTTAAAACCGTTAAAACTGTTGAACTACTCGGTAGTAAAAGTACAGTAATACGCGTGGTTGCATAGTAGCACACGGTATTGATTATTGATGCTTACGTGAGAAGTCACTCAGCTATACTCAATTATTGCTACAGTAATTGCTGCATCATATCTCTTAAATTATTGTCATAGTATCATCTGTATAATATGTTATATTATTAAATCAATAATTGAGACGTTGTGGTAAGTTTGGTTATTTTATGGGGGGCCATATGTCATCATCTAAGAGTCTCTTCGTCAATAGTATTTACCTTGGTCAATAGTAATTACCTTCGTCAATAGTATTTACCTTGGTCAATAGTAATTACCTTCGTCAATAGTATTTACCTTGGTCAATAGTAATTACCTTCGTCAATAGTATTTACCTTGGTCAATAGTAATTACTTTCGTCAATAGTAGTTGTCCCTTCAATATTACCAAGAGTCATTTGACCCTTCGTTAAGACCAAGAGTCATTTGACCCTTCGTTAAGACCAAGAGCCACCCTCAGTTTTTCTATAAATAGAGGCCTAGGGCTTCATTATTTTTCACGAATTCATTCAAGCTATAGAGAGAGAAAGTATAGAGAGAATAAGAGAGAGAGAATAAAAGTATTCTGCTACATCACTTTTCCAATATCCAGTTCTTTTAAGGTAGGGAATATTATTTCTTTTATATTCATGAAGAGAACTTCTGTTATTCCATTTGTTATTATTCTGTTGGAATAACCAGTATACGCGGTCTACCCTATACTTGGTGACATTCTTCTATTATTCTGTTGGAACATCCTGTCTGTGTGTTTTACACCGGACCTGGTTCCGTTTATTATTCTGTTGGAACATCCTGTCTGTGTGTTTTACACCGGACCTGGTTCCGTTTTATTATTATTCTGTTGGAATATCCTGTCTGTGTGTTTTACACCGGACCTGGTTCCATTATTTATTATTCTGTCGGAATATCCTGTCTGTGCTTTTACGGACCTGGTTCCATTATTTATTATTCTATTGGAATAACCAGTCTGTGCGGTCTATCGCATGCATGGTGATTTCTTTTGTTATTCCATTCTTTATTGTACTCAGTTGGTTAAGTTTTGACTTCTATACTCCATGAAATTTGTGGAATATCCTTGATAGTTGCGTTTCATCCAGTATCTTTTCAAGAAAATATTCTTCTAAGCATTCTTGAATTTTACTCCACAATGCAGTATCATGTTGACAATTTGGACGTTGTTAATTCCTGGATAAATTAATTCTTGAACTTGTTTTATTGAATTCTTATATCATTGTCATCATCCTCATGTTTATAAAATGTTGAAAGTCATCTGTGGCATGTAGTGCATAGATGGACTTGGTATGATTATGACCAGGGATTATTCGGTATAATCATGACCGTAATGTTACAAATGATGTGGTAAAAGTCCTCATTGGCCCGTAGTGCATTGATGGACAGTTGTTGGCATGATCATGACCATTAATGAATATACGAATATCCTTGGCCGTAGTGCAGGGGTGATTCGATGATGTGGATTATTTTATTAAGCTGAGTCCCAGCGATCACAGTGTTGAAAAACTTTTTAAATCATAAAAGATAGTAGAGTTTATTTTCTACTTGACTCTTTTAATGGATTGCTTGTTCCGCTACAGTTAAACTTGATGTCTATTATATTTTATCAGTTTAACATTGTTGAAGGCTAATGATAATTTATTCTGCATTATCTTAGTCATAATATTTCTTACTGGGCTAGTTGAGCTCACCCTTTCTTTCACTGTTCTCTTCAGGAAATGAGAACGTAGCTGGGGCAAGTCGGGGAACGGAGTGATGGTCCGAAGATAGTATTAGTTAGTAGTCCTCACTATTCTATGTAATGGTGTGTTAATAAATGTAATGAGGACTCCTTTTGAGTATGAATACTCTCTAGAAGATAATATTTGTATTCAAACTCACAGTTTATGTTTTGTCGTATTGTACACGACAGTTGTATTATTAAGTTGTATTTGTATTCTGTACTATGTATCTGACGACCCAAGATGGGTGATGTATACCTAATTTTGGGGGCGTCACAGTTGGTATCAGAGCTTAGGGATATGATCCCTGGCTAAGATGTGAGAATAGAACTAGGAGGGGAGAGACGGGGAATTCCTTCGCTAGTATGACATACCTAAGTTTATTTGCATGGTATTTAATTGGTCGGTCATAATATAAGGATAATATATGACATATCAATTAATTTTTATTTTGTGGCAGTATCTGAAAATGGCATCTGAGAATGTTGAGAATAGCAATGGAGCACAGACGACTGTTGATTCACCACATATCAATAATCAGGATAATGTGCATCAGGAAGGTGTCAATCCTCATGCAAACAACAACACTGACCAAATGATGAATGATCAAATGTTCAGAGGCTTTATGCAATTCATGCAACAACAGGTGAAAGCGGCTCCTGTCCACAACGTAGGTGGAAATACTGGAAACTCTCTGGCGGTCACCGCTAAACAGTTTAAGGAGCTGGGACCACCGGAGTTTAAGGGAGAACCCAAACCACTTGTAGCTGAAACATGGATAAAGCAGATCACCAAGATATTTGATGTCTTGGGTTGCTCCGAGGAGCAAAAGGTTCCCTTTGCCGCCTTTATGTTGCGAGGAGAGGCAGATTACTGGTGGGAATCGATAAAGCGTACTCAACCTGCCGCACTGAAGATGTCCTGGGAGAAGTTCCAAGAGCTGTTTAACGACAAATACTTTCCCGAGAGTATTCGTCACATGAAGGAGGTGGAGTTCATCAAATTGGAGCAGAATAATATGACCGTGTCGCAGTACGAGGCAAAATTTGCGGAGTTATCCCGGTTTGCGTCCCACCTGGTGGATAATGAAGAAAGAATGACGCGGATGTTTTTAAGAGGTTTGAAGCCGGAGATACGTCAACATCTTGTTTCTCATAAACTGTGTTTGTATTCAGATGTTGTAAATAGGGCTCAGTTGGTGGAGCGCGATAACGAGACAACGCAACCAAAAGAGAGCAGCCGGCAAAATGATAATACCAGTGAGAGCAGTCATCGAAGCGGTGACAACAAGCGTGGAGGGAATCAACAGGCCAGAAATGGTAACCACTTCGGTGGTAATCAGGGCCAAAACAATAAGAATGGACATTTCAAGAAGAGGAGATTCAACAATGATGGAAAGACGTCAGCACCAGCACCTGTCGTTAAGGAAGGAGAACGACCACCTATCATATGTTTCAAATGCGGAGGGGAGGGGCACATCAGTCCAAACTGCGCGATGCCGTCCAAAGCATGTTATAATTGTGGAAGAGAAGGTCATTTAGCCCGATTTTGTCGTTTACCGAAGACAAATTCAGCTAGGATGGAGGCACCAAAAGCCGTCCCAGAAAAGTCAAAACCGGTTGTGCAAGGGAGAGCGTTTGTTGTGAACTCCCAGAGAGCAAGGAACCCGAATGAGGTCATCACGGGTAAGCTTATTATAAACTCTAAAGAAGTTTATACTTTATTTGATACCGGTTCAACCCATTCTTTTATTTCTCCTACTTGCGCTCATCGATTAAATTTGATTCCGGAGAAATTAGACTTTGACTTATCTGTGGAAACTCCGTTGGGAGAAACCTTCATTACCTCCACTGTTTATAAGTCTTGTTTGGTTCAAGTTGGTACCCACACATTACCTATCGATCTGATTTCATTAAAAATACTTGCATTTGACGTGATTCTAGGGATTGATTGGTTAACTACTCATTATGCAAAAATTGATTGTTTTCGTAAGGTTGTTAGTTTTCATATTCCTAATCGACCTATTATGCGAATTCAAGCAACCAAACCATTAAAATCAATCGCTGTCATCTCAAGCCATAAAACTATTCGTTTATTGAAAAACGGATGTCAAGCTTTCTTAGCTCATGTCACAGATCTAAACAAAAATACGTCAGTTTTGAATGATATTTCTATTGTTAATAAATTCCCTGACGTATTCCCTGAAGAACTTCCTGGCCTACCCCCAGAGCGTGAAATTGAATTTTGTATCGATCTTGAACCCGGTACAAAACCCATTTCCAAAGCCCCATATCGAATGGCTCCTATTGAACTTCAGGAGTTAAAGATCCAACTGCAGGAATTGTTAGACATTGGCTTTATTCGTCCTAGTACTTCTCCTTGGGGTGCTCCTGTTCTATTCGTGAAGAAGAAAGATGGAAGTATGCGACTTTGTATTGATTATCGGGAGTTGAATCATGTCACCATCAAAAACAGGTACCCATTGCCACGTATTGATGACCTGTTTGACCAGTTGCAAGGAGCACAATTCTTTTCAAAGATCGATCTTCGTTCTGGATATCATCAGCTGAAGGTTAGAACTGAGGATATTCCAAAGACGGCTTTTAGAACTCGGTACGGGCATTATGAATTCCTAGTCATGTCCTTTGGATTGACTAATGCTCCTGCTGCCTTCATGGATATGATGAACCGGGTATTCAAGGAATATTTGGATCACTTTGTGGTCGTCTTTATTGATGACATCCTTATTTATTCCAAAAGCCGTGAAGATCATGAGCAACACTTGAGGCTGGTACTCCAAAAGCTTCGTGAATACAAGCTTTATGCCAAGTTGAAGAAATGCGAGTTCTGGCTGGAGGAGGTAGCATTCCTTGGGCACGTAGTATCAAGTCGTGGAATATCGGTTGACCCGGCAAAGATTGAAGCTATTCAAAGCTGGGAGCAACCTAAATCAGTGACCGAGGTACGTAGCTTTCTTGGTTTAGCTGGTTATTATCGGAGATTCGTGGAAGGATTTTCTCGAATCGCTACTCCATTAACTCAGCTGACTCGGAAAGATACAAAGTTTGGTTGGAGCGAAGAATGTGAGCAGAGTTTTCAAGAACTCAAGAGGAGACTCATTTCAGCACCTGTTCTAACAATACCATCTGGCTCGGAGGGATTTGTCATCTACAGTGATGCTTCGAGCAAAGGGTTGGGATGCGTTCTCATGCAACATGGAAAAGTCATAGCCTATGCATCAAGACAACTCAAGGAATATGAGAGGAATTATCCTACTCATGATCTAGAGTTGGCAGCTGTTGTCTTTGCACTTAAAATTTGGAGGCATTACTTGTATGGGGAGAAAGTGGAGATCTTTACGGATCATAAAAGCCTCAAATATTTCTTCACTCAAAAGGAACTCAACATGCGACAACGACGTTGGCTTGAACTGTTGAAAGATTATGATCATACCATTCAATACCATCCTGGAAAAGCGAACGTGGTAGCTGACGCATTGAGTAGAAGATCATATGCGGGTACAAGTGCAATATTAACAACGCAAAGGCCCATTTTGTGTGACTTGCAAAGGATGGAGATAGAGTTGAAGACTCCAGGGACCCATGTGATGATGGCGAATATACGAGTAGAACCGACTTTAATCGATAAAGTTAAAGCTGCTCAAGCTACAGACCTGGAGCTGATGCGTATGAGGAAGAAAGTGCAAGAAGGTGCTATGCCGGAAGCAAGAATCGATGAAGAAGGAATACTTCGAGTCAACTCCAGACTTTGTGTTCCTAACAACCCTGATTTAAAGTATGAAATCATGATGGAGGCGCACAACACACCGTTTGCAATCCATCCTGGAAGTACCAAAATGTATCATGATCTTCGTCATACATTTTGGTGGAGCAATATGAAGAGAGAGATAGCGTTGTTTATCTCAAGGTGTCTAACTTGTCAACGAGTCAAAGCGGAGCATCAAGTACCAAAAGGTCCATTGCAACCACTTGAAATTCCAGAATGGAAGTGGGAGCACATTACCATGGATTTCGTTACCGGTCTTCCTAGGGTTTCTCAAGGTATTGATGCGATTTGGGTCATTGTTGATAGATTGACCAAGTCTGCTCATTTCTTACCGATACGAGAAACTTATACACTTGAACGTCTTGCTCGTATGTACATAAACGAGATTGTAAGACTGCATGGTATGCCAGTATCCATAGTTTCTGATCGAGACCCAAGATTCACTTCACGATTTTGGGTTAGTTTACAAAAAGCTATGGGCACGGAGTTACGATTTAGTTCAGCATATCATCCTCAGACGGACGGACAATCAGAGAGGACTATTCAAACTCTTGAAGATCTATTAAGACTCTGTGTCTTTGACTTCAAGGGAAGTTGGGACAAGTTCTTACCATTGGTGGAGTTTTCCTACAACAACAGTTATCAAGCAAGTATTGGCATGGCTCCATTCGAAGCATTGTATGGAAGAAAATGTCGTTCTCCAGTATGCTGGGATGAGGTGGGCGAAGCAACGTTGTTGGGACCGGAGTTGGTACGTATGACTACAGAAAAGATTCAAACGATCCGACAACGTATAAAAACCTCACAAGATCGACAAAAGAGTTATGCTGATCTTCATCGAAAGGACGTGGAATTTGATGTAGGAGATCATGTGTTCTTACGTGTTGCTCCATGGAAAGGAGTTACGAGATTTGGAAAGAGAGGAAAGCTAAATCCTCGATTCATCGGTCCATTTTTAATCCTCGATCGAGTAGGAACTGTGGCTTATAGACTCGCTTTACCGCCAAGTATGTCTCGTGTTCATAACGTTTTCCACATATCCATGTTACGCAAATATGTGGAAGACCCGAACCACATTATTGAGTTAGAACCGGACGAAATAGCGGAGGATTTGACGTATGAAGAAGTTCCTGTTCAAATCTTGGATAAGAAGGAACATATTCTACGCTCCAAGGTTATACCTCAAGTCAAAGTTTTGTGGAGAAACCACGATGTTGAGGAAATGACTTGGGAGTTAGAATCAGAAATGAAATCAAGGTATCCTTACCTCTTCGACATACCAGGTACGTACCCTAATTTCGAGGGCGAAATTTCATAAGAAGGGGAGGTTGTAAGACCCCAATTTTTATAAATAAAGATGAATTTTCTATAAATATCATTTTTGAATATTATGGAGTTAATTTGATATAATGTTATAGTTGTGGGTAATATTTATAAATTTTGCAAAGTAAGCAAGTTGTTATAAAATATTCGTTTGGTCGGAGAATATTCTTTTTGTCGGGAATATTCGTACGACGGCACAATCATTGGTGGACCCCACAACGGAATTATTGTCGGATTGAGAAAACGACAGAATTATCTTTCTATAAAAATAACGGCTGAGGTGTTACCGTTAAAACCGTTAAAACTGTTGAACTACTCGGTAGTAAAAGTACAGTAATACGCGTGGTTGCATAGTAGCACACGGTATTGATTATTGATGCTTACGTGAGAAGTCACTCAGCTATACTCAATTATTGCTACAGTAATTGCTGCATCATATCTCTTAAATTATTGTCATAGTATCATCTGTATAATATGTTATATTATTAAATCAATAATTGAGACGTTGTGGTAAGTTTGGTTATTTTATGGGGGGCCATATGTCATCATCTAAGAGTCTCTTCGTCAATAGTATTTACCTTCGTCAATAGTAATTACCTTCGTCAATAGTATTTACCTTGGTCAATAGTAATTACCTTCGTCAATAGTATTTACCTTGGTCAATAGTAATTACCTTCGTCAATAGTATTTACCTTGGTCAATAGTAATTACCTTCGTCAATAGTATTTACCTTGATCAATAGTAATTACTTTCGTCAATAGTAGTTGTCCTTTCAATATTACCAAGAGTCATTTGACCCTTCGTTAAGACCAATAGTCATTTGACCCTTCGTTAAGACCAAGAGCCACCCTCAGTTTTTCTATAAATAGAGGCCTAGGGCTTCATTATTTTTCACGAATTCATTCAAGCTATAGAGAGAGAGAAAGTATAGAGAGAATAAAAGTATTCTGCTACATCACTTTTCCAATATCCAGTTCTTTTAAGGTAGGGAATATTATTTCTTTTATATTCATGAAGAGAACTTCTGTTATTCCATTTGTTATTATTCTGTTGGAATAACCAGTATACGCGGTCTACCCTATACTTGGTGACATTCTTCTATTATTCTGTTGGAACATCCTGTCTGTGTGTTTTACACCGGACCTGGTTCCGTTTATTATTCTGTTGGAACATCCTGTCTGTGTGTTTTACACCGGACCTGGTTCCGTTTTATTATTATTCTGTTGGAATATCCTGTCTGTGTGTTTTACACCGGACCTGGTTCCATTATTTATTATTCTGTCGGAATATCCTGTCTGTGCGTTTACGCCGGACCTGGTTCCATTATTTATTATTCTATTGGAATAACCTGTCTGTGCGGTCTATCGCATGCATGGTGATTTCTTTTGTTATTCCATTCTTTATTGTACTCAGTTGGTTAAGTTTTGACTTCTATACTCCATGAAATTTGTGGAATATCCTTGATAGTTGCGTTTCATCCAGTATCTTTTCAAGAAAATATTCTTCTAAGCATTCTTGAATTTTACTCCACAATGCAGTATCATGTTGACAATTTGGACGTTGTTAATTCCTGGATAAATTAATTCTTGAACTTGTTTTATTGAATTCTTATATCATTGTCATCATCCTCATGTTTATAAAATGTTGAAAGTCATCTGTGGCCTGTAGTGCATAGATGGACTTGGTATGATTATGACCAGGGATTATTCGGTATAATCATGACCGTAATGTTACAAATGATGTGGTAAAAGTCCTCATTGGCCCGTAGTGCATTGATGGACAGTTGTTGGCATGATCATGACCATTAATGAATATACGAATATCCTTGGCCGTAGTGCAGGGGTGATTCGATGATGTGGATTATTTTATTAAGCTGAGTCTCAGCGATCACAGTGTTGAAAAACTTTTTAAATCATAAAAGATAGTAGAGTTTATTTTCTACTTGACTCTTTTAATGGATTGCTTGTTCCGCTACAGTTAAACTTGATGTCTATTATATTTTATCAGTTTAACATTGTTGAAGGCTAATGATAATTTATTCTGCATTATCTTAGTCATAATATTTCTTACTGGGCTAGTTGAGCTCACCCTTTCTTTCACTGTTCTCTTCAGGAAATGAGAACGTAGCTGGGGCAAGTCGGGGAACGGAGTGATGGTCCGAAGAATAGTATTAGTTAGTAGTCCTCACTATTCTATGTAATGGTGTGTTAATAAATGTAATGAGGACTCCTTTTGAGTATGAATACTCTCTAGAAGATAATATTTGTATTCAAACTCACAGTTTATGTTTTGTCGTATTGTACACGACAGTTGTATTATTAAGTTGTATTTGTATTCTGTACTATGTATCTGACGACCCAAGATGGGTGATGTATACCTAATTTTGGGGGCGTCACAATCACATTTGATTTAGGAAATACCAAGTCACTTTTGATTTGCAAACATAATTGATACTGTTAATTTTTCATTCAACCCTGCAGTATCTGTCTTCTAAAATAAAATGAGTAAAATATGTTATAGTAGTGAAATTATACTCGTAGCAAATTTGAGAAAACTGTGATTATTTGGTGCGGTTTCGATTTTATGTCTGCGATTTTGGCTAGTAACCAAATCGAAACCGTAAATTTGATTTTTCAACCCACTTAAAATCACCACATACGCTGAAACTGTTAGTGCTGTTTTAATTGGCGCAGTTTATGCGATTTTTGGTGCGGTTTCGGTTCTAATTCGATTTCTTGCTCAGCTTTACTAATTAGCTATGATCTGCACAAATTCATTAATGGCTCTTTTCATGCTCCTATGACCAAAATCACGACAAATAATGAGATAAAAGAAAATCCAGCATACAACACATGGGTCCACCAAGATAAACTTATTTTTGGGGCTTTGGTTGGCGCTCCCTCTCTTTCTATTATTCCTCTCATCACCCACACACAAACTTCTCGTGAAGCATGGCAAGTTTTGACCAATACTTATGCTCGTCCCTCTCGTGGTCATATTCTACAAATCAAAGATCAACTCAAACAGATAGCCAAGGGCTCCTAAACTGTTTTTGATTATATGCAGGTCATAAAAACTCGTGCAGATGAACTTGCGGCCCTTGGCAAACCTCTTGATCATGAAGATCTCATCGAGAAAATTCTGGAGGGTCTCGATAATGAATATCAACCTGCTATTGATGTTGTTAATGGTCGTGAGACCCCAATCTCTTGTGATGAACTACATGAAAAACTTATCAACAAAGAGCTTTCTTTTCGTCAAAAGATCAGTTCATCACCTCTTCTGGCCTCTGTTAATCTAACCAATACCAAATTTGCTCCATGCAAAACCAATAACCGCTCTACACGATTTTCCTGACCTTCGTCCCCTCACGGTCCTGCTATGGGTCACCCCACAACCAACCAGGACGGACGTCCTCCTCCTCGGCCATTTCTCGGTCATTGCTAGTGGTGTAATACTTAGGGACATGTGCTCTCTAAATGTCCAATTTTTCTCCGACAACACCCAAACTTGCAACCACCTCCTTGTTCCGGTAATCAATGGCAATATGTCCTTCAGCTACCTGGCAACCTCGAGCTCATGTTGCAACTGCAGACTCCTTTATCACTTCTAATTGGCTCCTCGACAGTGGAGCTTCTCACGACGTTACTTCTTATTTAAACAACATTTCCTTTCACACACCCTATGATGGCACAAACATCATTGTGATTGGAAATGACACTAGTCTTCCTATTTCTCATACCGGTTCTACATTTCTATTTACTCTTTCTCAATCCTTTTCATTATCTAATGTGCTTTGTGTACCTACAATGAAAAAAATTCTTATTTCACAGTTTTATTGTTCTAACAATACTTCTATTGAATTAACACCCAACTATTTTTTTGTAAATGATTTACATACGGGCCAACCCTTTTGCAAGGTCGAACTAAGGGTGGTGTGTATGAATGGTAAAACCCTACCTCATACCCGTCTTCTCCATTAGTCGCTTTCTCTAGTGTCAAGACCACGCCGTTTAAATGACATCATAGGCTAGGACATTCGTCATTTTCTATTTTCAAGCATATTGTATCTTCCTTAAGCTCGATTACTCTCGATCTTTTGATGGAACTTTCAAT
Source organism: Panax notoginseng (assembly GCA_016801055.1). NCBI lineage: Eukaryota > Viridiplantae > Streptophyta > Magnoliopsida > Apiales > Araliaceae > Panax > Panax notoginseng. Next base: position 160,535,975 of record CM029012.1, on the reverse strand, counting down.
TGTAACTCGTGTTAGTACAGTAAAAGTCATAAATTACCTTTTTCAATTTTCACTCTCACCACATCCTCTCTTCTTGAAGTTATTTTTTTCTGATGTATGTACCTCTCCTCTTTTTTCTATTGATAACTTCAAGTATTATGTTATTTCTGTTGATCATTTCACAAAATATATATGGCTCTATCCTCTAAAATAAAAATCTAATGTGTAAAATTAAATGTCTTTGTTTTCTTTAAGTCCCTTATTGAAAATCATTTCAAACAAAAAATACACACACTTTATTCTGATAATGGTGGGTGGGTGGGTGGGTGCGGGGGTGGGGGGGAATATCAAGCTCTTTCTAACTTCTTAGCCACCAATGGGGTGTCACAACTTACCTCCCCCCTCCCTCACACACCAGAATATAATGGGTACTCTAAGTGTCATCATCGTCACATATTTCAAACTGAGTTATCTCTTCTCTCCCATGCCTTCATGCCTCTCACACTGATCGTTTGTTTTCTCCACTGTTGTCGACCTCATAAATCGTCTTTCAACCTTGACTCTCGACTTTTTCTCCCATATAATAAACTCTTTGGTACTCCACCTAATTATTCCAAACTTCGTAGTTTCGACTGCCTGTGTTATCCACTACTTCGGCCGTACTCCTCTCATAAACTTGCCCCACGCTCTTCTCCGTGTGTCTTCTTAGGCTACTCATCCACTCAATGTGCCGTCTAGATCCTTCCCCCTCTTTTGTCTAAGACCCCAACTTTTATAAATAAAAATAAATTTTCTATAAATATCATTTTGAATATTATGGAGTGAAATTGATATAATGTTATAGTTGTGGGTAATATTTATAAATTTTGCAAAGTACGCAAGTTGTTATATAATATTCGATTGGTCGGGAAATATTTGTTTTAACAGGGAATATTCGTACGACGACACAATCATTGGTGGACCCTACAACGGAATTATTGTCGAATTGAGAAAAAGACAAAAATACTTTATGAAAATAACGGCGGAAGTTTTACCATTAATACTGTTGAACTACTCGGTAGTAAAAGTACAGTAATACGCATGGTTGCATAGTAGCACACGGTATTGATTATTGATGCTTACGTGATAAGTCACTCAGTTTTGTTTTATTGGTATTATTAATGTAATAAAACAGAAAAACTTTTTATATAAAACAGAATACTTTTATAAAGTTATTCGTTTTATTAGGCTAATAGTAAAATCTTTTTATATAAAACAGAATACTTTTACAAAGTTATCTGTTTTATTAGACAATAATTAGAATATATTATATTTTATTATGCATAGTATTTGCATAGTGCCTGTATAGTGTTTGCATAGTAAAATCTTTTATAAAGTTATTCGTTTTATTAGATTATAAATAGAATATAATATATTTTATTTAAAAGATTTTGCTTTAAATATGGACCGTCAGATTAAAGTAAATCAATCTAGACCGTTCATGAGTTAGTTACTATGTAGTCCATTTTTCTATAAATAGAAGCTCATTCCTTCATTATTTTCTTACGAATTCACTGAAACTCTAGAGAGAGAAACTCTAGAGAGAAAGAAGAAAAGTATTCTGCTACTTCACTACTCCGATATCAAGTTTCTTTTACGGTAAGGGATATTATTTGTTGTACTCGTAAGAAGTATTATTTTCTTTTGTATTCATGAAGAGAACTTCTGTTATTCCATTCTTTATTATTCTGCTGGAATAACCAGTATACGCGGATTACCCTATACTTGGTGACATTCTTCTATTATTCCATCTTTATTATTATTCTATTGGAATATCCTGTCTGGGCGTTTTACGCTGGACCTGGTTCCGTCTTTACTATTATTCTGTTGGAATATCCTGTCTGTGCGTTTTACGTCAGACCTGGTTCCATTATTCATTATTATGTCGGAATATCATGTCTGTGCGTTTACGCCGGACCTGGTTCAATTATTTATTATTCTGTCGGAATATCCTGTCGGTGCGTTTACGCATGACCTGGTTCCATTATTCATTATTCTGTCAGAATATTCTGTCTGTGCGTTTACGCCGGACCTGGTTCCATTATTTATTATTCTATCGGAATATCATGTCGGTGCGTTTACGCATGACCTGGTTCCATTATTTATTTTTCTGTTAGAATAACCTGTCTGTACGGTCTATCGCATGCATGGTGATTTCTTTTGTTATTCCATTCTTTATTATATTCAGTTGGTTAAAGTTTTGACTTTTTTACTCCATGAAATTAGTAGAATATCCTTGATATTTGCGCTTCATCCAGTATCTTTTCATGAAAATATTCTTTCGAGCATTCTTGAATTTTACTCCACAAAGCAGTACCATGTTGACAATTTGGACGTTATTGGTTCCTCGATAAATTAATTCTTGAACTTATTTTATTGAATTTTTATATCATTGTCATCATCCTCATGTTTATATTCTGTTGAAAGTCATCTGTGGCCTGTAGTGCATAGATGGACTTGGTATGATTATGACCAGGGATTATTCGGTATAATCATGACCGTAATGTTACAAATGATGTGGTAAAAGTCCTCATTGGCCCGTAGTGCATTGATGGACAGTGGTTGGCATGATCATGACCATTAATGAATACACAAATATTCTTGGCCCGTAGTGCGTGGATAATTATTGTCGTGATACTAAAGAATATCCTTGGCCGTAGTGCAGGGGTGATTCGATGATGTGGATTATTTTTTTAGCTGAGTCCCAACGATAAAAGTTATGAAAAATATTTTAAATCATAGAAGATAGTAGATTTTATTCTCTACTTGACTCTTCTAATGAGTTGCTTGTTCCGCTACAGTTAAACTTGATGTTTGTTATATTGTATCAGTTTAACACTGTTTAAGGCTAATGATAATTTATTCTGCATTATCTTAGTCATAATATTTCTTACTGGGCTAGTTGAGCTCACCCTTTCTTTCATTGTTCTCTTCAGGAAATGAGAATATAGCTGGGACGAGTCGGGAAACGGAGTGATGGACCAGATGATAGTATTAGTAGTCCTCACTATTTTATTAAATAGTGTGACAATAAATTTAACGAGGACTTATTCTGAGAGTGGATATTGTCTAGAAGACAGTATTTGTATTAAAACTCACAGCTCTCTTGTCATATATTAACGATTGTATTTATATTCTGTACCATGAATTTGACGACTCAGAATAGGTGATGTATACCTATTTTGGGGGTGTCACAGTTGGTATCAAAGCTTAGGGATATGATCCCTGGCTAAGATGTGAGACTAAAACTAGGAGGGGAGAGACGGGGAATTCCTTCGCCAGTATGACCTACCTAAGTTTATTTGGTATTTAATTGGTCGGTCAGAGTATAGAGATAATATGTGATATGTTATTTAACCCTTGTTTTATGGCAGTATTTGAAAATGACATCCGGGAATGTTGAGAATAACAATGGAGCACATGCGACCATTGATTCACCACATATCAAGAATCAGGATAATGTGCATCAGGAAGGCGATAATCCTCATGCAAACAACAACACTGACCAAATGATGAATGATGGAATGTTCAGAGGCTTTATGCAATTCATGCAACAGCAGGCGAGAGCGGCTCCTGTCCAAAATATAGGTGGAAACACTGAAAACTCTCGGACGGTCACCGCTAAACAGTTCAAGGAGTTGGGACCACCGGAGTTTATTGGAGAACCAAAACCACTTAAGGCGAAAACGTGGATAAAGCAGATCACCAAGATATTTGATGTCTTGGGATGCGCCGAGGAGCAAAAGGTTCCCTTTGTCACCTTTATGTTGCGAGGAGAGGCAGATTACTGGTGAGAATCGGTAAAGCGTACTCAACTTGCTGCACTGAAGATTTCTTGGGAGAAGTTTCAAGAATTGTTCAATGATAAGTACTTTCCTGAAAGTATTCGTCACATGAAGGAGGTAGAGTTCATCAAGTTGGAGCAGAATAATATGACCGTGTCGCAGTACGAAGCTAAGTTTGCCTAGTTGTCCCGGTTTGCATCCCACTTGGTGGATAATGAAGAGAGAATGACACGGATATTTTTAAGAGGTTTGAAGCCGGAGATACGTTAACATCTTATTTCTCATAAACTGTGTTTGTATTCAGATGTTGTAAATAGGGCTCAGTTAGTGGAGCGCGATAACGAGTCAACGCAACCAAAAGAGAACAACAGGCAAAATGATAATACCAGTGAAAGCAGTCATCGAAGCGGTGACAACAAGCGTGGAGGGAATCAGCAGGCCAGAAATGGTAACCACTTCGGTGGTAATCATGGCCAAAACAATAAGAATGGACATTTCAAGAAGAGGAGATTCAACAATGATGAAAAAACGTCAGCACCAGCACCCGTGGTTAAGGAAGGAGAACGACCACCGATCATATACTTCAAATGCGGAGGGGAGGGACACAGTAGTCCAAACTGCGTGATGCCGTCCAAAGCATGTTATAATTATGGAAGAGAAGGTCACCTAGCCCGATTTTGTCATTCACCGAAGACAAGTTCAGCTAGGATGGAGGCACCAAAGGATGTCCCAAAAAAGTCAAAACCGGTAGTGCAAGGGAGAGCGTTTGTTGTGACCTCCCAGAAAGCAAGGAACCCGAACGAGGTCATCACGGGTAAGCTTATCATAAACTCTAGCGAAGTCGATACCTTATTTGATATCGGTTCTACCCATTCTTTTATTTCTCCTATTTGCGCTCAACGATTAAATTTGACTCCGGAGAAATTAGACTTTGACTTATCTGTGGAAACTCCGTTGGGAGAAACCTTCATTACATCCACTGTTTATAAGTCTTGTTTGGTTCAAATCGGTACCCTCACATTACCTGTCGATCTTATTTCATTGAAAATACTTGCATTTGATGTAATTCTAGGGATTGATTGGTTAACTACTCATCATGCAAAAATTGATTGTTTTCGTAAGGTTGTTAGCTTTCATATTCCTAATCAACCTATTATGCGAATTCAAACAACCAAACCATTAAAATCAATCACTGTCATCTCAAGCCATAAAGCTATTCGTTTATTGAAAAACGGATGTCAAGCTTTCTTAGCTCATGTCACGGATCTAAACAAAAATACTTCAGTTTTGAATGATATTTCTATTATTAATGAATTTCCTAACGTATTCCCTGAAGAACTTCCTGGCCTACCCCCAAAGCGTGAAATTTAATTTTGTATCGACCTTGAACCCGGTACAAAACCCATTTCCAAAACCCCATATCGAATGACTCCTATAAAACTTCAGGAGTTAAAGACCCAACTACAGGAATTGTTAGACATTGTCTTTATTCGTCCTAGTACTTCTCCTTGGGGTGCTCCTGTTCTATTCGTAAAGAAGAAAGATGAGAGTATGCGACTTTGTATTGATTATCGGGAGTTGAATCATGTCACCATCAAAAATAGGTAACCATTGCCACGTATTGATGACCTGTTTGACCAGTTGCAAGGAGCACAATTCTTTTCAAAAATCGATCTTCGATCTGGATATCATCAGCTGAAGGTTAGAACTGAGGATATTCCAAAGACTGCCTTCAGAACTCGGTACGGGCATTATGAATTCTTAGTCATGTCTTTTGGATTGACTAATACTCCTGCTGCTTTCATGGATATGATGAACCGAGTATTCAAGGAATATTTAGATTACTTTGTGGTCGTCTTTATTGATAACATCCTTATTTATTCCAAAAGCCGTGAAGATCATGAGCAACACTTGAGGCTGACACTCCAAAAGCTTCGTGAATACAAGCTTTATGCCAAGTTGAAAAAATACGAGTTCTGGCTTAAGGAAGTAGTATTCCTTGGGCACGTAGTATCAAGTCATGGAATATCTGTTGACCCGGCAAAGATTGAAGCAATTCAAAGTTGGGAGCAACCTAAATCAGTGACCGAAGTACGTAGCTTTCTCGGTTTAGCTGGTTATTATCAGAGATTCGTGGAAGGATTTTCTCGAATCGCTACTCCATTAACTCAGCTGACTCGGAAAGATACGAAGTTCGGTTGGAGCGAAGAATGTGAGAAGAGTTTTCGAGAACTCAAGAGGAGACTCATTTCAGCACCTGTTCTGACAATACCATCTGGCTCGAAGGGATTTGTCATCTACAGTGATGCTTCGGGCAAAGGGTTGGGATGTGTTCTCATGCAACATGGAAAAGTCATAGCCTATGCCTCAAGACAACTCAAAGAATATGAGAGAAATTATCCTACTCATGATCTAGTGCGATATTGTCAACGCAAAGGCCCATTTTGTGTGACTTGAAAAGGATGGAGATAGAGTTAAAGACTCCAAGGATCCTTGTGATGATGGCGAATATACGAGTAGAACCGACTTTAATTGATAAAGTTAAAGCTACTCAAGCTACAGACCTGGAGCTGATGCGTATGAGGAAAAAAGTGCAAGAAGGTGTTATGCCGAAAGCAAGAATCGATGAAGAAGGAATACTTCGAGTCAACTCCAGACTTTGTGTTCCTAACGACCCTAATTTAAAGTATAAAATCATGATGGAGGCGCACAACACATCGTTTTTAATCCATCCTGGGAGTACTAAAATGTATTGTGATCTTCGTCATACATTTTGGTGGAGCAATATGAAGAGAGAGATAGCACTATTTATCTCAAGGTGTCTAACTTGTCAACGAGTCAAAGCGGAGCATCAAGTACTAAAAGGTCCATTGCAACCACTTGAAATTCCAGAATGAAAATGGGAGCACATTACCATGGATTTCGTTACTGGTCTTCCCAAGGTTTCTCAAGGCATTGATGCAATTTGGGTCATTGTTGATAGATTAACCAAGTCTGCTCATTTCTTACCAATACGAGAAACTTATATATTTGAACGTCTTGCTCGTATGTACATAAACGAGATTGTAAGACTGCATGGTATGACAGTATCCATAGTTTCTGATCGAGACACAAGATTCACTTCACGATTTTTGGTTAGTTTACAAAAAGCTATGGGCACGGATTTACGATTTAGTTCGGCATATCATTCCCAGACGGACGGACAATCAGAGAGGACTATTCAAACTCTTGAAGATTTATTAAGACTGTGTTCTTGACTTCAAAGGAAGTTGGGATAAGTTCTTACCATTGGTGGAGTTTTCCTACAACAGCAGTTATCAAGCAAGTATTGACATGGCTCCATTCGAGGCGTTGTATGGAAGAAAGTGTCATTCTCCTGTATGCTGGGATGAGGTGGGTGAAGCAACGTTGTTGGGACCGGAGTTGGTACGTATGACTACGAAAAAGATTCAAACGATCCTGCAACGTATAAAAATCTCACAAGATCGACAAAAGAGTTATGTTGATCTTCATCGAAAGGACGTGGAATTTGATATAGGAGATCATGTGTTGTTACGAGTTGCTCCGTGGAAAGGAGTTACGAGATTTAGAAAGAGTGAAAAGCTCAATCCTCGATTCATTGGTCCATTTTTAATCCTCGATCGAGTAGGAACTGTGGCCTATAGACTAGCTTTACCGCCAAGTATGTCTCGTGTTCATAATGTTTTTCACATATCCATGTTACGTAAATATGTGGAAGACCCGAACCACATTATTGAGTTAGAACCGGACGAAATAGCAGAAGATTTAACGTATGAAGAGGTTCCTGTTCAAATCTTGGATAAGAAGGAACATATTCTACGCTCCAAGGTTATACCTCAAGTCAAAGTTTTGTGGAGAAACCACGATGTTGAGGAAATGACCTGAGAGTTAAAATCTGAAATGAAGTCAATGTATCCTTACCTCTTCGATATACCAGGTACGTACCCTAATTTCGAGGGCAAAATTTCATAAGAAGGGGAGGTTGTAAGACCCCAACTTTTATAAATAAAGATGAATTTTCTATAAATATCATTTTTGAATATTATGGAGTGAAATTGATATAATGTTATAGTTGTGGGTAATATTTATAAATTTTATAAAGTACGCAAGTTGCTATATAATATTCGATTGGTCGGGGAATATTTGTTTTAACAGGAAATATTCGTACGACGACACAATCATTGGTGGACCCTACAACGGAATTATTGTCGAATTGAGAAAACGACAAAAATACTTTATGAAAATAACAGCGGAAGTTTTACCATTAATACTGTTGAACTACTCGGTAGTAAAAGTACAGTAATACGCATAGTTGCATAATAGCACACGGTATTTATTATTGATGCTTACGTGATAAGTCTGTGACGCCCCCAAAATTAGGTATACATCACCCATCTTGGGTCGTCAGATACATAGTACAGAATACAAATACAACTTACTAATACAACTGTCGTGTACAATACGACAAAAAATAAACTGTGAGTTTGAATACAAATATTATCTTCTAGAGAGTATTCATACTCAAAAGGAGTCCTCATTACATTTATTAACACACCATTACGTAGGATAGTGAGGACTACTAACTAATACTATCATTCGGACCATCACTCTGTTCCCCGACTTGTCCCAGCTACGTTCTCATTTCCTGAAGAGAATAGTGAAAGAAAGGGTGAGCTCAACTAGCCCAGTAAGAAATATTATGATTAAGATAATGCAGAATAAATTATCATTAGCCTTCAACAATGTTAAACTGATAAAATATAATAGACATCAAGTTTAACTGCAGCGGAACAAGCAATCCATTAAAAGAGTCAAGTAGAAAATAAACTCTACTATCTTTTATGATTTAAAAGGTTTTTTAACACTGTGATCGCTAGGACTCAGCTTAATAAAATAATCCATATCATCGAATCACCCTTGCACTACGGCCAAGGATATTCATGTATTCATTAATGGTCATGATCATGCCAACAACTGTCCATCAACGCACTACGCGCCAGTGAGGACTTTTACCACATCATTTGTAACATTACGGTCATGATTATACCGAATAATCCCTGGTCATAATCATACCAAGTCTATCTATGCACTACAGGCCACAGATGACTTTCAACATTTTATAAACATGAGGATGACGACAATGATATAAGAATTCAATAAAACAAGTTCAAGAATTAATTTATCCAAGAATTAACAACGTCCAAATTGTCAACATGATACTGCTTTGTGGAGTAAAATTCAAGAATGCTTAGAAGAATATTTTCATGAAAAGATACTGGATGAAACGCAATTATCAAGGATATTCCACAAATTTCATGGAGTATAGAAGTCAAAACTTAACCAACTGAGTATAATAAAGAATGGAATAACAAAAGAAATCACCATGCATGCGATAGACCGCACAGACAGGTTATTCCAACAGAATAATAAATAATGGAACCAGGTCCGGCGTAAACGCACAGACAGGATATTCCGACAGAATAATAAATAATGGCCATGATCAATTCACCTTTGCACTTAAGCTAAAGATATTCACTTATAAATTCAATGGTCATGATCATACCAATCAACAATTCAACTTTGCACTACTGGCCAAAGAGAACCCATAGTCATGATCATACCAAAAATCTACCCATCTTTACACTCAAGTCAAAGAGAAATATCATCATTAGGGTTATAAAAATATTATATATAATAATAAAAATAATATGATCAACATATAGTTTTAATCTCAAGACTAATATTCGTAAATCAACTATAATTTGGTTGGAAAAATAAACCAATTTTTTTCGTGAATAGTAACTCGTGAATAGTAACTCGGCACAAAAAGGTAGAAAATCCACAATAAAATACATACCAATATTTCGGTATAATGATATTGAAAGAATAATATTTCTTAAGCTTATAAACAATTTATTTTAATTGTTTACACTTTACTAAATAATACATTTAATCATCCTAAAATTCCAAACTCATAAGATTTCATCACCAATAACCAAAAACCCTCATCAAAAATCTGCATATACCTCATATAGGATTCTCAAGCCATAAAATCCTATTTTCTAATTTTCTTACTTCACAAAACATATTTAATTCATTTACTCATAACTAGATCATTTTCATGAAAAATACCAAATCAGTTCCAAAAATATTTCTTTTCTGAGATTTAGCGTAATATAGTCCCATAGTAAACATATATTTTTCTCAGAATTTTTAAAAATTATTTACTATTTTTCATATGGCCAAAAATAGCCGAATATTTAGACATTTATCAAAAATTATACTTTTATCTAAAAATTCTGAAATTCACAGAGTATACTCCTATCATATTCATGTACTCCCAATAAAAATTTTATCAATTTTGGAGTTAACCACAAGGAGTTATAAGCGGTTACTTTTAAAATAGTCTTTTCTCATAAAATTCATAACTCTTAATCTATACATCCAAAAATCACCATTTTTGGACACAATCAAGAAAACTCATCAAAATATCATTTCAAATTTTTCCAGAATTTTTAAAGGTCAGAAAAATTACGAAACTGAAAAACATAACAACCCTTAAAATCTCTTACTATCCCTTATCTCAAAAGTGCAGTATTTCTGACTGGAATGCAAAGCCGAAGGAAACTTGCACTGAATAGCAACTCTCAAAGTATCTAAATACTCACAAAATATGCTTCATAATATAGAGAGAGAAAGAGAGAAAACTTATGTTTCTGGTGTGATTTTCAATTCTAACTTAGCCCTCTATTTATAGGAAAATGTTAGCACGCCAAAGCAGACTTAACTTGCAACCTGATGGCTTTATCTGCTACTATTCCCACCCACCACATTTGAATAAAAATCTCAGCACATTTCTTCACCAACCAAGAGTGGGGCCCACCAATTCTAGAATTTTCAACCAAAATGATTAACTCTGAAAATTCAACAATTTCTGAACCAGTCATCTCGTAAAATTTATAACAAATCATACGTTCAGTTTTAACGGTTCAAAATTTGTGAACATATACTCAACTTATATATGTATAACATATCCAAATATTATCACGATCTAACGGTCGGATTAAAAATTATAATCCTCGCAAAATATCCCAAAAACCCTAATTTGATTTTCAATACATCCGTTCCGACAAAAATACAGATAAAACACCTCAACATTAACTCCTTCATTTTTAACCACAAAAATATATCCCTCATTTATATCCACATAAAATAAATATTTCCTTATCATATGAATCAATAATTAATTATTCACAATTAATATTACAGAATCACATTTATGACAACCAGGCCGTTCCCAGGAAAGAGGGGGCTTTCCAATAAGAATTTCTCCTTACTGGCGCGCAATTAGATGACCAAACCTCTCCTTAGACAGAACTTTCTAGATATTGCCAATAATGTTATCTAATAATATTATTCAAATAATATGAATTATTGATCTGATAATGGAAAATAATGTGCAGCAACAATTATTGAAACAACAATAATATAAAATTTTAACGTAGAAATTATTGAATCAATAATATAAAATATTGAACAGTAATTACTGTAACAATTATTGAGTAGTGCCTTCTTACGTAAGAATCAATAATTTTTAAAATACTATGCAATACCGTGTGCTACTGTGCAATAACGCGTATTACTGTATTTTAACCACCGGGTATTCCAATATTGTTAACGGTAATAACTACGCCGTTATTTGTAAAAACTCAAATTTGTCGTTTTCTTCACCCGACAGTTATTCGTTATGGGGCCCACAAATAGATGCGACGTCGTACGAATATTCTCCGACAGAAAGAATATTCCACGACCAAACGAATATTCCCAGACAACAATGATTATTTTATAACCACTTGCTTATTTTGAAAAAAAATTCACATTTCACCCATAACTTTAAACTTTTATCAATTTAACCATTTACTGAATAGTAATTATAAGAAAAATTGAATACTTTTATTTCATAAAATTCGGGGTCTTACACTTACAATCTCGTTTATGTACATACGAGCAAGACGTTCAAGTGTATAAGTTTCTCGTATCGGTAAGAAATGAGCAGACTTGGTCAATCTATCAACAATGACCCAAATCGCATCAATACCTTGAGAAACCCTAGGAAGACCGGTAACGAAATCCATGGTAATGTGCTCCCACTTCTATTCTGGAATTTTAAGTGGTTGCAATGGACCTTTTGGTACTTGATGCTCCGTTTTGACTCGTTGACAAGTTAGACACCTTGAGATAAACAACGCTATCTCTCTTTTCATATTGCTCCACCAAAATATATGACGAAGATCATGATACATTTTGGTACTTCCAGGATGGATTGTAAACGGTGTGTTGTGCGCCTCCATCATGATTTCATACTTTAAATCAGGGTTGTTAGGAACACAAAGTCTGGAGTTGACTCGAAGTATTCCTTCTTCATCGATTCTTGCTTCCGGCATAGCACCTTCTTGCACTTTCTTCCTCATACGCGTCAGCTCCAGGTCTCTAGCTTGAGCAGCTTTAACTTTATCGATTAAAGTTAGTTCTACTCGTATATTCGCCATCATCACATGGGTCCCTGGAGTCTTTAACTCTATCTCCATCCTTTGCAAGTCACACAAAATGGGCCTTTGTGTTGACAATATTGCACTCGTACTTGCATATGATCTTCTACTCAATGCATCAGCTACCACGTTCGAATTTCCAGGATGGTATTGAATGGTATGATCATAATCTTTCAACAGTTCAAGCCAACATCGTTGTCGCATGTTGAGTTCCTTTTGAGTGAAAAAATATTTGAGGCTTTTATGATCTGTAAAGATCTCCACCTTCTCCCCATACAAGTAATGCCTCCAAATTTTAAGTGCAAAGACAACAGCTGCCAACTCTAGATCATGAGTAGGATAATTCCTCTCATATTCCTTGAGTTGTCTTGATGCATAGGCTATGACTTTTCCATGTTGCATGAGAACGCATCCCAACCCTTTGCTCGAAGCATCACTGTAGATGACAAATCCCTCCGAGCCAGATGGTATTGTTAGAACAGGTGCTGAAATGAGTCTCCTCTTGAGTTCTTGAAAACTCTGCTCACATTCTTCGCTCCAACCAAACTTTGTATCTTTTCGAGTCAGCTGAGTTAATGGAGTAGCGATTCGAGAAAATCCTCCCACGAATCTCCGATAATAACCAGCTAAACCAAGAAAGCTATGTACTTCGGTCACTGATTTAGGTTGCGCCCAGCTTTGAATAGCTTCAATCTTTGTCGGGTCAACCGATATTCCACGACTTGATACTACGTGCCCAAGGAATGCTATCTCCTCTAGCCAGAACTCGCATTTCTTCAACTTGGCATACAGCTTGTATTCACGAAGCTTTTAGAGTACCAGCCTCAAGTGTTGCTTATGATCTTCACGGCTTTTGGAATAAATAAGGATGTTATCAATAAAGACGACCACAAAGTGATCCAAATATTCCTTGAATACCCGGTTCATCATATCCATGAAGGCAGCATGAGCATTAGTCAATCCAAAGGACATGACTAGGAATTCATAATGCCCGTACCGAGTTCTAAAAGCCGTCTTTAGAATATCCTCAGTTCTAACCTTCAGCTGATGATATCCAGAACGAAGATCGATCTTTGAAAAGAATTGTGCTCCTTGAAACTGGTCAAACAGGTCATCAATACGTGGTAATGGGTACCTGTTTTTGATGGTGACATGATTCAACTCCCGATAATCAATACAAAGTCGCATACTTCCATCTTTCTTCTTCACGAATAGCACAGGAGCACCCCAATGAGAAGTACTAGGACGAATAAAGCCAATGTCTAACAATTCCTGCCGTTGGATCTTTAACTCCTGAAGTTCAATAGGAGCCATTCGATATGGGGCTTTGGAAATGGGTTTTGTACCGGGTTCAAGGTCGATACAAAATTTAATTTCACGCTCTGAGGGTAGGCCAGGAAGTTCTTCAGGGAATACGTCAGGGAATTTATTAACAATAGAAATATCATTCAAAACTGACGTATTTTTGTTTAGATCCGTGACATGAGCTAAGAAAGCTTGACATCCGTTTTTCAATAAACGAATAGCTTTATGGCTTAAGATGACAGCAATTGATTTTTATGATTTGGTTGCTTGAATTCGCATAATAGGTCTATTAGGAATATGAAAGCTAACAACCTTACGAAAACAATCAATTTTTGCATGATGAGTAGTTAACCAATCAATCCCTAGAATCACGTCAAATGCAAGTATTTTTAATGAAATCAGATTGATAGGTAATGTGTGGGTACTAACTTGAACCAAACAAGACTTATAAACCGTGGATGTAATGAAGGTTTCTCCCAATAGAGTTTCAACAGATAAGTCAAAGTCTAATTTCTCCGGAATCAAATTTAATCGATGAGCGCAAGTAGGAGAAATAAAAGAATGGGTAGAACCGGTATCAAATAAAGTATAGACTTCGTTAGACTTTATGATAAGCTTACCCGTGATGACCTCATTCGGGTTCCTTTCTTTCTGGGAGGTCACAACAGACGCTCTCCCTTGCACTACCGGTTTTGACTTTTCTGGGACGGCCTTTGGTGTCTCCATCTTGGCTGAACTTGTTTTTGGTAAACGATAAAATCGAGCTAAATGACCTTCTCTTCCACAATTATAACATGCTTTAGATGGCATCGCGCAGTTTGGACTGATGTGCCCCTCCCCTCTGCATTTGAAACATATGATATGTGGTCGTTCTCCTTCCTTAACAACGGGTGCTGGTGCTGACGTCTTTCCATCATTGTTGAATCTCCTCTTCTTGAAATGACCATTCTTATTGTTTTGACCCTGATTACCACCAAAGTGGTTACCAATTCTGACCTGTTGATTCCCTCCACGCTTGTTGTCACCGCTTCGATGACTGCTCTCACTGGTATTATCATTTTGCCGACTGCTCTCTTTTGGTTGCGTTGACTCGTTATCTCGCTCCACTAACTGAGCCTTATTCACAACATTTGAATACAAACACAATTTATGAGAAATAAGATGTTGACGTATCTCAAGTTTCAAACCTCGCAAAAATATTCGCGTCATTCGCTCTTCATTATCCACTAAGTGGGACGCAAACCGGGACAACTCAGCAAATTTAGCCTCATACTGCGACACGGTCATATTATTCTGCTCCAATTTGATGAACTCCACCTCCTTCATATGACGAACACTTTCG
This sequence comes from Panax notoginseng, assembly GCA_016801055.1. Taxonomy (NCBI): domain Eukaryota; kingdom Viridiplantae; phylum Streptophyta; class Magnoliopsida; order Apiales; family Araliaceae; genus Panax; species Panax notoginseng. The sequence continues at coordinate 160,520,955 of CM029012.1, read as the reverse complement.
GGAAAGTATTTGTCATTGAACAGCTCTTGAAACTTCTCCCAAGACATCTTCAGTGCGGCAGGTTGAGTACGCTTAATCGATTCCCACCAGTAATCTGCCTCTCCTCGCAACATAAAGGCGGTAAAGGGAACCTTTTGCTCCTCGGAGCATCCCAAGACATCAAATATCTTGGTAATCTGCTTTATCCATGTTTCCGCTATAAGTGGTTTTGGCTCTCCCTTAAACTCTGGTGGTCCCAGCTCCTTGAACTGTTTAGCGGTGACCGTCCGAGAGTTTTCAGTGTTTCCACCTATATTTTAGACAGGAGCCGCTCTCGCCTGCTGTTGTATGAACTGCATAAAGTTTCTGAACATTCCATCATTCATCATCTGGTCAGTGTTGTTATTTGCATGAGGATTGTCACCTTCCTGATGCACATTATCCTGATTATTGATATGTGGTGAATCAACAGTCGCCTGTGCTCCATTGCTATTCTCAACATTCTCAGATGCCATTTTCAGATACTGCCACAAAATAAAAGTTAATTGATATGTCATATATTATCCTTATATTATGACCGACCAATTAAATACCATACAAATAAACTTAGGTAGGTCATACTAGCGAAGGAATTCCCCGTCTCTCCCCTCCTAGTTCTATTCTCACATCTTAGCCAGGGATCATATCCCTAAGCTCTGATACCAACTGTGACGCCCCCAAAATTAGGTATACATCACCCATCTTGGGTCGTCAGATACATAGTACAGAATACAAATACAACTTACTAATACAACTGTCGTGTACAATACGACAAAACATAAACTGTGAGTTTGAATACAAATATTATCTTCTAGAGAGTATTCATACTCAAAAGGAGTCCTCATTACATTTATTAACACACCATTACATAGAATAGTGAGGACTACTAACTAATACTATCATTCGGACCATCACTCCGTTCCCCGACTTGTCCCAGCTACGTTCTCATTTCCTGAAGAGAATAGTGAAAGAAAGGGTGAGCTCAACTAGCCCAGTAAGAAAAATATTATGACTAAGATAATGCAGAATAAATTATCATTAGCCTTCAACAATGTTAAACTGATAAAATATAATAGATATCAAGTTTAACTACAGCGGAACAAGCAATCCATTAAAAGAGTCAAGTAGAAAATAAACTCTACTATCTTTTATGATTTAAAAGGTTTTTCAACACTGTGATCGCTGGGACTCAGCTTAATAAAATAATCCACATCATCGAATCACCCCTGCACTACAGCCAAGGATATTCGTGTATTCATTAATGGTCATGATCATGCCAACAACTGTCCATCAACGCACTACGGGCCAGTGGGGACTTTTACCACATCATTTGTAATATTACGGTCATGATTATACCGAATAATCCCTGGTCATAATCATACCAAGTCCATCTATGCACTACAGGCCATAGATGACTTTCAACATTTTATAAACATGAGGATGTTGACAATGATATAAGAATTCAATAAAACAAGTTCAAGAATTAATTTATCCAAGAATTAACAACGTCCAAATTGTCAACATGATACTGCTTTGTGGAGTAAAATTTGAAAATGCTTAGAAGAATATTTTCATGAAAAGATACTGGATGAAACGCAATTATCAAGGATATTCCACAAATTTCATGGAGTATAGAAGTCAAAACTTAACCAATTGAGTATAATAAAGAATGTAATAACAAAAGAAATCACCATGCATGCGATAGACCGCACAGACATGTTATTCCCACAGAATAATAAATAATGGAACCAAGTCCGGCATAAAACGCACAGACAGGATATTCCAACAGAATAATAATAAAGACGGAACCAGGTCCGTGTAAAACACACAGACAGGATGTTCCAACAGAATAATAATAAAGACGGAACCAGGTCCGGTGTAAAACACACGGACAAGATGTTCCAACAGAATAATAATAAAGACGGAACCAGGTCCGGTGTAAAACACACGGACAGGATGTTCCAACAGAATAATAATAAAGACGGAACCAGGTCCGGTATAAAACGCACCGACAGGATATTCCAACAGAATAATAATAAAGACGGAACCAGGTCCGGTGTAAAACACACAGACATGATGTTCCAACAGAATAATAATAAAGACGGAACCAGGTCCGGTGTAAAACACACAGACATGATGTTCCAACAGAATAATAGAAGAATGTCACCAAGTACAGGGTTGACCGCGTATACAGGTTATTCCCACAGAATAATAAGAAATGGAATAACAACTGTTCTCTTCATGAATAAGAAAGAATAACACCCCTTACCGTTTTAAAGAAGAGCTGGAGCAAGGAAGTAGTTAAGTAGCAGAATACTCTTCTTCTCTCTCTCTCTATAGTTTCTCTCTATAGCTTCTCTCTCTAGAGTTCAGTAAATTCGTAAGAAATAATGAAGGAATGAGCTGCTATTTATAGAAAAATAGAATACATAGTAACTAATCCATGAACGGTCCAGATTGATTACTTTAATCTGACGGTCCATATTTAAAGAAAAATCTTTTAAATAAAATATAATATATTCTATTTATAGAATAACTTTAATAAAGTATTATGTTTTATATAAAAAGATGTTTCTGTTTTATTACGTTAATAATACGAATAAAACAAAACGTCATTATCGCTAAATAATTCATATTATTAACTGACAATAATTGAATCAAACTGAGTGACTTCTCACATAAGCATTAATAATCAATACCGTGTGCTACTATGCAACCACACGTATTACTGTACTTTTACTATCGAGTAGTTCAACAGTATCAATGGTAAAACTTCCGCCGTTATTTTTAATAAAATATTTTTGTCGTTTTCTCAATCCGACAATAATTTCGTTGTGGGGTCCACCAATGATTGTGTCGTTGTACGAATATTCCATGTTAAAATGAATATTTCCCGACCAATCGAATATTATATAACAACTTGCGTACTTTGTAAAATTTATAAATATTACCCACAACTATAACATTATATCAAATTAACTCCATAATATTCAAAAATGATATTTATAGAAAATTCATCTTTATTTATAAAAGTTGGGGTCTTACAAAGTCGCTCAGTTTTGTTTTATTGGTATTATTAATGTAATAAAACAGAAAAGCTTTTTATATAAAACAAAATACTTTTATAAAGTTATTCGTTTTATTAGGCTAATAGTAAAATCTTTTTATATAAAACAGAATATTTTTATAAAGTTATCTGTTTTATTAGATAATAATTAGAATATATTATATTTTATTATACATAGTGTTTGCATAGTGCCTGCATAGTGTTTGCATAGTAAAATCTTTTATAAAGTTATTCGTTTTATTAGATTATAAATAGAATATATTATATTTTATTTAAAAGATTTTACTTTATATATGGACCATCAGATTAAAGTAAATCAATATAGACCGTTCATGAGTTAGTTACTATGCAGTCTATTTTTCTATAAATAGAAGCTCATTCCTTCATTATTTTCTTACGAATTCACTGAAATAATAGAGAGAGAAACAATAGAGATAAAGAAGAAAAGTATTCTGCTACTTCACTACTCCGATATCAAGTTTCTTTTATGGTAAGGAATATTATTTGTTGTACTCGTAAGGAGTATTATTTTCTTTTGTATTCATGAAGAGAACTTTTGTTATTCCATTCTTTATTATTCTGCTGGAATAACCAGTATACGCGGACTACCCTATACTTGGTGACATTCTTCTATTATTCCGTCTTTATTATTATTCTGTTAGAATATCCTGTCTGTGCGTTTTACGCTAGACCTGGTTCCGTCTTTACTATTATTCTGTTGGAATATCCTGTCTGTGCGTTTTACGCTGGACCTGGTTCTATTATTCATTATTATGTCGGAATATCCTGTCTGTGCGTTTACGCCAGACCTGGTTCCATTATTTATTATTCTATCCGAATATCCTGTCGGTGCGTTTACGCATGACCTGGTTTTATTATTCATTATTCTGTCGGAATATCCTGTCTGTGCGTTTACGCCGGAGCAGGTTTCAATATTTATTATTCTGTCGAAATATCATGTCGGTGTGTTTACGCATGACCTGGTTCTATTATTTATTTTCCTGTTGGAATAACCTGTCTGTGCGGTATATCGCATGCATGGTGATTTCTTTTGTCATTGTATTCTTTATTATATTCAGTTGGTTAAAGTTTTGACTTTTATACTCCATGAAATTAGTGAAATATCCTTGATATTTGCGCTTCATCCAGTATCTTTTCATGAAAATATTCTTTCGAGTATTCTTGAATTTTACTCCACAAAGCAGTATCATGTTGACAATTTGGACGTTATTGGTTTCTAGATAAATTAATTCTTGAACTTGTTTTATTGAATTCTTATATCATTGTCATCATCCTCATGTTTATATTCTGTTGTAAGTCATCTGTGGCCTGTAGTGCATAGATGGACTTGATATAATTATGACCAGGGATTATTCGGTATAATCATGACCGTAATGTTACAAATGATGTGATAAAAGTCCTCATTGGCCCGTAGTGCATTGATGGACAATGGTTGTCATGATCATGACCATTAATGAATACACAAATATTCTTGGCCAGTAGTGCATGGATAATTGTGGTCGTGATACTAATGAATATCATTGGCCGTAGTGCAGGGGTGATTCGATGATATGGATTATTTTTTTAGCTGAGTCCCAGCGATAAAAGTCATGAAAAACCTTTTAAATCATAGAAGATAGTAGATTTTATTCTCTACTTGACTCTTCTAATGGGTTGCTTGTTCCGCTGCAGTTAAACTTGATGTTTATTATTTGTATCCGTTTAACACTGTTTAAGGCTAATGATAATTTATTCTGCATTATCTTAGTCATAATATTTCTTACTAGGCTAGTTGAGCTCACCCTTTCTTTCATTGTTCTCTTCAAGAAATGAGAATATAGCTGGGACGAGTCAGAAAACGGAGTAATGGACCAGATGATAGTATTAGTAGTCCTCACTATTCTATTAAATAGTGTGACAATAAATGTAACGAGGACTTATTCTGAGAATGGATATTGTCTAGAAGACAATATTTGTATTAAAACTCACAGCTCTCTTGTCGTATATTAACGATTGTATTTGTAAGACCCCGAATTTTATGAAATAAAAGTATTCAATTTTTCTTATAATTACTATTCAGTAAATGGTTAAATTGATAAAAATTTAAAGTTATGGGTGAAATATAAATTTTTTTCAAAATAAGCAAGTGGTTATAAAATAATCATTGTTGTCGGGGAATATTCGTTTGGTCGTGAAATATTCTTTCTGTCGGGGAATATTCGTACGACGGCGCAGCTATTTGTGGGCCCCATAACGAATAACTGTCGGGTGAAAAAAATGACAAATTTGAATTTTTACAAATAACGACGTAGTTGTTACCGTTAACACTGTTGGAATACCCGGTGGTTAAAATACAGTAATACGCGTTATTGCACAGTAGCACACGGTATTGCATAGTATTTTTGAAATTATTGATTCTTACGTAAGAAGGCACTACTCAATAATTGTTACAGTAGTTACTGTTCAATATTTTATTTTATTGATTCAATAATTGTTGCGTTGATATTTTATATTATTGTTGTTTCAATAATTGTTGCTGCACAGTATTTTCCTTTATCAGATCAATAATTCATATTATTTGAATAATATTATTAGATAACATTATTGTCAATGTCTAGAAAGTTCTGTCTAAGGAGAGGTTTGGTCATCTAATTGCGCGCCAGTAAGGAGAAATTCTTATTGGAAAGCCCCCTCTTTCCTGGGAACGGCCTGGTTGTCATAAATGTGATTCTGTAATATTATTTGTGAATAATTAATTATTGATTCATATGATAAGAAAATATTTATTTTATGTGGATATAAATGAGGGATATATTTTTGTGGTTAAAAAATGAAGGAGTTAATGTTGAGATTTTTATCAGTATTTTTGTCGGAATGGAGGTATTAAAAATCAGGGTTTTTGAGATATTTTGCGAGGGTTATAATTTTTAATCCGACCGTTGGATCGTGGTAATTTTTGGATATGTTATACATATATAAGTTGAGTATATGCCCACAAATTTTGAACCGTTAAAAATGAACGTATGATTTATTATGAATTTTACGAGATGACTGGTTCAGAAATTGTTGAATTTTCGGAGTTTATCATTTTGGTGGAAAATTCTAGAATTGGTGGGCCCCACTTGTGGTTGGTGAAGAAATGTGCTGAATTATATTTCAAATGTGGTGGGTGGGAATAGTAGCGGGTAAAGCCATCAGGTTGCAGGTCAAACCTACCAAAATTTTCCTATAAATAGAGGGCTAAGTTAGAATTGAAAATCACACCAGAAACATAAGCTTTCTCTCTTTCTCTCTCTATATTATGAAGCATATTTTGTGAGTTTTTAGATACTTGGTGAGTTGCTATTCATCAGTGCAAGTTTCCTTCAGCATCATATCCGATATCCAGTCAGAAGTACTGCTCTTTTGAGGTAAGGGATAGTAAGGGATAGTAAGGGATAGTAAGGGATTTTAAGGGTTGTTATGATTTTCAGTTTCGTAATTTTTCTGAACTTCAAAAATTCTGGAAAAATTTGAAATGATATTTTGATGAGTTTTCTTGATTGTGTCCAAAAATGGTGATTTTTGGATGTATAGATTGAGAGTTATGAATTTTATGAGAAAAGACTATTTTAAAAGTAATCGCTTATAATTCCTTGTGGTTAACTCCAAAATTGATGAAATTTTTATTGGGAGTACATGTATATGATAGGAGTATACTCTGTGAATTTCAGAATTTTTAGACAAAAGTACAATTTTTGATAAATGTCTAAATATTCGGCTATTTTGGCCATATGAAAAATAGTAAATGACTTTTAAAAATTCTGAGAAAAATATATGTTCACTATGGGACTATATTATGCTAAATTCCAGAAAAGAAATATTTTTGGAACTGATTTGGTATTTTTCATAAAAATGGTCTAGTTATGAGTAAATGAATTAAATATGTTTTGTGAAGAAAGAAAATTGAAAAATAGGATTTTATGGCTTGAGAATCCTATATGAGGTATATGCAGATTTTTGATGAGGGTTTTGGTTATTGATGATGAAATTGTAAGAGTTGGCATTTTATGATGATTAAATGCATTAATTAGTAAAGTGTAAACAATTAAAATAAATTGTTTATAAATTTAAGTAATGTTATTCTTTCAATATCATTATACCGAAATATTGGTATGAATTTTATTGTGAAATTTCTATCTTTTGTGTCGGGGTTACTATTCATGAGTTACTATTCACGATTTACTATTCATGAGTTACGAATATTACTCTTGAGATTAAAACTATATGTTGATCATATTATTTTTATTATCATATATAACATTTTTATAACCCTGATGTTGAAATTCTCTTTCACTTGAGTGTAAAGATGGGTAGATTATTGGTATGATCATGACTATGGGTTCTCTTTGGCCTGTAGTGCAAAGTTGAATTGTGACTGGTATGATCATGACCATTGAATTTATAATTGAATATCTTTAGCTTAAGTGCAAAGGTGAATTGATCAACATGGTTATAATTATTGTTTATATAAATTCTGAAATGATTATATATTTCTTTGAGATATTAATATATTTGGCCTGTAGTGCAAATATGAACTGTTGATGAATATATTTGGCCGTAGTGCAAATATGAACTGTTGATGAATATCTTTGGCCTGTAGTGCAAAGATGAATTGTTGATGAATATCTTTGGCCCGTAGTGCAAAGATGACATGTTGTTGAATATCTTTGGCCAGTAGTGCAAAGATGAACAGATGTTGAGATAAACATGACCAACTGGTGATACAAATGAATATCTTTGGCCGTAGTGCAAAGATGGATTTATTAGTATGATTATGAACAGGAAATGTGATTTGGTATAACCATGATCTTTGATGTTTCAGGTAAAGACAGGTGATGAAAATATTCTTCGTCCTGGGTGCGAAGAAAAATTTATAGTCACAATTATGATTATGAGTTATTCATATGATTGTGGAAAGGAACTGTTGAGTGATGTTACATGGATAAAACATTGTTGGTGGATTTTTAACATGGAGAAGATAATAGACTTTATAGTCTATTTGACTCTTCTAATGGATTGCTCGTTCCGCTGCAACTATGGTTGAAATTTTTATCATTTACCATATGTTCTAAATCTCTGATTTATTATTGATGAAGGCTATTGATAATTTAATTATCTTTAGTCATGATATTCTTTACTGAGCTAGTTGTGCTCACCCTTTTGCTTCACAATTCCTTTCAGGTAATAAGAGTGTAGCTGGGTCGGGCGAGGGTAACGGAGAAATAGAACGGTGGTCTCTAGCTGTGGAGGTTCTCCCTAAGCAGTATAGAAAAGTTGTATACATCATTTAGTAGTTATATTTGGTGAATCAAATAGGGTGAGGCGAACCCAACGTTGGAAGGGTGTTTTGTCACTATCATACAAGATGTCTAATGACATACAACCTCGTGTCATCATAAGACAGGGTTGTGCTCATCCACTTGCTGAGTATATCTACGAGCACTACCTATATAATCTTGGTGTTTGTTTGAAGTATAATTCTCAATTAGAGACAGTGGAGATAATGATAAGTCAAGAGAAGACTCACCATTGGGAAGAATATGATAGTAATCTTCTCGTTTTTCTTTGGGGTCTATTGGGTCAACCAAGGATAATTCTGTGGCCATATGATATCTATCATAACCTAGACGCGTGGCCTCCCATGTACGAAGGTTTCCTTGAGCACTTCCCAAAGATTCTAATTTCTAAAACAGTTTTTGACTATACCTTTATGTAAGGTGTTATTGAGGTGATGTCCACGGTTGGAACATGAGTCACATTTGGTATATATTTGTATCCAAACTCACAGCATATGTGTTGTTGTATTTTGCACGACAATTGTTGTAATAAAGTTGTAGTTGTTTTCTGTACCATGTATTTGGCGACTCAGAATGGGTTGAACGGAATGGACCTATTTTGGGGTTGTCACAGGTGGTATCAGAGCTATAAGTAAAGAGCCCCGAGCCTCTCGCTGGTGACTTCCTGTTGATGGGGGATGCACCGAAGCCAGACTCTCCGTAGGGGACGCCGTTCTGCGGTGGCAAACTGATAGGTACCACTGTGAGGTGCTGTGGTTGAAGCACCATGAGAGTCACAGGTGGTATCAGAGCTTAGGGATATGATCTCTGGCGGAGATCGGGAATATAACTAGGAGGGGAGAGATGAGTAAATCCTTCGCTAGTGTGTCCTACCTAAGCTTATTTGTTGGTCAGTCATAATATCGGGATATTATGTGATATGTTAATTTGTTAAATTAACCCTTGTTTTGAAGCTGTATTCTAGAATGATATATGAAATACAGGAGATGAGCAATGGAGAAATTATGATGACAGGGAAGATGGAATCTGAAATGAAAGGAAGGTATTCTCAATTCTTTGAAATACCAGGTACGTAAATTTCGAGGACGAAATTTCATAAGGAGGGGAGATTGTAAGACCCCGAATTTTATGAAATAAAAGTATTCAATTTTTCTTATAATTACTATTCAGTAAATGGTTAAATTGATAAAAATTTAAAGTTATGGGTGAAATATAAATTTTTTTCAAAATAAGCAAGTGGTTATAAAATAATCATTGTTGTCGGGGAATATTCGTTTGGTCGTGAAATATTCTTTCTGTCGGGGAATATTCGTACGACGGCGCAGCTATTTGTGGGCCCCATAACGAATAACTGTCGGGTGAAAAAAACGACAAATTTGAGTTTTTACAAATAACGGCGTAGTTGTTACCGTTAACACTGTTGGAATACCCGGTGGTTAAAATACAGTAATACGCGTTATTGCACAGTAGCACACGGTATTGCATAGTATTTTTGAAATTATTGATTCTTACGTAAGAAGGCACTACTCAATAATTGTTACAGTAATTACTGTTCAATATTTTATTTTATTGATTCAATAATTGTTGCGTTGATATTTTATATTATTGTTGTTTCAATAATTGTTGCTGCACAGTATTTTCCTTTATCAGATCAATAATTCATATTATTTGAATAATATTATTAGATAACATTATTGTCAATGTCTAGAAAGTTCTGTCTAAGGAGAGGTTTGGTCATCTAATTGCGCGCCAGTAAGGAGAAATTCTTATTGGAAAGCCCCCTCTTTCCTGGGAACGGCCTGGTTGTCATAAATGTGATTCTGTAATATTATTTGTGAATAATTAATTATTGATTCATATGATAAGAAAATATTTATTTTATGTGGATATAAATGAGGGATATATTTTTGTGGTTAAAAAATGAAGGAGTTAATGTTGAGATTTTTATCAGTATTTTTGTCGGAATGGAGGTATTAAAAATTAGGGTTTTTGAGATATTTTGCGAGGGTTATAATTTTTAATCCGACCGTTGGATCGTGGTAATTTTTGGATATGTTATACATATATAAGTTGAGTATATGCCCACAAATTTTGAACCGTTAAAAATGAACGTATGATTTATTATGAATTTTACGAGATGACTGGTTCAGAAATTGTTGAATTTTCGGAGTTTATCATTTTGGTGGAAAATTCTAGAATTGGTGGGCCCCACTTGTGGTTGGTGAAGAAATGTGCTGAATTATATTTCAAATGTGGTGGGTGGGAATAGTAGCAGGTAAAGCCATCAGGTTGCAGGTCAAACCTACCAAAATTTTCCTATAAATAGAGGGCTAAGTTAGAATTGAAAATCACACCAGAAATATAAGCTTTCTCTCTTTCTCTCTCTATATTATGAAGCATATTTTGTGAGTTTTTAGATACTTGGTGAGTTGCTATTCATCAGTGCAAGTTTCCTTCAGCATCATATCCGATATCCAGTCAGAAGTACTGCTCTTTTGAGGTAAGGGATAGTAAGGGATAGTAAGGGATAGTAAGGGATTTTAAGGGTTGTTATGATTTTCAGTTTCGTAATTTTTCTGAACTTCAAAAATTCTGGAAAAATTTGAAATGATATTTTGATGAGTTTTCTTGATTGTGTCCAAAAATGGTGATTTTTGGATGTATAGATTGAGAGTTATGAATTTTATGAGAAAAGACTATTTTAAAAGTAACGCTTATAATTCCTTGTGGTTAACTCCAAAATTGATGAAATTTTTATTGGGAGTACATGTATATGATAGAGTATACTCTGTGAATTTCAGAATTTTTAGATAAAAGTACAATTTTTGATAAATGTCTAAATATTCGGTATTTTGGCCATATGAAAAATAGTAAATGAGTTTTAAAAATTCTGAGAAAAATATATGTTCACTATGGGACTATATTATGCTAAATTCTAGAAAAGAAATATTTTTGGAACTGATTTGGTATTTTTCATGAAAATGGTCTAGTTATGAGTAAATGAATTAAATATGTTTTGTGAAGAAAGAAAATTGAAAAATAGGATTTTATGGCTTGAGAATCCTATATGAGGTATATGCAGATTTTTGATGAGGGTTTTGGTTATTGATGATGAAATTGTAAGAGTTAACATTTTATGATGATTAAATGCATTAATTAGTAAAGTGTAAACAATTAAAATAAATTGTTTATAAATTTAAGTAATGTTATTCTTTCAATATCATTATACCGAAATATTGGTATGAATTTTATTGTGAAATTTCTATCTTTTGTGTCGGGGTTACTATTCATGAGTTACTATTCACGATTTACTATTCATGAGTTACGAATATTACTCTTGAGATTAAAACTATATGTTGATCATATTATTTTTATTATCATATATAACATTTTTATAACCTTGATGTTGAAATTCTCTTTCGCTTGAGTGTAAAGATGGGTAATTATTGGTATGATCATGACTATGGGTTCTCTTTGGCCAGTAGTGCAAAGTTGAATTGTTGACTGGTATGATCATGACCATTGAATTTATAAGTGAATATCTTTAGCTTAAGTGCAAAGGTGAATTGATTAACATGGTTATAATTATTGTTTATATAAATTCTGAAATGATTATATATTTCTTTGAGATATTAATATATTTGGCCTGTAGTGCAAATATGAACTGTTGATGAATATATTTGGCCGTAGTGCAAATATGAACTGTTGAGAATATCTTTGGCCTGTAGTGCAAAGATGAATTGTTGATGAATATCTTTGGCCCGTAGTGCAAAGATGACATGTTGTTGAATATCTTTGGCCAGTAGTGCAAAGATGAACAGATGTTGAGATAAACATGACCAACTGGTGATACAAATGAATATCTTTGGCCGTAGTGCAAAGATGGATTTATTAGTATGATTATGAACAGGAAATGTGATTTGGTATAACCATGATCTTTGATGTTTCAGGTAAAGACAGGTGATGAAAATATTCTTCGTCCTGGGTGCGAAGAAAAATTTATAGTCACAATTATGATTATGAGTTATTCATATGATTGTGGAAAGGAACTGTTGAGTGATGTTACATGGATAAAACATTGTTGGTGGATTTTTAACATGGAGAAGATAATAGACTTTATAGTCTATTTGACTCTTCTAATGGATTGCTCGTTCCGCTGCAACTATGGTTGAAATTTTTATCATTTACCATATGTTCTAAATCTCTGATTTATTATTGATGAAGGCTATTGATAATTTAATTATCTTTAGTCATGATATTCTTTACTGAGCTAGTTGTGCTCACCCTTTTGCTTCACAATTCCTTTCAGGTAATAAGAGTGTAGCTGGGTCGGGCGAGGGTAACGGAGAAATAGAACGGTGGTCTCTAGCTGTGGAGGTTCTCCCTAAGCAGTATAGAAAAGTGTTGTATACATCATTTAGTAGTTATATTTGGTGAATCAAATAGGGTGAGGCGAACCCAACGTTGGAAGGGTGTTTTGTCACTATCATACAAGATGTCTAATGACATACAACCTCGTGTCATTATAAGACAGGGTTGTGCTCATCCACTTACTGAGTATATCTACGAGCACTACCTATATAATCTTGGTGTTTGTTTGAAGTATAATTCTCAATTAGAGACAGTGGAGATAATGATAAGTCAAGAGAAGACTCACCATTGGGAAGAATATGATAGTAATCTTCTCGTTTTTCTTTGGGGTCTATTGGGTCAACCAAGGATAATTCTGTGGCCATATGATATCTATCATAACCTAGACGCGTGGCCTCCCATGTACGAAGGTTTCCTTGAGCACTTCCTAAATATTCTAATTTCTAAAACAGTTTTTGACTATACCTTTATGTAAGGTGTTATTGAGGTGATGTCCACAGTTGGAACATGAGTCACATTTGGTATATATTTGTATCCAAACTCACAGCATATGTGTTGTTGTATTTTGCACGACAATTGTTGTAATAAAGTTGTAGTTGTTTTCTGTACCATGTATTTGGCGACTCAGAATGGGTTGAACGGAATGGACCTATTTTGGGGTTGTCACAGTATTTGTATTCTGTACCATATATTTGACGACTCAGAATAGGTGATGTATAGCTATTTTGGGGGCGTCACACTGTAAAATGAGTAAACATTTCGGGCTCGATTCGTACTCGCTCGACTAAAAGTTCGATTCGAGCTCGACTCGAAATATAAACGAGTCAAATATGAACATATTTTAAAGTTTGATAAATTACTCGAACCTCCTCAAATTATAATTTTCTATTGATACTCGTATCATATTCGTTGAAAAAGTCCAAACTGTTCGGGCTCGATTCGAAATCGTGCTCAACTCGATAGCTAAATGAGCCTCAATAAAACCTTATTTTATACTCGATAAATTTTATGAACCAAATCTGAGCAACTCAATACTCGGATCGGCTCGATTCGTTTACACCATTACTTTTGTCTATATTTTTTTAAAAACTGTAATTTTTATTTTTTTAAAAATGGGTAAAGTTTCATAAAATATAGATTCAAAAAAATAAAACTTATTTTTTTTAGAAAAAAAAGAAAATTTAATATTTTAAAAAAAAATTAAAAAAAATTAAGTAAAGTTTCATAAAATATAGATTCAAAAAAAAGTTTAAAATAAAAAAAGTAAAATAAATTTAAAATAAATTAGTAAATAAAGTAAATGAGTAAAATTTCATAAAATAAATTTACGCCTTTTAAAAAAAATTTCTATTTACTTTATTTGAATCTATATTTTATGAAACTTTACACATTTAAAAAAAATATAAATTTCAATTTTTTCTAAAAAAAAAGATTTATTTTAATCTAATTTTTTTTGAAAATTTACTTATTTAAAAAAAAAATTCTATTTTTTTCCATGAAACTTAAAATTTATTTTTTTGTTTTACATTTTTGAAATCTATATTTTATGAAGTTTTACTCATTTAATTAAAAAAGATAATTTTTTTTTAATTTTTTTCTGAAAAGAAATTTTTATTTCTTTGAATCTATATTTTATTAAACTTTACTCATTTTTACAAAAAAAAATCTATATTTTTTTGAAAATATAGTTTTTTTAATATTTTTTGAATCTATATTTTATTAAACTTTACTCATTTTTTAAAAAATAAAAAATTCTATTTTTTTTGAAAATAAAGTTTTAATTTTTTTATTTTATACTTTTCTTTAAATCTATATTTTATGAAGTTTTACACATTTTTTTTAAAAAAAAATTCTATTTTTTTCTGGAAATAATGTTTTATTTTTTTGTTTTAATTTTTCTGAATCTATATTTTATAAAACTTTACTCATTTTTTGTAAAAAAATATATTATTATTTTTTTCCAAAAAATAAAGTTTTATTTATTTGAATCTATATTTTATTAAACTTTACTCATTTTACAACAATAAAAATTTAATTTTTTTTAAAACATTGTTTATTTTTTTAATTTTTTGAATCTATATTTTATGAAGCTTTACTAATTTAAAAAATGTAACGACCCCAAAATAGGTCCATTCCATCCAACTCATTCTGAGTCGTCAAATACATAGTACAGAAAATAACTACAACTCTATTACAACAATTATCGTACAAAATACAACAACACATATGCTGTGTGTTTGGATACAAATATATACCAAATGTGACTCATGTTCCAACCGTGGACATCACCTCACAATGACACCTTACATAAAGGTATAGTCAAAAACTGTTTTAAAAATTAAAATCTTTGAGAAGTGCTCAAGGAAACCTTCGTACATGGGAGGCCATGCGTCTAGGTTATGATAGATATCATATGGCCACAGAATTATCCTTGGTTGACCCAATAGACCCCAATGAAAAACGAGAAGATTACTATCATATTCTTCCCAATGGTGAGTCTTCTCTTGACATATCATTATCTCTACTGTCTCTAATTGAGAATTATACTTCAAACAAACACCAAGATTATATAGGTAGTGCTCGTATATATACTCAGTAAGTGGATGAGTACAACCCTGTCTTATGATGACACGAGGTTGTATGTCATTAGATATCTTGTATGATAGTGACAAAATACCCTTCCAACGTTGGGTTCGCCTCACCCTATTTTCTTCACCAAATATAACTACTAAATGATGACCACCGTTTTATTCCCTTGTTACCCCCGCTCGACCCAGCTACACTCTTATTACCTGAAAGGAATTGTGAAACAAAAGGGTGAGCACAACTAGCCCAGTAAAGAATATCATGACTAAAGATAATTAAATTATCAATAGCCTTCATCAGTAATAAATCAGAGATTTAGAACATATGGTAGATGATAAAAATTTTCAACCATAGTTGCAGTGGAACGAGCAATCCATTAGAAGAGTCAAATAGACTATAAAGTCTATTATCTTCTCCATGTTAAAAATCTACCAACAATGTTTTATCCCTGTAACATCACTCAACAGTTTCTTTCCACAATCATATGAATAACTCATAATCATAATTGTGATTCTAAATTTTTTTTCGCACCCAGGACGAAGAATATTTTCATCACCTGTCTTTACCTGAAATATCAAAGATCATGGTTATACCAAATCACAGTTCATGTTCATAATCATACTAATAAATCCATCTTTGCACTACGGCCAAAGATATTCAACAATAGTTCATCTTTGCAATATAGGCCAAAGATATTCATCAACAGACCATCTTTGCACTACAGGCCAAAGATATTTATCAACAGTTCATATTTGCACTACAGGCCAAATATATTAATATCTCAAAGAAATATATAATCATTTCAGAATTTATATAAACAATAATTATAACCATGTTGATCAATTCACCTTTGTAGTTAAGCTAAAGATATTCACTTATAAATTCAATGGTCATGATCATACCAATCAATAATTCAACTTTGCACTACTGGCCAAAGAGAACCCATGGTCATGATCATACCAAAAATCTATCCATCTTTACACTCAAGTCAAAGAGAAATATCATCATTAGGGTTATAAAAATGTTATATATAATAATAAAAATAATATGATCAACATATAGTTTTAATCTCAAGAGTAATATTCCTAAATCAACTATAATTTGTTAGAAAAATAAATCAATTTTTTTCGTGAATAGTAACTCGTGAATAGTAACTCGTGAATAGTAACTCGTGAATAGTAACTCGGCACAAAAAGGTAGAAAATCCACAATAAAATACATACCAATATTTCGGTATAATGATATTGAAAGAATAATATTTCTTAAGCTTATAAACAATTTATTTTAATTGTTTACACTTTACTAAATAATACATTTAATCATCCTAAAATTCCAAACTCATAAGATTTCATCACCAATAACCAAAAACCCTCATCAAAAATCTGCATATACCTCATATAGGATTCTCAAGCCATAAAATCCTATTTTCTAATTTTCTTACTTCACAAAACATATTTAATTCATTTACTCATAACTAGATCATTTTCATGAAAAATACCAAATCAGTTCCAAAAATATTTCTTTTCTGAGATTTAGCGTAATATAGTCCCATAGTAAACATATATTTTTCTCAGAATTTTTAAAAATATTTACTATTTTTCATATGGCCAAAAATAGCCGAATATTTAGACATTTATCAAAAATTATACTTTTATCTAAAAATTCTGAAATTCACAGAGTATACTCCTATCATATTCATGTACTCCCAATAAAAATTTTATCAATTTTGGAGTTAACCACAAGGAGTTATAAGCGGTTACTTTTAAAATAGTCTTTTCTCATAAAATTCATAACTCTTAATCTATACATCCAAAAATCACCATTTTTGGACACAATCAAGAAAACTCATCAAAATATCATTTCAAATTTTTCCAGAATTTTTAAAGGTCAGAAAAATTACGAAACTGAAAAACATAACAACCCTTAAAATCTCTTACTATCCCTTATCTCAAAAGTGCAGTATTTCTGACTGGAATGCAAAGCCGAAGGAAACTTGCACTGAATAGCAACTCTCAAAGTATCTAAATACTCACAAAATATGCTTCATAATATAGAGAGAGAAAGAGAGAAAACTTATGTTTCTGGTGTGATTTTCAATTCTAACTTAGCCCTCTATTTATAGGAAAATGTTAGCACGCCAAAGCAGACTTAACTTGCAACCTGATGGCTTTATCTGCTACTATTCCCACCCACCACATTTGAATAAAAATCTCAGCACATTTCTTCACCAACCAAGAGTGGGGCCCACCAATTCTAGAATTTTCAACCAAAATGATTAACTCTGAAAATTCAACAATTTCTGAACCAGTCATCTCGTAAAATTTATAACAAATCATACGTTCAGTTTTAACGGTTCAAAATTTGTGAACATATACTCAACTTATATATGTATAACATATCCAAATATTATCACGATCTAACGGTCGGATTAAAAATTATAATCCTCGCAAAATATCCCAAAAACCCTAATTTGATTTTCAATACATCCGTTCCGACAAAAATACAGATAAAACACCTCAACATTAACTCCTTCATTTTTAACCACAAAAATATATCCCTCATTTATATCCACATAAAATAAATATTTCCTTATCATATGAATCAATAATTAATTATTCACAATTAATATTACAGAATCACATTTATGACAACCAGGCCGTTCCCAGGAAAGAGGGGGCTTTCCAATAAGAATTTCTCCTTACTGGCGCGCAATTAGATGACCAAACCTCTCCTTAGACAGAACTTTATAGACATTGCCAATAATGTTATCTAATAATATTATTCAAATAATATGAATTATTGATCTGATAATAAAAAATAATGTGCAGCAACAATTATTGAAACAACAATAATATAAAATTTTAACGTAGAAATTATTGAATCAATAAAATAAAATATTGAACAGTAATTACTGTAACAATTATTAAGTAGTGCCTTCTTACGTAAGAATCAATAATTTCAAAAATATTATGCAATACCGTGTGCTACTGTGCAATAACGCGTATTACTGTATTTTAACCACCGGGTATTCCAACAGTGTTAACGGTAACAACTACGCCGTTATTTGTAAAAACTCAAATTTGTCGTTTTTTCACCCGACAGTTATTCGTTATGGGGCCCACAAATAGCTGCGCCGTCGTACGAATATTCTCCGACAGAAAGAATATTCCACGACCAAACGAATATTCCCCGACAACAATGATTATTTTATAACCACTTGCTTATTTTGAAAAAAAAAATTACATTTCACCCATAACTTTAAACTTTTATCAATTTAACCATTTACTGAATAGTAATTATAAGAAAAATTGAATACTTTTATTTCATAAAATTCGGGGTCTTACAAAAAAAATAAGAAATTCTAATTTTTTTTCTAAAAATAATGTTTTATTTTTTTGTTCTACTTTTTTTGAATCTATATTTTATTAAACTTTATTCATTTAAAAAAATCTATTTTTTATGAAAATAATGTTTTATTTTTTTGAATCTATATTTTATTATACTTTATTCATTTTTTAAAAATAAAAATTTCTATTTTTTTTAAAATATTTCTTTTTTTGAATCTATATTTTATGAAACTTTACTCATTTTTTAAAAATAAAATTTTTTTTTAGAAAATAAATTTTTTTTGAATACATACTATATGAAAATTTACTCATTTTAAAAAAAAATTATTTTTCTAAAATTAAAGTTTTATTTTTATTAAATCTATATTTTATTAAACTTTACTAATTTTTTTAAAAAATAAATCTTATATTTTTTCTTAAAATAAGTTTTTTTGAATATATATTTTATGAAACTTTACTCATTATTTTACAAAAATAAAAAAAAATTTAAATAAAGTTTTTTTCTTAAAATAATAAAAATAAAATCAGGTAACTTAGAGGGACAGAAGTGCAAAAAATGATAAATCGGGTAAAAGATAAATGGGTCAGGTTGGGTCGGGTTATAATCAAATCGGGTAAAAGGGACAAAAATGGTAAAAAAAAATCACTTTAAGAATTTAAAAGTGAATTTAAAAGTGACTTTTAAAATCACTTTAGTAGCGACTTTAAAAGTGAGTGTCAACTTAGATGAACATAAATGTCATTCATACCACAATTAATTAATTAAGCAGTTGTGTAAAAAGATAGGAGAGTTTAACTATATGCTCTAATGACCATCTTAATATATCCCTTAGATTAAGTGATTAATAAGCCAATAAAGATCGATGATAATTATAAACAAATGGAGAAAATCCACCAACTAAGAAGTGTTACGGTAATGGGATAATCTAAATTAACTTGCACTTTACTTCTTCCTTTTTTTATTTATAAATTGAACGCCTCCATTATTGGAAGAATATTAGTACCAGTACAATGAGTTATATAATCAAAGTTCAACTATCTCTCATAACAATATTAAATAGTGAACTGATATTTTTACATGTATTTTTGACACTACAAGAAAGTGGTCTATCAGCGACTGCTATGTCAAATTCTGCGTACAAGAAAGTTTTTGACTCTTCTCCCAGTAGTCATTACTCTTGGGCGATGATTAAGGTATTTGTTTTACATTATAACATGAAGTTAATTTTCATCTAATTGTGGCAAGTTATATTTCAATAAGTTAGTGCACACTTTCATCTTTCTTCAATTTGTTATATATATTTCGAGGATTCTTTTTTGTGAATTCAAATTCAAGACAAGGATGGTTAATCGCAGATCCATAGTATACTTTCATGATAGAGATTGTGATATAAACTATTTGTCAAGAAAATGCTGATATTTGGTTACAAAACATGCATTCAAAAAATGTCGATTTTAAGGATGATGCACTTGAGTTATTAATAGAGTATATTCTCCCTTTTATTTATTTTAATTAAATCATTGTAATCTATTTTTTTTAATTAAATCACAACTAGAAAAACAAGAATACGTGACAGAATTTTGTGATAGTTTTTAAAAACAATCACAAAAGATAGTAATTTGTGATAGACTTTTTAAGCAATCACAAAATAATAGTATATATGATGGCTCTTAGTGATGACTATTCTTGCCATCAATGTATTATAATTGTGATGACCATGTCAATCACACCAATTTTTTCATGCAAGATAAATTTTCTTTTTGTGACGCACTAAGTCATCACTTATAGATATACCCTTTTCGTGATTGCATTTAAGTTATCACTAATATTTTAATGTAAGAAATAATCAAAATAATATTTTATGACGGTCGTGACAATCATTAAAAAAGATAGATTTTTGTGACGACTTTTATTTACAATTACAAAAAGAAGGTATTTTGTGATGAAATTTCAAGTCATCACAAAACAATAAAATATATGATGGCTTTTAGTGATGACTAATTTTACCATCATTATAAAGTATTTGTGACTGCCATTGCAATCACCAAATCTTATGTGGAAGTAATTTTATTTAGTAAGTCAACTCACATTTGCTTCCTTTTATATTTTATTTTAAAATTATAATCATGATCTGAACTTTGGTGTAGTGGTAATACTCATTATTTAGTTTACAAATGGGAGAAGGTTCGAATCCTACAAGTATCATTTGATACAATTAATATAGATACGATTAATATAGTGAAATAAATTATATGTAAATAGAGATTCACGTTCTTATATTTGATCCCTAAAGTCTTATTTTTTTGTGATGACTTTGACAATCACAACAGATTATGTGTTAATGTGATTGTATTAATCATCACAAAAGCACTAAGCGTTTGCATGATTGCCAAAATCATCACATAAAATCTTTTATGATGGGCGTATACAAGACGGCCATTGTGATGCTTAAAGCCATCACGTAAACCTTTTGTGATGGTTTTCCTACTTTTTGTGATAAATTTTGGCCATCACAAATGACCATTTTTTTAGTAATAATCATTGTCATTTTAGTATATATATTAACATATATATCTTTAAGTATTTTATAAAAACGTCTTGATGATATTATATTTTTTGAATAAACAGATTGCAACTTCGCATGCACTATAGATTCAAGACTATATATAGCGCGACAAAGTTTTCCCCCAATACTCCTTAAGAAGTGTAAAAGTTGGTTTGACCCACCTCTCCATGATATCCGGAAACATCCTCGGTTTTAAAGCCCTAGGCCTTCAGTTGTTACTCCTATTTTTGCAAAATCAACTGCCATAGAGTGAAGGGTTGCCAATTGAAAATATTTTTTACTCAAAACTTTATTTGACTCAAGGCCTGCAAGTACTAAATGTGCAGTAGAGATTGTACCCTAGGTATCATTGATCAGCTAATTAATCAACAACTAAATTATTATTTTCTTGCAAAATCAGACTTATTGGGAAATATGAGAGATAAATGGAGTTGTAGGAAATTCAACAGTACAGAATGACAATAAGTGTTTTCTCATCCATACTGTATTTCCTCTTGAATTCTTGAACAAAGTGGTTCAATGGTGAACCACTTTGTTCAGAAATTCAAGAGAAAATATAGTATACTGAACCACTTATATATTGGTAACTGTTGAATTTCCTGCAACTCTCCTTTTGTTCTCTTATTTCCAAATAAGTCTAATTTTGCATGAAATTCAAAAGTTCTTTGTTGATATATAATCCTTCTGATCAATGATACCTTGGGTATAATCTCTACTACACATTTACTACATGCAGACCTTGAGTCAAATAAGACTATGACTAAAAAATATCTCAGTTGGCAACCCTTCACTCTATGGCAGGTGATTTTGCAAAAATAGAAGTAATAATTGAAAGACCTAGGGCTTTCAAACCGATGATATTTTTCGATTTCATGGAGAGGTTGGTCACAACTAGCTTACACTTCTCAGGGAATACTAGGGACAAACTTTATCGATGACGACCGACTATCAAAATCGTATAATCTTCTTCTTGCACTTGGCGGACATTTACAGTCTCCAAGTTCTGAGGAGTTAGCTTAATTATGCAGTGGCGAGAGCAGCACAACATCAAGATAAAGCCGAGGTAATCTAGTCATTATTTAGCTTTATGTTTAGTTTTGCATGTTTATTTTAACACAATTTAGACATAACACTTAAGAAAGTAATTAAGAATGAAGAAACTAAGTCCGTTTTAGTCGGACAGTTTTTGATTATGTCTATAATGTTTGCATGTCTTATTGATGTTAGGATATATTCCAATGGTATATGTAGGACATTTGGTGATCGTGTAACTGTTAATTGTTTAACCTATGCATAATCTGTTTTAGCCGGACGGCTTTTGTTTATGTTTATACGTGCATGGATGTTTGTATATATATTGTGTAGGTTTTATATATATATATATATATATATATATATATATATATATATATATATATATATATATATATATGGATCGATCGATGGATCTCGATGGATTTGTAAGAATGTTAATTGGTTTATATATAGATACTGCTGTGTGTTGGGATATAAATGAGGTACAAACAGGTATAATTTTTTTTGGGAAATCCACCAAACTGCTAAATTTTTTTTAAATAAAAATCAGCGACCGCATACGGTCGCTAATGTTTATCAGAAACCGCTTATGAACCCAAGCTATTAGCGGCCGCAGTGGTCGTTAATGGTGGTCGCGGACACGTAGACCACAACACCAATGCGAGCTGGCTCACGGTGACTCAGCTCAGCGATGAATTCGGTCGCTATATAGCGGTCGCGAATCTGTAGGTTGCTAAAAGTTGTCGCTGTTGTGCAGACGACGACCATATTACATGCGACCGCACATTATATCTGCTACCTTATGCTGTCACGGATAAGCGGTCGCTGATAAGCCTTTTTCTTGTTGTGTGATATGTACGTTCACATAATCATTTCTCACATGAGCATATATAAAGTGGGTCTTAACTTTATGTGAGAGAGAATTATGTGAAAATATCAAAAAACACATGTGAAAATAATGTCTTCCTATTAAATAAACTCACACTATGATTCAAAATACAAACTGGCGGAAGTAGGGGGCTAGGGGGGTCATATGACCCCCAACCCTGGAAACTGTAGCATGCTAATATTAGTTAAATTTGATATTTGTTATGAGATGGTATTAATTCATTTGCTTCCTCATGTCCTTCAACCTATAATAAATTAACAATATTACTATAAGATAAAATAATGTTAAATAAGTTTGATAATTAATTAATTAATATTGCACTCATTTGTCTTACTGATTTAATCATACCTTGGTATCATTTTTTTGCAAATGAGAATAACTTAATTCATTTTCTTGCTTTGAGTGACTCCTCTTAATTGTCTCCAAGAAAGATGACCGGAACCACAATATAAGATTTTGAATATATAATATTATAATTTGTAATTTATCCATAAAAGTAACTAATCAATTGACTATAAATTTTAAAGTCTAATTAATTAATAGTCCCATAGTTTGGAAAAATTAATATATATATATATATATATATATATATATATATATATATATATATATATATATATATATATATAAAGTCATTTGACTCACAACTGATCAAAGGTTGACAAGGATTGGAATATGATGTTGTGTAATATTATAATTGGGCAAAATAAATTTGAAAGAAGCACTCCAAACGTCAATAAATAAAATATTTTTACTGATGTATTTTGACCATCCTTTAAAAATATTCTGGTTCCACCACTGAAGGCCACAACAAGAAGAAAGAAAAACAATAATCGAATGTTACAAGAGTAATATTAAGAACACCAACTATACATAAAAAAAGTTGTGCACACATAGTATAAAAAAAGAGAGAAAATAGATAATGGGACCTACAATTGAATATTTTGCGTATTTTCATTGATAAATAGTACATGAATTTTACTCTTAGTGCATAACTTTTTGTTTACGGTTGTTACACATAATTTTATCCGTTTTGCACAGTCTCGCTCTTAACCATCAAACTAAGACATTATTCACCGTACACTTCTGTTTCATAATGGTACAATATAGGGGTGAGCATGGTGCGGCTTGGTGCGGTTTGAAGTCCAAACTGCACCCGAAACCGCTTAGGTGCGGTTTGAAAAATTCAAAACTGCACTCGAAACCGCTTGTGATTGGTGCGGTTCGATTTTAAAGTGTTCGGTGCGGTTTTAATTGGTGCGGTTTCGGTTCCAAAACTAATTGAAACAACAAAAAAGTTTAAGCCTTCAATAAAAGTTAACATAAAACTTACATCGAGTAATTAACTTAGTGACAAAGTCGACAATGAGAATTATATCAAGCATGCTTTAAAACTAAAATATGCGCTATATAAAATAACGGAGACTATTCGATAACAAGCAAGAATGTTTATCTAGTTCTCCAAAAATTAAAATTATATACTGAAAATAGAATAAAATATATTGCAGGGAGGACTAAAAATAATCTATTAGACTATTATAATTATAGTATAGACATTAACCAATGCATCAAGTGCTCGAGCCCCTCAACTATAAGCCCCTCCAATAACGCATCAAACAAATTCAAAATTTCAAAACTCAATTGCTTAATTTTTGACTTTATAACCTCTAACATCTTCTTTCAATTGGTGAAAAAATGACAATGCAAGACTGGGGTTTTCTCTGAGCGTGTTCAAGTAAAAAGTAACTTTAGAATTTACTAGAGATAATACATACATACACACACATGGTGCGGTTTCGGTTTTATGCGGTTTGGTTTTGGCTAGTAACCAAACCGGAACTGTAAATTTAGTTATTCAACCCACCTAAAACCGCCACATACGCCGGAACCGTTGGTGCTGTTTTAATTGGTGCGCTTCGTGAGGTTTTTGGTGCGGTTTCGGTTCCAATTTGGTTACTTGCTCAGCCCTAGTACAATATTGTCTAATTAAGTCTTAAAATATTTTGATATTGATAAGTGAAAATAATAAAGAAAATTGAGAATTTATTTAAAACTCTAATATATACTTATTTTAATAAATTCGGAGTATGTAAAAGGCTGACTGTTGTGCACGTCTACTTATCATAAATTCGAGATGACATTTGAGCATGTCTGCTTATCATAAATTCGAGATAACATATATATATATCACTACAAGAAAAATATCTAACAGCGACCAACAATATCAGCGACCGGAAAGGCGGTCGCTGATATAACTTGTAGCGACCGATAACTGCGACCAGACATTAATCTAGTCGCTAATTAATTTCAGCGACCGCATGCGGTCGCTGAGTGGTCGCTAACACACATTTCCCTCGTAAAATTTGGCACGAAATGTTGGCGCCAAGGGTATGTACGACCAATTAATATCAGCGACCGCATGCGATCGCTGATAAATCCATGTCATTAAAAATTAGCGACCGCATGCGGTCGCGGATAACGGTCGCTGATCAAACTTAATTTACCCAATTTCAGTCATTCGCAGAAACAGAAACGAAAGAAAAAAAAAGAGGGAGATCGAATAGAGAGAAGAGGGAGAGAAGAAAAAGGAGAAGAAGGAGAAGACGCACGCACGCCACCCACCGCCGCCGCCACTGCCATCGCTGCTGCCGCCGCCCATAGGTAACCTAACTATGAAAGTACTATCTTATATTGCTACTGAATTTCTTGTACAATAGTTTAGGGAAAAGCTAGTTCATACAATAAATTATCTTATATTGCTACTGAATTTTTATTTTAAGAGTTAATTTAGAGCTATGAATTTGGGTATGAATTCTAGTAGTTCATTGTGGTATGAATTTGGGATTATTGCATTTGGGATTACTGAAATTTATAGCTTCTTATTGAAATTGGGAATATACTGAAATTGTTGCAAAGAGTTTTATGAGATTACTGAAATTTTTAGGTTAAATTTTTATTAGGGTTAATATGTGTTTAATATACTGAATATGTGTTTTAATATGTGTTGAAATTGGGAATATACTGAATATGTGTTTTAATATGTGTTATTCAACCTTGTGTGTTATTCAAAATTGGGTTGTTTCTTGAGACTCACCTTGATTTTAGCAAAGATTTCTTATGCGTCTGTGTATCACCTAATAAGGAGCTATATTTATGGGTTACTTAATTGTAGTCGATTAGAAATTCAGTATGTTTGGGAGAGTTCATTGGATAACCTCTTTTATCCAAGACAAGATGTAAGGATTAGCATATTTTCCTCCCTCTCCAAATACAGTAATAGGTCTTGAAACAGTCCTTGAGATGACGCATAACTAATTCTGTTGATTCTCACGTTCCGCGAGGTTTGTGATTAATAGTAATATTACCAATGTTAGCGTGAAGTTTAATAATAAAATACTATCATCCCGACAGAGGCTCAAATGTGAGGTATTATATTACCTATAATTGGTGAAGTTTATAGCATAAACAAGATTCCAACCTACAAACCACCATAACATAGGAGTGTGTGTTAAAACATATATTTTTTTTAGCTTAGCTTAGAATCAGCATGCAGGAACCAACAATCTAAAAGTCCAGCAGCTGGTCTTGTATAATAAATGCTTGAATTTGGCACTAACCTAAAGAACATTCTATATATATATATATATATATATATATATATATATATATATATATATATATATGGAAGGAAGAAAGAGGATGAAGACTATGGGTAAATAAGCCCAAGTGATGGTACAATGAAGATGACTACTGGATTGTTTAGATATAAAATGTACAATTATGAACTCTCGGGTTGTGCCAATGCAAATGGGGCCAATATAAAGTTGCTAGTTTTATAACTCCACTCCGTAGACTTCCAAAAAGAAATAAATTGTTGATGAAGACAGCTAAACTACCCTTGTTCATTTGACTTCCTAGCTAGGACTAGTCTCATTAACCCACATATTATACGACACTGTACTTGTGACGCCCCCAAAATTAGGTATACATCACCCATCTTGGATCGTCAGATACATAGTACAGAATACAAATACAACTGATTAATACAACTGTCGTGTACAATACGACAAAATATAAACTGTGAGTTTGAATACAAATATTATCTTCTAGAGAGTATTCATACTCAAAAGGAGTCCTCATTACATTTATTAACACACCATTACATAGAATAGTGATGACTACTAACTAATACTATCATTCGGACCATCACTCCGTTCCCCGACTTGCCCCAGCTACGTTCTCATTTCCTGAAGAGAACAGTGAAAGAAAGGGTGAGCTCAACTAGCCCAGTAAGAAATATTATGACTAAGATAATGCAGAATAAATTATCATTAGCCTTCAACAATGTTAAACTGATAAAATATAATAGACATCAAGTTTAACTGTAGCGGAACAAGCAATCCATTAAAAGAGTCAAGTAGAAAATAAACTCTACTATCTTTTATGATTCAAAAAGTTTTTCAACACTGTGATCGCTGGGACTCAGCTTAATAAAATAATCCACATCATCGAATCACCCCTGCACTACGGCCAAGGATATTCGTATATTCATTAATGGTCATGATCATGCCAATAACTGTCCATCAATGCACTACGGGCCAATGAGGACTTTTACCACATCATTTGTAACATTACGGTCATGATTATACCGAATAATCCCTGGTCATAATCATACCAAGTCCATCTATGCACTACAGGCTACAGATGACTTTTAACATTTTATAAACATGAGGATGATGACAATGATATAAGAATTCAATAAAACAAGTTCAAGAATTAATTTATCCAGGAATTAACAACGTCCAAATTGTCAACATGGTACTGCATTGTAGAGTAAAATTCAAGAATGTTTAGAAGAATATTTTTTTGAAAAGATACTGGATGAAACGCAACCATCAAGGATATTCCACAAATATCATGGAGTATAGAAGTCAAAACTTAACCAACTGAGTATAATAAAGAATGATATAACAAAAGAAATCACCATGCATGCGATAGACCGCACAAACAGGTTATTCCAACAGAATAATAAATAATGGAACCAGGTCCGGCGTAAACGCACAGACAGGATATTCCGACAGAATAATAAATAATGGAACCAGGTCCGGTGTAAAACACAGACAGGATGTTCCAACAGAATAATAATAAAAACGGAACCAGGTCCGGTGTAAAACACACAGACAGGATGTTCCAACAGAATAATAAACGGAACCAGGTCCGGTGTAAAACACACAGACAGGATGTTCCAACAGAATAATAGAAGAATGTCACCAAGTATAGGGTAGACCGCGTATACTGGTTATTCCAACAGAATAATAACGAATGGAATAACAGAAGTTCTCTTCATGAATATAAAAGAAATAATATTTCCTACCTTAAAAGAACTGGATATTGGAAAAGTGATGTAGCAGAATATTTTTATTCTCTCTCTCTCTTATTCTCTCTATACTTTCGCTCTCTATAGCTTGAATGAATTCGTGAAAAATAATAAAGCCCTAGGCCTCTATTTATAGAAAAACTGAGGGTGGCTCTTGGTCTTAACGAAGGGTCAAATGACTCTTGGTCTTAACGAAGGGTCAAATGACTCTTGGTAATATTGAAGGGACAACTACTATTGACGAAAGTAATTACTATTGACCAAGGTAAATACTATTGACGAAGGTAATTACTATTGACCAAGGTAAATACTATTAACGAAGGTAATTACTATTGACCAAGGTAAATACTATTGACGACGGTAATTACTATTGACGAAGAGACTCTTAGATGATGACATATGGCCCCTCATAAAATAACTAAACTTACCACAACGTCTCAATAATATAACATATTATACAGATGATACTATGACAATAATTTAAGAGATATGATGCAGCAATTACTGTAGCAATAATTGAGTATAGCTGAGTGACTTCTCACGTAAGCATCAATAATCAATACCGTGTGCTACTAT
Organism: Panax notoginseng; assembly: GCA_016801055.1. Classification (NCBI taxonomy): domain Eukaryota; kingdom Viridiplantae; phylum Streptophyta; class Magnoliopsida; order Apiales; family Araliaceae; genus Panax; species Panax notoginseng. The sequence goes on along the minus strand of CM029012.1, from coordinate 160,491,783 downwards.
GCAACCACGCGTATTACTGTACTTTTACTACCGAGTAGTTCAACAGTTTTAACGATTTTAACAGTAACACCCCAGCTGTTATTTTTATAGAAAGATAATTCTGTCGTTTTCTCAATTCGACAATAATTCTATTGTGGGGTCCACCAATGATTGTGCCGTCGTACGAATATTTCCCGACAAAAAGAATATTCCCCGACCAAACGAATATTTTATAACAACTTGCTTACTTTGCAAAATTTATAAATATTACCCACAACTATAACATTATATCAAATTAACTCCATAATATTCAAAAATGATATTTATAGAAAATTCATCTTTATTTATAAAAGTTGGGGTCTTACAGTACTATCACTCCAAGCTTGGTTGTTAGCATGGTAAGCTATTAGGGGGTTGTTAAGCCAAAATAGGCAGTGCTAGGGAACTGTTAGTGCAACAGAGAAGGTAATTAGACACACTTAGTCAATAAAGAGACTGTTAATCATTCTTTCGTTAATCATTCGTTAACATCAAGTATGCTTAAATGTTAATCAGATGCTTACACGTATGATTCGTCATAATCTAGATGTGATGCATATTGAGAAGAATGTGTTTGACAATGTATTTAACACTGTGATGAATGTTACGGGGAAGACAAAAGATAACGATAAGGCACGTTTGGACATGAAAGATATTTGTAAGCGTCCCGGATTAGAACTTTATGAATCTCCTAATGGTAAGATTGTCAAACTGCATGCAAGGTACACATTGTCCAAAAAGCAAGTTGAAGATGTGTGCACATGGGTTAAGTCTATGAAACTACCAGATGGATATGCGTCAAACATTGCAAGGCGTGTTACGGGTGGGAAATTGTAAGGGATGAAGAGTCATGACTGTCATGTGTTCATGGAGAGACTCATGCCTATAGCATTTCGGGATTTGCTTGATAAACCAATATGGGATGCTTTGACGGATCTTAGTCGTTTCTTCAAAGACTTATGTTCAAAATCATTAAATGAGAAGGACATGTCTGTACTTGAGAAGAACATCATAGAGATCACGTGTAAATTGGAAAAAATATTCCCTCCTGATTTTTTTGACTCCATGGAGCATTTGCAAATCCATCTTCCCTATGAAGCTCGTGTTGGGGGTCCAGTTCAATATAGATGGATGTACCCTTTCGAAAGGGTGATGGGAAACCTTAAGAGGAAGGTGAAGAATAGAGCTTATGTCGAGGGGTCGATATGCGAGGCATACAGTTTCGATGAGATATCTGCATTTGTCTCAGACTATTTTCTGGACGAAGTCTTGACAAAGGCCAATCGAGTATCGAGACATGATGATGGGGGAAATGTTGAACTAAATGGCCGACTCTCTGTATTTGGTCTATCAGGCCGCGCTTATGGAAAAGGAAAGCGCATATTCCTCTCTGAGCAAGAATTACATGCTGCACATACTTACATTCTTCTCAATTGCGAGGAGATTGACGAATTTGTGAGGTACACATGTAAACTTGATAATTTATCTTTTAAGTTGAAAATTTATTCCAATATGTTAATTTTTATAACATGGTATAGATTGTACGATGACGAGTTAAAAGTGAAGCATCCCGGCATAACTGATAAAGATATTCAAATCAATCGGGATAAAAACTTTGCACTTTGGCTAAAGGACAAAGTAAGTTCAATTTTTAAGCACGTAGTTCAATTTTTAACTATGACTTCATTTAATAAGATGGAGTTTTTGTAGGCTTTGACTGAGGGATCAACGATTTTGGCTAATGTACAAGTCCTAGCTATGGGACCAGACAGGGACCAAGTTAGCCGCAATGGTTATAAAATAAATGGTTGTGAATTTCACACAAAGGCATATGGGCGCGGTAAAAGAACAACGAACTCTGGAGTGTGTGTCCAAGGAGATTGTTACAATGAGCTTGGTGGTGCCTTTTATGGGGAGTTGGAGGAAATCGTAGAGTTGTCGTACAAGGGCACGTACGGGGGTCATATTCACTTGTTCAAGTGCCGTTGGTTTGATTCAGAAAAAGGGATACGTGTTGACAGACATGGAATCGTCGATATTGACCTCCATAGGTCTGCGTACTCCAACGAACCGTTTGTTTTACCAACTCAAACAGTACAAGTATACTACACTCCTAGTCCTGTTAGGAAAAGGGATAGACCGCCTACAGATTGGCAAGTTGTAATTCATACTCCCGCGCGTAGTCGTGTAGAATTAGTTGATGGGGAGATTTATCAAGAGCAGATGCTTCATAGTCAAACTATAATAAATGTGGAGGACGACAATGAAGTAATCCAGTTAGATGGTGGAGATGAACCACATGAAATAGATCCTGAGTCAATACTTGTGTCAGATGACATTGATACTGAGGAGGAAGAGTTATTGACTGAATCTGACACTGAATCTGAAGCAGATGATGGTTATGAATCTGCAACACGTATACAAGATAATTCTGAATCAGACACTGACACTTGAAATGTATGTTTAGCATTACATGATTCTGAAAAATGAAATGTATGTTTAGTATTACATGTTTTTTATATTCATATATATACATGTTTATATCACTGTCATGCATGTTTATGTACTAAACTATTTAAATGCAACTTTTGTTTATTGTCATTTTATATTCATATATATACATGTTTATATCACTGTCATGTTTATTGTCATATATACATGTAATCAAACATGACTCATAATAATATCTTGAAATTTGTAATATATAGATGGCTTCTGAAGCAGCGCAGAAAAAGCGCGGCTTGGGTAGGGGGCCTAATCATGTGCCCAAGGTCCCTAGTAATCCAGATGATCCGATTCTTATTCAGATTCGCCCTCCTCCGAATAGCACGTACGTCCCACATATATCATTTATATATAAGCATTTAAGACTCCATTCAATCGTTATTGTTCGTGTCTTATATATTGTATTAAAAATTTATATATTTCTCTTGGTTTGTGTATTGGGTGCCTAGAAATGTCCATATATGCATGTCGTCGTGCATGTGGCTAGTCTATATTGTAGGGGAGACTCTGGCCAATTTTTTTTTAAGTATTATAAGTATAAGTTTGAAAAATGTTCATAAGTATTATAACTTAGATATAATTTGCTTTAATATATGTTAATTGATGTTGTATATTATAGTGATTTTTCAGATAATAAGATCGTCAAGTGTATATCACAGCTGTGTTTACAGAATTGGCCTACACCTGTGATTACGTGGGCGAGCACACCTATCGCCCACAAGGATGCTGTTTGGGCAGAATTTCAGGTATGTTTTTTTAATTATGACAAAGGATAATTATTTAGTATTCGAAGGATAATTATTTAGTAATGTTTTTATTATTATTTTATTTGCAGAAACGGTATAGATGGGAGGACGCGCAGGCTTCAGTGATACAGACATTATTCTGGCAAAAGTGCGCGGTCCGCACCAAAGACAATTTGAATAAAGAAAGACAAAAAGCCCTTCACAATGCAGAGATCGACCATCCAGGCCAGGGAGAAGATTACATGCACGATCATAGTCCCTGGTGGTGCACTCAGGCCATATGGGCTGAGATGTGTGCCCAATGGAGGGCTGAGAGCTGGGTGAAAAGACGAAAGACTGCCGCCAGCAATAGATCCTCGGGTGTACCCGAAGGCGAAAAGGCTAAAGGGACATACAAGGGCGGTAGTATTTCATAGTTGCAGCATATCACTGCCAGGGTACGTATTTAATTACAAGTTTTAATATGTTTAAAATCATGAATTGTAGAAAATATATCACATTTTTACTTAGTAATATTATGCTTTTTTTGTATAGGAGTCTCAGTCTCAAGGTACACCTATACATTGGCTGGATGTGTACGTGGCCACCCGTGATGGTCTGCCTGAGGCTATCCAGATAGCGGTAATAAATTTTAACAACTTGATCTTGTTTATCAATGCTTACAGAATTAATTTATTTTTTACTATTTAATTGTTAACATGATGACAGGACACTTATAAGTGTTTATTGAATGAACGCTATCCTGAAGGCACTCCACGTCCGTCTATTGATCAAGAGTTGTGGGAGAGGGCGTCTGTTGTGAAGAAGAACTACATTAAAGGTCAAGGACAACGACGACGCCCATCCTTCAGTGGCTCAGGCTGCTCTTCTACCCAGTCTACACAGTCATCGAGCCATCCAGTTGTTCATACTCCGATTAACTGTGTTAGAGCTATATGTCAAGATCGAAATCTTCTGACGATACTGGGCGGGCATTTGGGGGCTCTGGATCCTGAGGAGTTAGCTAAAGCAGTGGCGGCAGCAGCAGCATCACAGCATGGGGATAGCGACGAGGTATAAAATTAATTTGTTGTATATATTATCGTAATATACCAATATTAACTTAGTTAGTATATATTTGTAACTTATTTTATTATTTTGTTAATTACAGGGTGATCAAGGAGGCGATGATGCTTGACGTACCTGCTTTATATATATCACTTTTGTAGTTATAGTATAAGCTTGTACTTTTACAAGTTTTTCTTTAGATGTATGTATGTTACTTAAACAAGTTTTGAAATGTTATTATTGCATGTGTATGTTCATAACTTGTATATTCAGTTATGTTATTTAAACTAGTTTTGAAACTAGTTTGGTGTATGTATTGGTGGGTATACAATGGATGTTTATATTATTGTGTATGCTGTTTATCTTGTTGTGTATGTGTGTTGGGATAAAGCATGTACAAAACAGGTACAGGTTTTTGGGAATTCTGCAAAACAGTGAAAATCTGTTTATATTTTTTTTCATATCAGCGACCGCATGCGGTCGCTGATACTTATTAACGACCGAATTTATATTTGAGACTATCCGCGACCGCATTCGGTCGCGGATTACAGTCGCTGACACGTGGACCACGTCACCTTTGGTCTTGGTCTATGCTGACTCAGCTCAGCGACCGAATTTGTCATTTCGGTCGCTCTTATCGGTCGCAGATATTTCAATCGCTAATAGTGGTCGCGGATGTGCTCCTTAGCGACCAGATTTTGTGCGACGCCCATTAGCGACCGAATGCGGTCGCTGATGGCTATTTGCGACTATACACGGTCGCTGATAGGCGGTCGTTGATAAACCTTTTTCTTGTAGTGTATATATATATATATAGCAAATTCTATCTGTTCCGTATATGATTGCGTAATTTGGTGCATGCAGAAAAAGAGAAATCCATCCAGTTACTCGTTTCTTTTGAAGGGACCCGTCCGTGAGGCCTATTAAAAACCGTACTTAAAGTACTTTCTATTTACTAATTTACCAAAAACCAAAAAAAGGATAATCTCATCGCATTTATGGAGTGTGATCTTGGAGCATTTAATACTTTTTTTTTTGGAGTAGTTTCTAGTTTCTTCCTTTTATGACAGAGAAGAAGAAAATCACAGAGTGCATGCATGTAATACTTCACACATAATTAAATGCCATCAATTTGTCATGTAAATTACATAAACACATATAGATTATGATTTATGTCCATCTGACTCAAAAAAAAAAACTATAGTAGTCTGGTCCTTCGTTTCTTTGTTTGTTTGTTTTTGATAATGAAAAGTATTTTGATTTGTGTCGGACTAAATCTACTCATCTCGAATAAGACTTTTGAAATTGATTTTACGCATGCGAACCATAACCCTTATGTCATCTGTTTTATATGATAAAATTTATTAACATGAGATTATTAGGGAAGAACCCTTTAATTTTGATTATATTTTATCAATAATCATTGTTTAATCCCTTTCCTTTCCTTAGATTAATTAATTAAACAAATTAAAGCCATGAAAAATGCTGCGGTTAGCTAATTATCTAATACAATTAAAGTAACCAACTATCGATCGGATATATAAAATCAATTTCATTAATAACCTTAGGCGTGCATGCGCAGTGAAGCTATATATAAAAACAAGAAACAAATTATGTACGTGATCTCTCATAACTTGATCATTGTGTTAAGTGTTGATCGAGTTTACTCTCATTCAAGATAATTAAATTAGTGGTTATATTACAAGTTTACCTTATTCATTTATTTTTTATCCTCACAAGTGTATAATTTCCAAATTACATATATAATTATGCGTATAATTATATTTTAGTAATAAATTTGGCATAATAGTTATATTTCTTAATAAATGTCTAAATGGTCAAAAGTAAAATAATGTGGGATGGAGTGAGTATGGATTAACCAAAGCTAGTATATATAATAAAACCCCAGCAGCGTCCACTTTTGCTCACTCCAAATAAAGAAATCTTAGTCGTCTGGTCAAACAAAAGAGACCATTATTTCAACGCCATATGTAATATTTTGCATGCACCATTAATATATTTCTGAAACAATCCAATTCATAAATTCCACTCAACTTTTCTAGATTTATAAATTTGTGTTGATGAGGTCATTGTAAATGCATTTTTCTTTCCACCTCCCTTATAAGTTATAAGCAACTGATCTCTTTTCTCTTTCAAATAAAGATTGCACTCCATTAATTTCCACCTCCAAGAGCTACTAGCTCTTCATTTTTCACTTGATAAGCTCTGATAGTGATATATCTCCTAATATAATTAATTTTATAAAATAGGAGTCTGGTCCATAACTAGGTGGCTAGCCATGGAAATTAATTCACCAGCATCCCAAGACAAAGCCGGCCTTATGGCTCGGGAATGTGGTTGCTTTAAGGCTTTGTTTTGCAAGTTGAAGGCAAAAATGGGTGAGGCTGTGAAAGCAACAAAGAAGCTCGGACAAGATGATCCAAGAAGAATCATACATTCTATTAAGGTGGCACTAGCTCTCACACTCGTCTCCTTAATCTACTATACCAGGCCTTTATATAATGGCTTTGGTGTAGCAGGAATGTGGGCTTTATTAACCGTCGTCGTAGTTTTGGAATTTACAGTCGGTAAGTTTATATATATATATATATATGTGTGTGTGTGTGTGTGTGTTTATTAACCTCTTTCTAATAACTTAAATTTTTAGATAAATTGGTTGCTCCTGCACGTTGCCTTTAAAATTAATTTAATAGTATAAATATATTTTAATTAATTTGTCTTTTCTTTATAAAGTTGTATTTAATAGTATTAGATATGATATAGATTGTCCCTTTTAAATACGTAAATTTTTAGTTGAGGTTGTTTCTTAACTAGATGAGTTGGCAAGATTTGGTGGGTAAGATTTTAAAAATATATATGGAACCATCAGCTTGCGGATGTGAGAGAAAACTATTCTCCCATTAGCATCACAATTAAATATTAATGTCATGGATGATAAATTATTATTCTCTTTCATCCGGAATATATATATATATATATATATATATATATATATATATATATATATATATATATATATATATATAGTGTCGCGGATGAGTACGTACGTACGTACATTGTGCTTTGAATGGGACCATGCATGCATGTGTTATCAATCATTTTCTACAGTACATAAGAATGAATATATTTCAATTAATTCTGAATAAAGTACGTAAATATATTGTGGTAATATTATTTTATTTTTATTTTTATTTTAGGCGGAACCTTAAGCAAAGGTTTGAATAGAGGATTTGCGACATTTTCAGCAGGTGTTTTAGGAGTTGGAACTAATTACTTAGCTAGCCTCCTAGGAGAGAAAGGAGAGCCCTATCTTCTCGGGTTGTTCGTCTTCCTTCTAGGTATATTATTATGGAGTATTATTATTATTATACTTTGTTGTGTTCTAAATTACTATATTGGAGTAAAATTTAATTATTATTTTAAAATGTTAAATGAATAATATATACAGCTGCAACATCTACATTTATAAGATTCTTTGCCCATATCAAGAAGAGGTATGATTATGGGGTGGTGATATTTATATTGACATTCAGTTTGGTAACTGTTTCGGGTTTTCGAGTAGACAAAATAATAGAGTTGGCCCACCAACGTTTATTAACAATCATCATCGGTGTTGCTTCCTGCATGATAATCTCCATATTCGTTTGCCCTGTTTGGGCTGGTCAAGATCTTCAAAACCTGCTTGCTCTCAATATGGAAAAGCTTGCCTGCTTCTTACAAGGTAGTGTGTGTATATATATATAACTTCTTCTATTTATATCTTTTTTTCAATTCAAACCCTAATTGCTAAGATTGAGACCTGTTATCACCATCGGTTTTAATTATTAATTGACAGAAGTTTTTATTGTTTTATTTAAATATATATATATATATATATATATATATATATATATATATATATAACTGAAATTAAGATGCTAATTAATAAATTAATTAAAAACCCTCTGCTTAATTATAATTTATCGAATATATTAGTCATTTTATTGTGTTTAATTGCTTAGAGAACAATATTGTAATTAATAATATTTCCAGGAATTGGAGGTGAATATTTTAAACTATCTGAGGAAGGAGGGGGAGATAGTACTGTTTGTAGGAATGACAAATCATTTCTTCAAGATTATAAAAGTGTTCTCAGTACAAAACAGACTGAAGAATCCCTGGTTAGTAAGCACTCTCTCTACTTCTCCTCCAACATTTTTTTTTTAAATTTAGTTATCCGATTTAGTTGATATCATATAAATGTTAATTAATTGCAGGCAAATTTTGCATGGTGGGAACCGGGTCATGGGAGTTTCGGGTTCCGTCACCCGTGGAAGCAATACTTGAAGATTGGAGCCCTTATTAGGCAGTGTGCATACCATGTTGAAGCTCTTAATGGCTACATTAACACTGACCTTCAAGTACTATATATATACACTAGCTATTAATGGCTACTCTTTTACTTCTTTTTTTCTCTTCTCAATTTCATACATCATAATTATAAAGTAACTAATTACTCTTGCAGGCACCATCAGAATTTGGAAGAATGATTCAAGAACCATGCACAAAGATGAGCTCAGAATCCGGAAAAGCCTTGAAAGAACTAGCTTCATCATTGATAGCTATGACCCGTCCATCTGCTGCCACAACACACATTCGAAATTGCAAAGTAGCCATTGACGAGCTTAAAGGTGCACTCAAAGCTTCTTCAGTACTACTAGGCAAAGCAGACCTCCTGGAAATCATACCGGCCATTACAGTTGCATCTCTACTGATTGATATTAGTAAATGCGTTGAAAAAGTTTCCGAATCAATCCATCAACTTTCTGACCAAGCTTCTTTCAAGATTGTCATCAAGTACCCCAATGTCTGAAAAAATGTTGCCTCTTGACCATGTTGTTATCATGGTAAAATGGGAATATATGTAAATTAGTACTACATATATTCTTGTATATATTATTAATATTTTACCAGCACATTGGAGGAGTCCTCAAGTATATAAGTGACTGAGGGGTATTATTTAAATAAATAGTAGTAAATAATCTCACTATTTGGGTACGTGAGAATTAATTTTGCTCGGGGAAAATTATATGTATAAAGGAAAAGCTATCCCGATCCCTCCTATTTTTGCTTTGCAACCTTGTAATTAATTAACCATCTAGTGGTGGTGCTTCTATGCTAAGCGGAAAATAAGTGCAAACTTCTTTTTAGAGATCTTGTGCATTCCTTTCCTCTCTCTATATAAAGGTGTTTTTTTTTCAGATACTCTACCCTCATAATATATATATATTTGACAGAAGGAGTATAATATGAAAAAGAATAAATGTAACGCATTCTCTATACTGCGTGACGAAACTGTTCTGAGAGAGGAAAGATGGTTACAGTCTTACTAAGGTTGACAACAAGACTATTCCATGAAAGAGAAATTATATTATATTGGATTTGCCAGGGCATAAGAAGCCTTTAGAAAATAAACATAATACAACAATTATCAGTAGTAAAGCTTTGTTAGAATCATACGATATGACTACACATATAATTACATATTGATATTTTCACTAGCTTTTATCTCACACGAGTAAAAACCAACTAACCATTGAGAATCCTTGTCAAAACCAACTACTCTTTGTAGAAGCATCGTTATATTTTGACAAGGATTCTCAATGGTAAGTTGGTTTTTACTCGTGTGAGATAAAAACTAGTGAAAATATCAATCTGTAATTAAACGATTAGTGCTACAGACACAAACTATTTTACAAATATTTTACAAACTGCTGATGTGGCATACTCCACCTCAGCGTATTGATCAACAAATTGTTTCAATATAGTCTTCGGTACGACATAATATGTTAAGGTACAGTATATCACATCAGCAGTTTGTAAAATGTTTATAAAATAGTTTGTGTCTCTAGCATTATTCTTCTACAAATATCAATTCCATATAAATTATAAGATAAAATCACCTTCTTATCTTCTACTTTTTCTTTTTTCGTTAAACCAAATCATTTTACCTATTCATTACATATGTATTAAATAATTTGTAATTGTACTAATTAATCAAAGAAAGATTAATTTTTAATTAGATTTCATTAAAAAAAAATCAACGTATCACTAATTTTGAAATTACTAGCTGTCTGGGGTTTCACACTTCAATTACGAAACTTCAATTAGGCCATCACATGAAGTGTAATACAATGGAATCAATCCCACACAGCCATGCCAATGCCTGTTCTCTCTGTCACCAATTAGTACACTTAAAAAGTAGGAAAAATTAGTCATCAGTGGCTCCAATCCCACAACAGCTTAAACTACAACTTTCAAAATCCCACAACTTTAATTCAATCATCACCTCCTTAAATATTATTATAGAAGTAATGAAGGAATTGAGGAAGAATAGGTCCACATTCATCAGCTAACTATTATTTAACAGAACCACCACCTAAAATAAAAATAAGAAAGGAAAAAGAAAAAGAAAAAATTGTTGTTAAGTTGACATTCATTATGGAGTAAACTGCATAGTCTCTATAAATTTAGAGAATAAAAGAATTGCCACTTTTATGTAGTTGCTTTATATGTCGAGTTTTGAGAAACCTTAGTCCAAACGAGCAGAGATAAGGAACTTACTCTTTGCTAGTATATTCAAATTCTAAGAAGAGTCCGCAGTTTCACGTCCATGGGGAAGAAAGAGATACCTCATTTTTACAAGTTTCTTGTAGCTTAACATAAGAGCATTTTTTTCTCAACATAGTGCTACATATTGCATCTACACTTCTATTCAATTATGTTCAAGCTGAACTAACTGCACCGATATGATGCTAAAGAAAGATCACTACGAATAACAAAGGAACACTACACTAACAAGCATGACAGGCTCCTACTAGAAATACTCTACGTTATACATAAGGGGACTACAAATATACAGGTCAATATTGTATTCAACTACCAGCCATAAACGGGATTCATTACCTGTGGAGGTAAGAGATGGAGATCTTTAGAGTGTCGCGCGTCGTACTCAAGTGTCCCAGGTGTTGCCCCAGCACACATCCTAAGAAACTTATTGCCGGTTAGAACGTAGTGTGTGAATGCCAACCCTCCATCAACCATTTCAGATAGGTTAGGCATTGAAACTGATTTCTTGATGCCATTAGTTTTGTTCAATTGTGTTCCATCATTAGTTAAAACCTTATCAAGCTCAGAATACTCCATAAATCTCTGAGTCGCAGCTTCCCATGAAAGGTTATACCGCTGCTCAGGAGTAAGAGGCTGAGGCTCATTAGCCATTGCTTCTCTGACTTTCGCAACAAAATCTTCAGGGGTTTTATAGGTCAAACAGTTTGGAAATGACCTAAAGAACTCATTTGATGGGTGATCTGCACAAACAACAAACTTTCCCATTGCAAGAGCCTCAGCTGTGGCCGTGCAGAGCACATCACTGACACTGGGATTTATGAAGACTTTGTAACTGCAAGCAAAGAGAACATATCAGCATGGGAAATAAAATGAGATGGGTTCGTTTATGACCAACTTTGTTTGCAAAGTTATTCCTAGCATAAAGTCAATAATATAGCAAAGAAGCTGTAGTCTGATTAAGGACTGCTTATTGCAGGCTCACGGCAATAAAGTTGTGCTCAAATTGATTTAAAGGCAGTTATCTTAACTTTTATATTCATTGCAATACTTTTGAAATCATGTCCTAAAAAATGTGGCAGACTACTCCCACAGGCCACAACTACTTATGCTAGTTCCAAAAGCTTCTTTCTTACATGTGAATAGCGTTAAACCCATCTTCATTACAGGACTTGTGAAACTAGCAAAAGTACTTGTGGAGATGGCAAATTAATATTAAACTTATAAATTGAAAAGAAACAAAAGGAAAAGAGGGAGTGATTTCAAATGCCATCCCTTTCGGAGGAATAATATGTTGGTTTAAACTGCTTACCCATGGAGAGAATCATCAGCATGGTCTCTGCCCTTCATAAATTTGAGATTCAAATCCAACCTTTTGGCTGTGTTCTGAACTTCATGAGCATCCTCTCCATTCCCATACACATCCAACTTAAAGCCATCAAGGTCATTTTTGTGCTTCGCCAACAAATCTATCAATTCTCTATATCCCTTTGCCCATACCATCTTGCCTAAGAAATATGCTCCCTCTGAGAAGGCTAGTTGGCCACACTCCCTTTCTGCAGCCACCTTCTCCCCAACTTTTAGGAACTTCGGGTTCACGCCATGAACATTGCAAACTACAGATCGAGGTAAATCCTGGGTAGCGCCCGAAAGGCGAAGAACCTGAGTAGACAACATTTACAATTCAGTAACGCATATCTTGTATGTTTGAGATTCGTTGAAGATAATACTTGAACAAATTTCAACCTCTGAAAAATATTTAACCATCATTTATCCGAGAACTTTTCTCGAATCACGTGCAATGCAAGATAAAGTCATGAAGAATATATGATAATCCACCAGCGTAGAACCATACCTTGTGACAATAAGCTCTTGTGATCAAATTATTTACATGTTTCACAAGGAAAGCTTGGAGAGCCCCATTCTTTTCCCTCTTGATATATTCCAAATAATTTGTGTGAACAATACCAACAACGTGGTTGAATTTATCAGTCCAGCGTTTGCCATGATAATACCAATTAAGATGTTCGGGTTCTTCCAGGATAGCAATGTCAGCATCCTTCGATGAAATAAATTGAGAAGTGTCCCCAGCAGGCATTATACTTCGCCTTTCTTTTGAGTACTGAAATAAATGAGAACATTACACAGAATTTAATTTAATGCTACTATTATTAATTGCTTTATGGAGGAACTGAAATCAAGAGAGAACTACCTTTCCTGGATAAAATGATATTTTGAAATCAGCCTTAAAACCAACCCGTTCCTCAAGCCACTTGCGTATATAGACCTCTTGCTCTTCTGGTGAGCCAAAAGTCAGATTGATTGGGTAAACTAGTTCCTGATCTGCTCTACAAAGCCATGGAACTAAAAGAGTAACATTTTGTTTTGCAGACTTCGCTAAATATGCTGCTCGAAACAAAGGGTTTACAGCTGTTCCTGTCATCCAAGGTAGACTAGCAGTTGTCACGATAGCAACATGCCTTTTCCCATCTGACACAACATGCTTGGTAGAGTCGGTCCATAGCCCACCCTCGTAACAATGCCCTGTGCTTCGAAGGACACTAGATATTCTTATGTCCAATTCATCGCTAATGTTATCACTTCCGACAATGGAAGACTCTCTTTCAGGAAGAGAACCTAGTGGAAGCTGGTTCTTGCGTTTGCTGCACAAGGTTTCCACTATCTTGTCAGATATATCTGCCACCATAGAGGAATATAAAAACATTAATATTTGAACCAGAGCACATTCTATATATAATTCCAGCTGAAGGAATCCACAAATGGTGTAGATTTAAAAATTAAAATATAATAATAAACCTCGAGCCATCATTGCAGAATTTAACTTGTCAGGTAGAGTTAACATTCAAAAGTCCCCATGAACCAATGAATACCCGTGAAAGTGCTAACTTATAACGGCATGCAACTTCCTGGATTCTTTATATGTCTCTAGCATACTTGACTACAGAAGAATTTAAAGCCAAATCATTATAGCCATTTCCCAACAACCTGCATAATGAGATATTTCTAAATCTTTTTTGAAAATTTTGCATGGCTATTGATGAACTGGTATTTATTGTAATTTTTAAAAGGTTATCGCGTTAGACACTATCCATAAAGTATGAGAAACCAACTAATGCAGGTGACCATATTGTTATGGGCCACATTTACTTTTGCATTGTCCTATAGCTTGGCGTTTGTGGAACTCGATTTTCAGAGTGTTGGGAGGAGTTGGTGTATCCCGCCTCCTTTGAAGATTTACTGCTTACACGGTTTGGAGGTTTTGCAAGGAGGAAAGAAGCAAGGAGGTGAGGATTCTTTGGAATCTTTTTTATGTTTTCTGGCAATTTAGACTGAGCGTATACTCAGATTTTTAAAGTAGATTTCTATCTTTCGCTGTGCGGCCCCCTAGCGCCACACTTAGGCCAAAAAATTCTTTCAAGAAATTAGACCGCGGGCTAAGCGGGGCCTAGGCGGATAGATTTTTTTATTTTAATAACTACCCAAACCATATCTTGATATATTTACTTTTCTAATAATTTACCATATACATAATACATGTAGCATATCAAATCACAACAAGAAGTGAACAAGATCAAGTCAAAATGAATAATTTTATTACAGTTATAATTTTTTGAACTAATACCAACTTCAAATTATATAAATGATGATCTATTTGTAATAATTAGCTTAAATTTATGTTTAGTTTCTTAAGTTTTAATATTGAATTGAATTTTTAAAATTTAAAATTTTATTATTTAATAGCAATCTTGTTTATGAATAAAACTAATACGTTAAAGATATATGTTTGAACTTTAAACAGAGACATTTATTATCTTTATTATAGATTGTTTTGTTTTATATTATTGTTTTGTTTGGATAAATGTAAGATAAAATATTAAAATTGACTTATAATAAAAAATCCCGCCTAGGTCCCCTAGGTCCGCATTTTAGAACATTGGCCTTGAGGGGTAGTTTTGTGTCTGATCTTTGTAGAATTGGAGAGACGCCTTCTTAGTGTTTTCTTTTCATTTCCTCTTGTCTGTGTTACTCGGACTCGGGTGCAGGTGTCGGATGCGGGTACGAATCTAAGTGTCGGATACGTGAAGTCAAAAAATAGATGATACGCGGATATGGAACCAAATTTGGACACGGGTGCGGGGATACGGTATGTTATGATTTTTTAATAATAATGTTTATACTATCCAAATTCTTATAGACATGTATTTATCATGAAACTTTAGGGATTGAAGTGCAAAAATATAAAGAAACAGTGGAAGAATTGAAACTACTGAAACTTTAGGGGCTAAAATGAAAGAAAACAAAAGTATATGGACTAATATGTAATTTTTCAAGGGCTATTTTGAACTTTCAGAAAACCTTAGGAACTTAATTAAAAAATTATAAAAACTATGGGGTACCTAACAATAATTTTGCAAGGATATTTTAAATCCCAGATCTGATCAACAGACCAAACCCAACCAAACTCGTTGTAGCGCAGAGAAGAAGAAGGAAACAAGCGACTGGTAAGTTCTCACTCCTTTTTCTTCCTCCGTTCTTTCCTCTTTCTTCTTCCTCCTCCTTTCTCGTCTCATCTTCTTCTCTGATAAACAGTCGTATCCGGATTCTGTGGCAGTATCGTATCTCATACGGATCCCACACCCGTACCAGCGTCGTGTTATGTCGACACGGGTACTACGCCAAAAATGGCGAGTCCGAGTAAGACAGCCTCTTGTAATAGGGTAGTGGAATCCTTTCCTTGTAGTCTCTCTCTTTTTCTTTTTTTTTGTTTTATCCCTGTAGTATCTCGTATCTTCTAATAAAACTTCTTTTATCCCAAAAGAAAAAAAAATCCATGAGCTTTGCTAGCACAAAGAAAAGCTACAATTTATGAACTAGTTACCCTAAAGAAAGCAGTTCTGCACAATACTCTAGCTTTCTTGATCAAAAAACTACAAATGTGTAAAAACAAAACAAGTGTTGCATTGTTAAGCAATTTTATCTATAAAGAAAACAGGCGATTTGGGGTAAAGATCGAGGTTAAGAAGTCAATGCCAAGTGTGCTATAAATGTAGAGGTGGCCTATCCTAGAATTTTGGCATGATATACTACATAATACTTAGCTACAAAGTTAATATACTCCTATATTTTTTACTGATAGGTTAGATTCAAAGTTTATATTACTTGATAAAATCTAAATATACAATAATCAATCTGTTCCAAGAAGAAATTAACGAATTTCTGAAAACAGAGAAGAAGGATATGAATGTCCACATAAACGAATGCAAACCATAGATTTATGTCCATGGATGGTCAATGGAAAACTAGCGAGAAGATAGAAAAGAATATACTCCCTCCTTCCCACATTATTTGAAAATATAATATTACAAATATATTTTTTTGCACGTCTTAAAATTTGTGCCGCACACTAAAAAAAGAGTTGTAAATAATGTGGGACAGAGGGAGTATTCTTTTTTCTCACTGTAAGACAAGTAAAACTTATGGCTATACAAATTGCAGAATTTAACAATTCATCAACTATACAATACCATAATACAAGTAAATAACTCAAATAGTAAAATTTAACAATATGATAGTCATGCAAACAGATGCAAAAAAAAACATATATGATAAACTTCCTCACCTCTTCTAACCCCGAGTTGATCCAAAAAGGGCTCAGACTGCCTAACCAAATATGCCAAAAGTTCTGGCAAGTCCAGAGGCAGAACTTCCTAAGTCAGATGTACAATAAAGAAACAATTTAGCATACTTGATCTTGTACCATACTGAAATATAGGTTGTAAATTAATTATATCCATTTTATTTCCATATAATCAAATTTCAACTACATAGGGAGATAGATAGTTATTTCTATAGGATGGAATAAAATATGAACCGCATATTGGGCGTTCACAAGCACCAGATCTTAAAACGTTTATCACCAACACGAGCTACTCAGAAGATAAACCCCCAACATGGATAGCAACGCATCACATAGATGTTAGTGTCCATAACAAAAAACTAATACCATTCAGTTGTTAGCCTAATCAACCTTCAATATAAACAAAAACTACCAAGTACTACAACTTTCAATATTTTATTTTTCATTCCTTTTCTCCTAAAACCTCTCCAGCAAACAAAGAGAAGTTATGTTCTAAAAGTTGTAATAAGAATCAAGCACTCCGAAAAAAGAAAACACAAAAGAAGGATTATATGGGTTAGAGACGCACCTTTGCTTCATTTGGCTCCTTGTATATTGATTTCTGAAAAATAAGTAAGAATAAAAAATTAAATTGTCATCTTATGGCCATGTTTTAACTCATGCAATTTATTATATTTTGCATGGAAACCACTTCAGTAGACTAAAAATGATGCATATACCAATGACGAGATTTTAAATATTAGAAAACAAGAGTTATCATGAAAGAAAAATGGTAATGGTAATGGAACTGGGATTGATGATAGGGGAAGTTGTTAGCATCAAGTTAACTTTGGCAATAAAATAAAAGGCCGGGAGGTGATCTCTTTCTATGTGTATTGGTCAACTGACCAACTTATCATCAAGTTAAATTCATGGTAACCGAATCCGATGACAGGGCAGTTAGCTACAGGAAGGGTGACAGACTGGTAATGCCAGTTATTTAAAAACTCTTCTTCTTTTTTCCCCTTCTCCTTTCGCAACTTTTACAATGACAGGAATAGAAAAACTGATGTTAATTGTGAAGAAAAAATTCAATTTTCCCAACCGATTACAAATTGAGACTAACGAGTAAAAAAATTGAAACCGGATAACGTACCAAACTAGATTTCAATTTCTCAACGAACTCGCTATTCTTGAACCCTCCAAAAATCTCCGACGACGAATTCCTCTGCTCGAACTCCCGCAACCGCAACTTTATTGTCTTAATTGGCTCCCAATCACTAAGAAGCCCTTCGTCATTTTCTCTCTCCTCCCTAAACCTCGCTCTTATCCCCCGCCGAAACCTGTCCCTCTCTTCAAAATCCTCTACTTCCGACACAATCGCGTTCTTAATCGCGGACAAATCGATCCGGAGCCTCGACCTAGGGCTCCATTTCTCCAAAACCCTGCGGCTGAAGTCAGGCGACGAGTAGGCGCGGCGAAACTCAGTGAATTTCGGTTGTAAACGCTTGACAAAGTCAATTTCGCCCGGAGAGGAAGCGGCGGAGATCGAGGGAACGGAGAAGGTGGATCTGGAGGCATAGGTGAGGAAGTTTTCCAGCTCTCGGTCGAACGAGGAGGCAAGGGTTTTGAAGGAATTTGCTCTGTCTTTCATCAATTGGAGATCAGCATCGGCTGAATCTTTGACTTCTCTCCAGCCCTTTGAGATGAAAGAGAGAGCCTTTTCCGCCGTGACGATGGAGCTTGAAGACGACGACGCCGTATTCATGGTTGTGGAAATCGAGGTTTCTAGAGTTTTGGAGCGTGAGGGTTTTGAGTTGAGAAAAGATGGGAGAGTGTATATGAGGTGCTTGTGGAAGGGAGATGACGAAGCAGAGGAGGGAAAGTATGAGGAAGAAAAGGGCTGAGAAATTAACGGCTGGGAATTTGTAAATTTGTTGTTTTTCGATATTTTTAATGGAACTGCGGGAAACACGTGGATAACACAGCCGAAAGATTCACAAGATGTGACCTGGATGTCTTGCTGACATGGCGGATTGTGTCACGTGAATTTGCTTATTAAGCGTGTCCATGTTAACTGATTACGTTATAAAACGTTTAGACTGGGCAAAGATGGCCCACCCCCGCGGGCCGTGCCGGCCTGTCAGCTCTTTTTTGGTCCTGCCCGTTTTTATCCAGGCCCGCGGGCGTCTGGCCCGTCCAAGTGGCCCGTGAATTTTGTTTATTTTTTTTTAAAAATAAAATGTTACTGCTTGAACACAAGACTTGTAAGTAAATAAATAAGAGTTCAAACCAACTAAGCTACACCAACTATTTGTTTTTAATGAAATCTTCAATATATTTTAACTATAATTGAAAATTATAATTAATATATGTAATTAACGTAGGTAATTAATTAATAATACTAATTTATAATACTATTAAAATTTTAATTGATTGAGATATGTAGTTAATAATTTCAAAGTATAAAACTATTAAACTAACAATTATTAGTTTAAGTTAGATAATATAATTATAAAAAATTAAAATTATCTATATATTAGTATTAATTACACTATTTATTATTTTTAAAAGTTAAATAAATTATACAAATTTTAAAGAATCAAATTTGATTATATACTTTGAATTACTAGCAATATATAATCCGAAACAACCACTAATTTTTTAGATTGCAAGTCCAAAATCTGTACACAATAATATAGATAATTGTATCCCTTAATTATGCAATCCCCCTACTTATTTTAGTACATTTGGAAAGAAAATCAATCATTATCCCTTAATTATGCATTCCCCCTACAAAATTGAAAAGTAAATCAATCATTATCTTAAATCATGCCTTTAGAATAATATCTAAAATTATAATACTATTAAAATTTTAATTGATTGAGATATGTAGTTAATTTAAGTAATTAGAATAATTGTTTATTATAAATTATTTTATTATTTTTAATATTTATTATTATTACTATTTTTGGTGTAACAAAATTTTGCAAAAAAAAATAGGCGAGGAAGCCCGCGGGCCGGGCCGGCCCAACCCGGGCCTCATATTTTTAGCCCGCCAAAATTCGGGCCTTTTTATGCCGGCCCGTTTTTAGCCAGCCCGACCCGGGCCCGCCAACCCGTTTGCCACATCTAAAAACGTTATAAAACGAGTAATGCTACACACACCGGTTTATTGGACAGCAGGACAGGTGCTGTGACGCCCCCAAAATTAAGTATACATCACCCATCTTGGGTCGTCAGATACATGGTACAAAATACAAATACAACTTACTAATACAACTGTCGTGTACAATACGACAAAACATAAACTGTGAGTTTGAATACAAATATTATCTTCTAGAGAGTATTCATACTCAAAAGGAGTCCTCATTACATTTATTAACACACCATTACATAGAATAGTGAGGACTACTAACTAAAACTATCATTCGGACCATCACTCCGTTTCCCGACTTGCCCCAGCTACGTTCTCAGTTCCTGAAGAGAACAGTGAAAGAAAGGGTGAGCTCAACTAGCCCAGTAAGAAATATTATGACTAAGATAATGCAGAATAAATTATCATTAGCCTTTAACAATGTTAAACTGATAAAATATAATAGACATCAAGTTTAACTGCAGCGGAACAAGCAATCCATTAAAAGAGTCAAGTAGAAAATAAACTCTACTATCTTTTATGATTTAAAAGGTTTTTCAACACTGTGATCGCTGGGACTCAGCTTAATAAAATAATCCACATCATCGAATCACCCCTGCACTACGGCCAAGGATATTCGTGTATTCATTAATGGTCATGATCATGCCAACAACTGTCCATCAATGCACTACGGGCCAATGAGGATTTTTACCACATCATTTGTAACATTACGGTCATGATTATACCGAATAATCCCTGGTCATAATCATACCAAGTTCATCTATGCACTACAGGCCACAGATGACTTTCAACATTTTATAAACACGAGGATGATGACAATGATATAAGAATTCAATAAAACAAGTTCAAGAATTAATTTATCCAAGAATTAACAACGTCCAAATTGTCAACATGATACTGTTTTGTGGAGTAAAATTCAAGAATGCTTAGAAGAATATTTTCATGAAAAGATACTGGATGAAACGTAATTATCAAGGATATTCCATAAATTTCATGGAGTATAGAAGTCAAAACTTAACCAACTGAGTATAATAAAGAATGGAATAACAAAAAAAATCACCATGCATGCGATAGACCGCATAGACAGGTTATTCCAACAGAATAATAAATAATGGAACCAGGTCAGGCGTAAACGCACAGACAGGATATTCCGACAGAATAATAAATAATGGAACCAGGTCCGGCGTAAACGCACAGACAGGATATTCCGACAGAATAATAAATAATGGAATCAGGTCCGGTGTAAAACACACAGACAGGATATTCCGATAGAATAATAAATAATGGAACCAGGTCCGGTGTAAAACACACAGACAGGATGTTCCAACAGAATAATAAAAGAATGCCACCAAGTATAGGGTAGACCGCGTATGCAGGTTATTCCAACAGAATAATAAAGAAATAGAATAACAGAAGTTCTCTTCTTGAATACAAAAGAATAATATCCCTTACCGTTTTAAAGACGAGCTGGAATAAAGAAGTAGTTAAGTAGCAGAATACTCTTCTTCTCTCTCTCTATAGTGTAACGACCCCAAAATAGGTTCATTCCATCCAACCTATTCTGAGTCGCCAAATACATGGTACAGAAAACAACTACAACTTTATTACAACAATTGTCGTGCAAAATACAACAACACATATACTGTGAGTTTGGATACAAATATATACCAAATGTGACTCATGTTCCAACCGTGGACATCACCTCACAATAACACCTTACATAAAGGTATAGTCAAAAACTGTTTTAGAAATTAGAATCTTTGGGAAGTGCTCAAGGAAACCTTCGTACATGGGAGGCCACGCGTCTAGGTTATGATAGATATCATATGGCCACAAAATTATCCTTGGTTGACCCAATAGACCCCAAAGAAAAACGAGAAGATTACTATCATATTCTTCCCAATGGTGAGTCTTCTCTTGACATATCATTATCTCTACTGTCTCTAATTGAGAATTATACTTTAAACAAACACCAAGATTATATAGGTAGTGCTCGTATATATACTCAGCAAGTGGATGAGCACATCCCTGTCTTATGATGACACGAGGTTGTATGTCGTTAGACATCTTGTATGATAGTGGCAAACCACCCTTCCAACGTTGGGTACACCTTACCCTATTGGATTCACCAAATATAACTACTAAATGAACTTTTCTATACTGCTTCGGGAGAACATCCACAGCTAGAGACCACTGTTCTATTTCCCCGTTACCCTCGCTCGACCCAGCTACACTCTTATTACCTGAAAGGAATTGTGAAGCAAAAGGGTGAGCACAACTAGCCCAGTAAAGAATATCATGACTAAAGATAATTAAATTATCAGTAGCCTTCATCAATAATAAATCAGAGATTTAGAACATATGGTAAATGATAAAAATTTCAACCATAGTTGCAGCGGAACGAGCAATCCATTAGAAGAGTCAAATAGACTATAAAGTCTATTATCTTCTCCATGTTAAAAATCCATCAACAATGTTTTATCCCTGTAACATCAATCAACAGTTCCTTTCCACAATCATATGAATAACTCATAATCATAATTGTGATTCTAAATTTTTCTTCGCACCCAGGACGAAGAATATTTTCATCACATGTCTTTACCTGAAACATCAAAGATCATGGTTATACCAAATCACAGTTCCTGTTCATAATCATACTAATAAATCTATCTTTGCACTACGACCAAAGATATTCAACAACAGTTTATCTTTGCACTACGGGCCAAAGATATTCATCAACAGACCATCTTTGCACTACAGGCCAAAGATATTCATCTACAATTCATCTTTGCACTACAGGCCAAAGATATTCCTCAACCGTTCATCTTTGCATTACTGGCCAAAGATATTCAACAACAGGTCATCTTTGCACTACGGGCCAAAGATATTCATCTACAATTCATCTTTGCACTACAGGCCAAAGATATTCCTCAACAATTCATATTTGCACTACATGCCAAATATATTAATACCTCAAAGAATATATAATCATTTAAGAATTTATATAAACAATAATTATAACCATGTTGATCATTTCACCTTTGCACTTAAGCTAAAGATATTCAATTATAAATTCAATGGTCATGATCATACCAGTCAACAATTCAACTTTGCACTACTGGCCAAAGAGAACCCATAGTCATGATCATACCAATAATTTACCCATCTTTACACTCAAGCGAAAGAGAATTTTAACTTCAAGGTTATAAAAATGTTATATATGATTATAAAAATAATATGGTCAAAACATGGATTTAATTTCAAGAGCAATATTCATAAATCAACTATAATTTGGTTAGAAAAAGAAACTAATTTTGTCGTGAATAGTAACTCATGAATAGTAACCTCGACTCAAAAAGATAGAAATTCCACAATAAAATCTATACCAATATTTCGGTATAATGATATTGAAAGAATAACATTTCTTAAGCTTATAAACAATTTATTTAAATTGTTTACACTTTACTAATTAATGCATTTAATCATCATAAAATGTCAACTCTTAAGATTTCATCATCAATAGCCAAAACCCTCATCAAAAATCTGCATATACCTCATATAGGATTCTCAAGCCATAAAATCCCATTTTCCAATTTTCTTTCCTCACAAAACATATTTAATTCATTTACTCATAACTAGACCATTTTCATAAAAAATACCAAATCAGTTCCAAAAATATTTTTTTTCTGGGATTTAGCATAATATAGTCCCATAGTGAACATATATTTTTCTCAGAATTTTTAAAAGTCATTTACTATTTTTCATATGGCCAAAATAGCCAAATATTTAAACATTTATCAAAAATTGTACTTTTGTCTAAAAATTCTGAAATTTACAGAGTATACTTCTATCATATACATGTACTTCCAATAAAAATTTCATCAATTTTGGAGTTAACCACAAGGAATTATAAGCTGTTACTTTTAAAATAGTCTTTTCTCATAAAATTCATAACTCTCAATCTATACATCCAAAAATCACCATTTTTGGACACAATCAAGAAAACTCATCAAAATATCATTTCAAATTTTTCCAGAATTTTTGAAGATCAGAAAAATTACGAAACTGAAAATCATAACAACCCTTAAAATCCCTTAATATCCCTTACTATCCCTTACCTCAAAAGAGCAGTACTTCTGATCGGTATAAGGCTGAAGGAAACTTGCACTGATGAATAGCAACTCACCAAGTATTTAAATACTCACAAAATACACTCAATAATCTAGAGAGAGAAAGAGAGAAAGCTTATGTTTCTGGTGTGATTTTCAATTCTAACTTAGCCCTCTATTTATAGGAAAATTTTGGTAGGTTTGACCTGCAACCTGATGGCTTTACCTGCTACTATTCCCACCCACCACATTTGAAATATAATTCAGCACATTTCTTCACCAACCACAAGTGGGGCCCACCAATTCTAGAATTTTCCACCAAAATGATAAACTCCGAAAATTCAACAATTTCTGAACCAGTCATCTCGTAAAATTCATAACAAATCATACATTCATTTTTAACGGTTCAAAATTTGTGGACATATACTCAACTTATATATGTATAACATATCCAAATATTACTACGATCCAACGGTCGGATTAAAAATTATAACCTCCTCAAAATATCTCAAAAACCCTGATTTTTAATACCTCCATTCCGACAAAAATACTGATAAAAACCTCAACATTAACTCCTTCATTTTAACCACAAAAATATATCCCTCATTTATATCCACATAAAATAAATATTTTCTTATCATATAAATCAATAATTAATTATTCACAAATAATATTATAGAATCACATTTATGACAACCAGGCCGTTCCCAGGAAAGAGGGGGCTTTCCAATAAGGATTTCTCCTTACTAGCGCGCAATTAGATGACCAAACCTCTCCTTAGACAGAACTTTCTAGACATTGCCAATAATGCTATCTAATAATACTATTCAAATAATATGAATTATTGATCTGATAATGGAAAATACTGTGCAGCAACAATTATTGAACAACAATAATATAAAATTTTAACGTAGCAATTATTGAATCAATAAAATAAAATATTGAACAGTAATTACTGTAACAATTATTGAGTAGTGCCTTCTTACGTAAGAATCAATAATTTTAAAGATACTGTGCAATACCGTGTGCTACTGTGCAATAACGCGTATTACTGTATTTTAACCACCGGGTATTTCAACAGTATTAACGATAACAACTACGCCGTTATTTGTAAAAACTCAAATTTGTCGTTTTTCTTCACCCGACAGTTATTCGTTATGGGGCCCACAAATAGCTGCGCCGTCGTACGAATATTCTCCGACAGAAAAAATATTCCACGACCAAACGAATATTCCCCGACAACAATGATTATTTTATAACCACTTGCTTATTTTGAAAAAAAATTCATATTTCACCCATAACTTTAAACTTTTATCAATTTAACCATTTACTGACTAGTAATTATAAGAAAAATTGAATACTTTTATTTCATAAAATTCGGGGTCTTACAATCTCCCCTCCTTATGAAATTTCGTCCCCGAAATTTACGTACCTGGTATTTCGAAGAGTTGAGAATACCTTGCTTCCATTTCAGATTCTATCTCTCAGATCATCATGATTTCTCCATTGCTCATCTCCCATGATAACTTCATTTGGGTTTCTCATTTGTTGGGAAGTCATGACAACCGCCATCCCTCGAACTACTCGGCTTTGACTTGTCTGGAGCAGCATTTGGCGTCATCATTACCGTTGGAATATACCTTTCTATAGGACATATTCCTCCCTCAACTGCCTCTTCGTACTCCTCATTCATGATCTGAATCATCAATCTTCGATCCATATCGGATTCAGGTTGACCGCTATGTACAGGGTAATTCAAAACTCGATGTTGGGTTCTCCCAATTGCTTTCCAAAAAGAGAAATTCATATCATCTATTTTAGCCTTCTTAGATCGAACATCTCTTTCCACAATATCCACGTGTCGTGCGGCTTTTGCCCATGCATCACTTATTCTCACTCGTTCAATTTTTTCTTCTTTCAGCTCAGATTCCATTTTTATCATCTTATACTCTGCCAAAGAATGCTTCTGTTCAAGCATCACATATCGGGTAACACAAGCTTGAATTGTTGCATCCTTTTGTTCCACGACCGCCTGTCGTTCTTCTGCCTGCTCTTCTAACTCATGAATACGATTTTGAAATTCTACATTTTGATCATATAATACCTCTAATAAACTCTCTTCTGGTACTTCTTCTTCCTCTTCTTCCTCAGTCTCAGCTGTTACCTCTGCGACTATCTCGGGTGCAACTATCAATTCTTCACTCACCACATAGATATCTCTAATTCCTTCTTCGTCTGACATCACATTATCATGGTTAGTGATTAGAGGTATCCTCACAGTCTCATTCACTCCATTGTTAGCATTCTCAGCTGCCATTCTCAAATACTGCCATAAAATAAGGGTTAATTAAACAAATTAACATATCACATAATATCCCAATATTATGACTAACCAACAAATAAGCTTAGGTAGGACACACTAGCGAAGGATTTACGCATCTCTCCCCTCCTAGTTATATTCCCCGATCTCCACCAGAGATCATATCCCTAAGCTCTGATACCAACTGTAACGACCCCAAAATAGGTTCATTCCATCCAACCTATTCTGAGTCGCCAAATACATGGTACAGAAAACAACTACAACTTTATTACAACAATTGTCGTGCAAAATACAACAACACATATACTGTGAGTTTGGATACAAATATATACCAAATGTGACTCATGTTCCAACCGTGGACATCACCTCACAATAACACCTTACATAAAGGTATAGTCAAAAACTGTTTTAGAAATTAGAATCTTTGGGAAGTGCTCAAGGAAACCTTCGTACATGGGAGGCCACGCGTCTAGGTTATGATAGATATCATATGGCCACAAAATTATCCTTGGTTGACCCAATAGACCCCAAAGAAAAACGAGAAGATTACTATCATATTCTTCCCAATGGTGAGTCTTCTCTTGACATATCATTATCTCTACTGTCTCTAATTGAGAATTATACTTTAAACAAACACCAAGATTATATAGGTAGTGCTCGTATATATACTCAGCAAGTGGATGAGCACATCCCTGTCTTATGATGACACGAGGTTGTATGTCGTTAGACATCTTGTATGATAGTGGCAAACCACCCTTCCAACGTTGGGTACACCTTACCCTATTGGATTCACCAAATATAACTACTAAATGAACTTTTCTATACTGCTTCGGGAGAACATCCACAGCTAGAGACCACTGTTCTATTTCTCCGTTACCCTCGCTCGACCCAGCTACACTCTTATTACCTGAAAGGAATTGTGAAGCAAAAGGGTGAGCACAACTAGCCCAGTAAAGAATATCATGACTAAAGATAATTAAATTATCAGTAGCCTTCATCAATAATAAATCAGAGATTTAGAACATATGGTAAATGATAAAAATTTCAACCATAGTTGCAGCGGAACGAGCAATCCATTAGAAGAGTCAAATAGACTATAAAGTCTATTATCTTCTCCATGTTAAAAATCCATCAACAATGTTTTATCCCTGTAACATCAATCAACAGTTCCTTTCCACAATCATATGAATAACTCATAATCATAATTGTGATTCTAAATTTTTCTTCGCACCCAGGACGAAGAATATTTTCATCACATGTCTTTACCTGAAACATCAAAGATCATGGTTATACCAAATCACAGTTCCTGTTCATAATCATACTAATAAATCTATCTTTGCACTACGACCAAAGATATTCAACAACAGTTTATCTTTGCACTACGGGCCAAAGATATTCATCAACAGACCATCTTTGCACTACAGGCCAAAGATATTCATCTACAATTCATCTTTGCACTACAGGCCAAAGATATTCCTCAACCGTTCATCTTTGCATTACTGGCCAAAGATATTCAACAACAGGTCATCTTTGCACTACGGGCCAAAGATATTCATCTACAATTCATCTTTGCACTACAGGCCAAAGATATTCCTCAACAATTCATATTTGCACTACATGCCAAATATATTAATACCTCAAAGAATATATAATCATTTAAGAATTTATATAAACAATAATTATAACCATGTTGATCATTTCACCTTTGCACTTAAGCTAAAGATATTCAATTATAAATTCAATGGTCATGATCATACCAGTCAACAATTCAACTTTGCACTACTGGCCAAAGAGAACCCATAGTCATGATCATACCAATAATTTACCCATCTTTACACTCAAGCGAAAGAGAATTTTAACTTCAAGGTTATAAAAATGTTATATATGATTATAAAAATAATATGGTCAAAACATGGATTTAATTTCAAGAGCAATATTCATAAATCAACTATAATTTGGTTAGAAAAAGAAACTAATTTTGTCGTGAATAGTAACTCATGAATAGTAACCTCGACTCAAAAAGATAGAAATTCCACAATAAAATCTATACCAATATTTCGGTATAATGATATTGAAAGAATAACATTTCTTAAGCTTATAAACAATTTATTTAAATTGTTTACACTTTACTAATTAATGCATTTAATCATCATAAAATGTCAACTCTTAAGATTTCATCATCAATAGCCAAAACCCTCATCAAAAATCTGCATATACCTCATATAGGATTCTCAAGCCATAAAATCCTATTTTCCAATTTTCTTTCCTCACAAAACATATTTAATTCATTTACTCATAACTAGACCATTTTCATAAAAAATACCAAATCAGTTCCAAAAATATTTTTTTTCTGGGATTTAGCATAATATAGTCCCATAGTGAACATATATTTTTCTCAGAATTTTTAAAAGTCATTTACTATTTTTCATATGGCCAAAATAGCCGAATATTTAAACATTTATCAAAAATTGTACTTTTGTCTAAAAATTCTGAAATTTACAGAGTATACTTCTATCATATACATGTACTTCCAATAAAAATTTCATCAATTTTGGAGTTAACCACAAGGAATTATAAGCTGTTACTTTTAAAATAGTCTTTTCTCATAAAATTCATAACTCTCAATCTATACATCCAAAAATCACCATTTTTGGACACAATCAAGAAAACTCATCAAAATATCATTTCAAATTTTTCCAGAATTTTTGAAGATCAGAAAAATTACGAAACTGAAAATCATAACAACCCTTAAAATCCCTTAATATCCCTTACTATCCCTTACCTCAAAAGAGCAGTACTTCTGATCGGTATAAGGCTGAAGGAAACTTGCACTGATGAATAGCAACTCACCAAGTATCTAAATACTCACAAAATACACTCAATAATCTAGAGAGAGAAAGAGAGAAAGCTTATGTTTCTGGTGTGATTTTCAATTCTAACTTAGCCCTCTATTTATAGGAAAATTTTGGTAGGTTTGACCTGCAACCTGATGGCTTTACCTGCTACTATTCCCACCCACCACATTTGAAATATAATTCAGCACATTTCTTCACCAACCACAAGTGGGGCCCACCAATTCTAGAATTTTCCACCAAAATGATAAACTCCGAAAATTCAACAATTTCTGAACCAGTCATCTCGTAAAATTCATAACAAATCATACATTCATTTTTAACGGTTCAAAATTTGTGGACATATACTCAACTTATATATGTATAACATATCCAAATATTACTACGATCCAACGGTCGGATTAAAAATTATAACCCCCGCAAAATATCTCAAAAACCCTGATTTTTAATACCTCCATTCCGACAAAAATACTGATAAAAACCTCAACATTAACTCCTTCATTTTAACCACAAAAATATATCCCTCATTTATATCCACATAAAATAAATATTTTCTTATCTCAATAATTAATTATTCACAAATAATATTACAGAATCACATTTATGACAACCAGGCCGTTCCCAGGAAAGAGGGGGCTTTCCAATAAGGATTTCTCCTTACTAGCGCGCAATTAGATGACCAAACCTCTCCTTAGACAGAACTTTCTAGACATTGCCAATAATGCTATCTAATAATACTATTCAAATAATATGAATTATTGATCTGATAATGGAAAATACTGTGCAGCAACAATTATTGAACAACAATAATATAAAATTTCAACGTAGCAATTATTGAATCAATAAAATAAAATATTGAACAGTAATTACTGTAACAATTATTGAGTAGTGCCTTCTTACGTAAGAATCAATAATTTTAAAGATACTGTGCAATACCGTGTGCTACTGTGCAATAACGCGTATTACTGTATTTTAACCACCGGGTATTTCAACAGTATTAACGATAACAACTACGCCGTTATTTGTAAAAACTCAAATTTATCGTTTTTCTTCACCCGACAGTTATTCGTTATGGGGCCCACAAATAGCTGCGCCGTCATACGAATATTCTCCGACAGAAAGAATATTCCACGACCAAACGAATATTCCCCGACAACAATGATTATTTTATAACCACTTGCTTATTTTGAAAAAAAATTCATATTTCACCCATAACTTTAAACTTTTATCAATTTAACCATTTACTGACTAGTAATTATAAGAAAAATTGAATACTTTTATTTCATAAAATTCGGGGTCTTACATATAGTTTCTCTCTATAGTTTCTCTCTCTAGAGTTCAGTGAATTCGTAAGAAATAATGAAGGAATGAGCTGCTATTTATAGAAAAATAGAATGCATAGTAACTAATCCATGAACGGTCCAGATTGATTACTTTAATCTGACGGTCCATATTTAAAGAAAAATCTTTTAAATAAAATATAATATATTCTATTTATAGAATAACTTTAATAAAGTATTCTGTTTTATATAAAAAGATGTTTCTGTTTTATTACGTTAATAATACGAATAAAACAAAACGTCATTATCGCTAAATAATTCATATTATTAACTGACAATAATTGAATCAAACTGAGTGACTTCTCACATAAGCATTAATAATCAATACCGTGTGCTACTATGCAACCACACGTATTATTGTACTTTTACTACCGAGTAGTTCAACAGTATCAATGGTAAAACTTCCGCCGTTATTTTTAATAAAATATTTTTGTCGTTTTCTCAATCCGATAATAATTCTGTTGTGGGGTCCACCAATGATTGTGCCGTTGTACGAATATTCCCTATTAAAACGAATATTCCCCGACCAATCGAATATTATATAACAACTTGCGTACTTTGCAAAATTTATAAATATTACCCACAACTATAACATTATATCAAATTAACTCCATAATATTCAAAAAATATTTATAGAAAATTCATCTTTATTTATAAAAGTTGGGGTCTTACAACCTCCCCTTCTTATGAAATTTCGCCCTCGAAATTAGGGTACGTACCTGGTATGTCGAAGAGGTAAGGATACCTTGATTTCATTTCTGATTCTAACTCCCAAGTCATTTCCTCAACATCGTGGTTTCTCCACAAAACTTTAACTTGAGGTATAACCTTGGAGCGTAGAATATGTTCCTTCTTATCCAAGATTTGAACAGGAACTTCTTCATACGTCAAATCCTCCGCTATTTCGTCCGGTTCTAACTCAATAATGTGGTTCGGGTCTTCCACATATTTGCGTAACATGGATATGTGGAAAACGTTATGAACACGAGACATACTTGGCGGTAAAGCGAGTCTATAAGCCACAGTTCCTACTCGATCGAGGATTAAAAATGGACCGATGAATCGAGGATTTAGCTTTCCTCTCTTTCCAAATCTCGTAACTCCTTTCCATGGAGCAACACGTAAGAACACATGATCTCCTACATCAAATTCCACGTCCTTTCGATGAAGATCAGCATAACTCTTTTGTCGATCTTGTGAGGTTTTTATACGTTGTCGGATCGTTTGAATCTTTTCTGTAGTCATACGTACCAACTCCGGTCCCAACAACGTTGCTTCACCCACCTCATCCCAGCATACTGGAGAACGACATTTTCTTCCATACAATGCTTCGAATGGAGCCATGCCAATACTTGCTTGATAACTGTTGTTGTAGGAAAACTCCACCAATGGTAAGAACTTGTCCCAACTTCCCTTGAAGTCAAAGACACAGAGTCTTAATAGATCTTCAAGAGTTTGAATAGTCCTCTCTGATTGTCCGTCCGTCTGAGGATGATATGCTGAACTAAATCGTAAATCCGTGCCCATAGCTTTTTGTAAACTAACCCAAAATCGTGAAGTGAATCTTGGGTCTCGGTCAGAAACTATGGATACTGGCATACCATGCAGTCTTACAATCTCGTTTATGTACATACGAGCAAGACGTTCAAGTGTATAAGTTTCTCGTATCGGTAAGAAATGAGCAGACTTGGTCAATCTATCAACAATGACCCAAATCGCATCAATACCTTGAGAAACCCTAGGAAGACCGGTAACGAAATCCATGGTAATGTGCTCCCACTTCCATTCTGGAATTTCAAGTGGTTGCAATGGACCTTTTGGTACTTGATGCTCCGCTTTGACTCGTTGACAAGTTAGACACCTTGAGATAAACAACGCTATCTCTCTCTTCATATTGCTCCACCAAAATGTATGACGAAGATCATGATACATTTTGGTACTTCCAGGATGGATTGCAAACGGTGTGTTGTGCGCCTCCATCATGATTTCATACTTTAAATCAGGGTTGTTAGGAACACAAAGTCTGGAGTTGACTCGAAGTATTCCTTCTTCATCGATTCTTGCTTCCGGCATAGCACCTTCTTGCACTTTCTTCCTCATACGCATCAGCTCCAGGTCTGTAGCTTGAGCAGCTTTAACTTTATCGATTAAAGTCGGTTCTACTCGTATATTCGCCATCATCACATGGGTCCCTGGAGTCTTTAACTCTATCTCCATCCTTTGCAAATCACACAAAATGGGCCTTTGTGTTGACAATATCGCACTCGTACTTGCATATGATCTTCTACTCAATGCGTCAGCTACCACGTTCGCTTTTTCAGGATGGTATTGAATGGTATGATCATAATCTTTCAACAGTTCAAGCCAACGTCGTTGTCGCATGTTGAGTTCCTTTTGAGTGAAGAAATATTTGAGGCTTTTATGATCCGTAAAGATCTCCACCTTCTCCCCATACAAGTAATGCCTCCAAATTTTAAGTGCAAAGACAACAGCTGCCAACTCTAGATCATGAGTAGGATAATTCCTCTCATATTCCTTGAGTTGTCTTGATGCATAGGCTATGACTTTTTCATGTTGCATGAGAACACATCCCAACCCTTTGCTCGAAGCATCACTGTAGATGACAAATCCCTCCGAGCCAGATGGTATTGTTAGAACAGGTGCTGAAATGAGTCTCCTCTTGAGTTCTTGAAAACTCTGCTCACATTCTTCGCTCCAACCGAACTTTGTATCTTTCCGAGTCAGCTGAGTTAATGGAGTAGCGATTCGAGAAAATCCTTCCACGAATCTCCGATAATAACCAGCTAAACCAAGAAAGCTACGTACTCGGTCACTGATTTAGGTTGCTCCCAGCTTTGAATAGCTTCAATCTTTGCCGGGTCAACCGATATTCCACGACTTGATACTACGTGCCCAAGGAATGCTACCTCTTCCAGCCAGAACTCGCATTTCTTCAACTTGGCATAAAGTTTGTATTCACGAAGCTTTTGGAGTACCACCTCAAGTGTTGCTCATGATCTTCACGGCTTTTGGAATAAACAAGGATGTCATCGATAAAGACGACCACAAAGTGATCCAAATATTCCTTGAATACCCTGTTCATCATATCCATGAAGGCAGCAGGAGCATTAGTCAATCCAAAAGACATAACTAAGAATTCATAATGCCCATACCGAGTTCTGAAGGCAATCTTTGGAATATCCTCAGTTCTAACCTTCAGCTGATGATATCCAGAACGAAGATCGATCTTTGAAAAGAATTGTGCTCCTTGCAACTGGTCAAACAGGTCATCAATACGTGGCAATGGGTACCTATTTTTGATGGTGACATGATTCAACTCCCGATAATCAATACAAAGTCGCATACTTCCATCTTTCTTCTTCACGAATAGAACAGGAGCACCCCAAGGAGAAGTACTAGGACGAATAAAGCCAATGTCTAACAATTCCTGCAGTTGAATCTTTAACTCCTGAAGTTCAATAGGAGCCATTCGATATGGGGCTTTGGAAATGGGTTTTGTACCGGGTTCAAGGTCGATACAAAATTCAATTTCACGCTCTGGGGGTAGGCCAGGAAGTTCTTCAGGGAATACGTCAGGGAATTTATTAACAATAGAAATATCATTCAAAACTGACGTATTTTTGTTTAGATCCGTGACATGAGCTAAGAAAGCTTGACATCCGTTTTTCAATAAACGAATAGCTTTATGGCTTGAGATGACAGCGATTGATTTTAATGGTTTGGTTGCTTGAATTCGCATAATAGGTCGATTAGGAATATGAAAGCTAACAACCTTACGAAAACAATCAATTTTTGCATGATGAGTAGTTAACCAATCAATCCCTAGAATCACGTCAAATGCAAGTATTTTTAATGAAATAAGATCGACAGGTAATGTGTGGGTACCAACTTGAACCAAACAAGACTTATAAACCGTGGATGTAATGAAGGTTTCTCCCAATGGAGTTTCAACTGCTAAGTCAAAGTCTAATTTCTCCGGAATCAAATTTAATCGATGAGCGCAAGTAGGAGAAATAAAAGAATGGGTAGAACCGGTATCAAATAAAGTATAGACTTCGTTAGAGTTTATGATAAGCTTACCCGTGATGACCTCATTCGGGTTCCTTGCTTTCTGGGAGTTCACAACAAACGCTCTCCCTTGCACAACCGGTTTTGACTTTTCTGGGACGGCCTTTGGTGCCTCCATCCTAGCTGAATTTGTCTTCGGTAAACGACAAAATCGGGCTAAATGACCTTCTCTTCCACAATTATAACATGCTTTGGACGGCATCGCGCAGTTTGGACTGATGTGCCCCTCCCCTCCGCATTTGAAACATATGATAGGTGGTCGTTCTCCTTCCTTAACGACAGGTGCTGGTGCTGACGTCTTTCCATCATTGTTGAATCTCCTCTTCTTGAAATGCCCATTCTTATTGTTTTGGCCCTGATTACCACCGAAGTGGTTACCATTTCTGGCCTGTTGATTCCCTCCACGCTTGTTGTCACCGCTTCGATGACTGCTCTCACTGGTATTATCATTTTGCCGGCTGCTCTCTTTTGGTTGCGTTGTCTCGTTATCGCGCTCCACCAACTGAGCCCTATTTACAACATCTGAATACAAACACAGTTTATGAGAAACAAGATGTTGACGTATCTCCGGCTTCAAACCTCTTAAAAACATCCGCGTCATTCTTTCTTCATTATCCACCAGGTGGGACGCAAACCGGGATAACTCCGCAAATTTTGCCTCGTACTGCGACACGGTCATATTATTCTGCTCCAATTTGATGAACTCCACCTCCTTCATGTGACGAATACTCTCGGGAAAGTATTTGTCGTTAAACAGCTCTTGGAACTTCTCCCAAGACATCTTCAGTGCGGCAGGTTGAGTACGCTTTATCGATTTCCACCAGTAATCTGCCTCTCCTCGCAACATAAAGGCGGCAAAGGGAACCTTTTGCTCCTCGGAGCAACCCAAGACATCAAATATCTTGGTGATCTGCTTTATCCATGTTTCAGCTACAAGTGGTTTGGGTTCTCCCTTAAACTCCGGTGGTCCCAGCTCCTTAAACTGTTTAGCGGTGACCGCCTGAGAGTTTCCAGTATTTCCACCTACGTTGTGGACAGGAGCCGCTTTCACCTGTTGTTGCATGAATTGCATAAAACCTCTGAACATTTCATCATTCATCATCTGGTCAGTGTTGTTGTTTGCATGAGGATTGTCACCTTCCTGATGCACATTATCCTGATTATTGATATGTGGTGAATCAATAATCGCCTGTGCTCCATTGCTATTCTCAACATTCTCAGATGCCATTTTCAGATACTGCCACAAAATAAAAGTTAATTGATATGTCATATATTATCCTTATATTATGACCGACCAATTAAATACCATGCAAATAAACTTAGGTAGGTCATACTAGCGAAGGAATTCCCCGTCTCTCCCCTCCTAGTTCTATTCTCACATCTTAGCCAGGGATCATATCCCTAAGCTCTGATACCAACTGTGACGCCCCCAAAATTAGGTATACATCACCCATCTTGGGTCGTCAGATACATAGTACAAAATACAAATACAACTTACTAATACAACTGTCGTGTACAATACGACAAAACATAAACTGTGAGTTTGAATACAAATATTATCTTCTAGAGAGTATTCATACTCAAAAGGAGTCCTCATTACATTTATTAACACACCATTACATAGAATAGTGAGGACTACTAACTAATACTATCATTCGGACCATCACTCCGTTCCCCGACTTGCCCCAGCTACGTTCTCATTTCCTGAAGAGAACAGTGAAAGAAAGGGTGAGCTCAACTAGCCCAGTAAGAAATATTATGACTAAGATAATGCAGAATAAATTATCATTAGCCTTCAACAATGTTAAACTGATAAAATATAATAGACATCAAGTTTAACTGCAGCGGAACAAGCAATCCATTAAAAGAGTCAAGTAGAAAATAAACTCTACTATCTTTTATGATTTAAAAGGTTTTTCAACACTGTGATCGCTGGGACTCAGCTTAATAAAATAATCCACATCATCGAATCACCCCTGCACTACGGCCAAGGATATTCGTGTATTCATTAATGGTCATGATCATGCCAACAACTGTCCATCAATGCACTACGGGCCAATGAGGACTTTTACCACATCATTTGTAACATTACGGTCATGATTATACCGAATAATCCCTGGTCATAATCATACCAAGTCCATCTATGCACTACAGGCCACAGATGACTTTCAACATTTTATAAACATGAGGATGATGACAATGATATAAGAATTCAATAAAACAAGTTCAAGAATTAATTTATCCAAGAATTAACAACGTCCAAATTGTCAACATGATACTGTTTTGTGGAGTAAAATTCAAGAATGCTTAGAAGAATATTTTCATGAAAAGATACTGGATGAAACGCAATTATCAAGGATATTCCACAAATTTCATGGAGTATAGAAGTCAAAACTTAACCAACTGAGTATAATAAAGAATGGAATAACAAAAGAAATCACCATGCATGCGATAGACCGCACAGACAGGTTATTCCAACAGAATAATAAATAATGGAACCAGGTCCGGCGTAAACGCACAGACAGGATATTCCGACAGAATAATAAATAATGGAACCAGGTCCGGCGTAAACGCACAGACAGGATATTCCGACAGAATAATAAATAATGGAATCAGGTCCGGTGTAAAACACACAGACAGGATATTCCGACAGAATAATAAATAATGGAACCAGGTCCGGTGTAAAACACACAGACAGGATGTTCCAACAGAATAATAAAAGAATGTCACCAAGTATAGGGTAGACCGCGTATACAGGTTATTCCAACAGAATAATAAAGAAATGGAATAACAGAAGTTCTCTTCTTGAATACAAAAGAATAATATCCCTTACCGTTTTAAAGACGAGCTGGAATAAAGTAGTTAAGTAGCAGAATACTCTTCTTCTCTCTCTCTATAGTTTCTCTCTATAGTTTCTCTCTCTAGAGTTCAGTGAATTCGTAAGAAATAATGAAGGAATGAGCTGCTATTTATAGAAAAATAGAATGCATAGTAACTAATCCATGAACGGTCCAGATTGATTACTTTAATCTGACGGTCCATATTTAAAGAAAAATCTTTTAAATAAAATATAATATATTCTATTTATAGAATAACTTTAATAAAGTATTCTGTTTTATATAAAAAGATGTTTCTGTTTTATTACGTTAATAATACGAATAAAACAAAACGTCATTATCGCTAAATAATTCATATTATTAACTGACAATAATTGAATCAAACTGAGTGACTTCTCACATAAGCATTAATAATCAATACCGCGTGCTACTATGCAACCACACGTATTACTGTACTTTTACTACCGAGTAGTTCAACAGTATCAATGGTAAAACTTCCGCCGTTATTTTTAATAAAATATTTTTGTCGTTTTCTCAATCCGACAATAATTCTGTTGTGGGATCCACCAATGATTGTGCCGTTGTACGAATATTCTCTGTTAAAACGAATATTTCCCGACCAATCGAATATTATATAACAACTTGCGTACTTTGCAAAATTTATAAATATTACCCACAACTATAACATTATATCAAATTAACCCCATAATATTCAAAAATAATATTTATAGAAAATTCATCTTTATTTATAAAAGTTGGGGTCTTACAGGTGCAATTTTTTTTTATTTTTTTTAATTTGTGACTCTTAAAAAATATATAGTATTTATTTTAACATAATTTTTTATAAAATATAGTATTTTAGGTGTAATTTTTACAAAATATAGTATTTTAGGTGTAATTTTTACAAAATATAGTCTGTATAACCCTGTTGTTATATATGTATTTAAATTACACCTAAAATACTATATTTTGTAAAAATTCTTGTTAGAATAAATAGTATACATTTTTTGAGAGTCACAAACAAAAAAAAATAATTTAAAAATATCCAATATTCATGTCCAATAAAAATGTCTGCCAAGACTTATTCTTATAAACATGTTAAGGAGTTTTTTTTAAAACCGACTTTTTTCGCATAAAAAATCGACATTTTTTTACGTCATCTCTCTTACACTCGTATAAAAATATCAGTTTTCTTTTTCAAATGTTAACTTGTAAAAGTATTGTCTTTTGTCTTAAAATTAAATATATATTTTTATTATTATTCATTTTGAAATTATAAGATATATTCTCTTCGTTTTAAATTATAAGATCAATAATAACTTTTTAAAAGTCAATTTGTGATATTTGAAGATTTAAAATTATCATGATTTTTTTAAATTTTGAAAACAATAAATATTATAACTAGTAATAATTTTTAAATAGTTTATGACATTCGTAATTGTATTGACATATACTAAGGTTATTTTTGTTTGAAATGATTATATTTTGGATTGGAATATTAATCAAGTGTCTTGTTTGTTCTCAAATTTATACTTGATAATATTAATATATAGATTATAAAATGACTTAATAGTTTTAAGACTATGTTTGTTTGAAATGATTATAATCCCGATATTATAATTCTTGATATTATAATCTCAAAAATATTAATTTTAAGATTAAATAATCAAGTCACATGTTTATTTTTTATGGGATTATTCATAGGATAATTTAAAATAATTTTATATTATGTTTGTTTTTTCAGGATTAATTAAAGAATTGGATAAAAAATATTGTTTGGACTATTATACTCTTACCAATTATAACATATTTTAAATTATAATTTAAACTTGTTTATACATCAAAAAAAATGATAAACAATTAATTATGATGAAAACTAAAATTATCATTTCTCTATACATAAACAATTAATAAAACGATATATATTTATACCGTCCGGCTAATTCATAAAACTATATAGATATAATATTAATTCATAAAACTGGAATATTAATTGTTTATATGTATATAATATAAAACTGATATATAAACAATTAATATTCAAGTTTTATGAATTAATATTAACTATAAACAATTAATATTAATTAGCTATATATATGTATATTTCAGTTTTACATCAATAACACAAACAATTAATAAATTTATATATTAATAAAAAAATATGAACAATTAATTAGCAGGGACGAGATATATTTCTACGTCAGTTTGGGGAAAGAAAAAAATATTCCACATGTAGTGGCCTCGAATTCGATGAATTAATTAATGAGGTGAAAATTAATTTGTTTGGATATCATGGTCATTTTAGAAAAAAGAAAATTAAGGTTAATTTTGTCTAAAAATTTTTAATTTCAAATATTAGGAATTATAATATCTGGTTGAACATGATATTAAATAGTCTTACATATTAATTCATTTTAGAATTTATGAACTAATAGTTCCAAGTTCAAATTTTAAAACAAACAAAATACTTGGGATTAATAGTCTTATCCCAAGCGTAATCTTTGCAAACAAACATAACCTTGAGATTGTAATTATAAGATTGGGATTATAATCACAGAATTAATAGTTTTAAGATTATAATTATTTCAAACAAACATAGCCTAAATGAATTAATATCAATTTTGTTTAAAAATATTTTAGTTTTTTTTTAAAAAATTAATATTAATCTTATAATTTAAAACATTAAATATTTTTTAATGTATTTTTACATTTGGTTGATTGATTACAATCTGTCATGTTACTGTTACTATTAGTACTATTTTCTAGTCTTAAATAGAGGCGGATCGACTAAGGAGCAAGTGGCCTACGGGGATGGACATTTTCAAATATTTTTTTGTTGCTGACTCTTAAAAAATGTATAATATTTATTTTAATGGAAATTTTTATAAAATATAATATTTTAGGTATAATTTAAATATATATACAAGAACAAAATTGTACAGACAGTAAAAATTTCAATTGAAATAAATATTATATATTATTTTAGAATCGCAACAAAAATAAAATAAAAAAATATATCCAATAACAATATCCCTGCAGAAGGACTCTTGTTTTAATAAGTACGAGGCACACGCTTTCCGTGTGTAATGTATATTTTATTATTATTAGTTTTAAAGGTGAAGTTTTTACTCAAATTGGAAGATAAAAGTGAAAATATTTAATTTATAGGAGGTAAAAGAAAAATGAATCAAGCTTTTGTGAAAGTTAGTTATGAGAGTAGCTGCACCAATCACCATAACGTTGTGATATGTGGAGAGATGATGGGGATGCATATACTATAAGATTACCAAAGTTTGATGGGCAAAATGGAAAATTAAAAAAGTTTCATTTTTTTGTTTACACAAAAACTGTTTTAACTTTTCTCCGGCTTTACAATATAGATAAAACTAATATAGTAAAGTGGTGCTCTTCTGTAAAAAATAAATAAAAATTATTGGGTTACTTATCAACAATTAAATATCTGTTCATGTTCACGTTCACGCGAAAAGAAACAATATAAAAATATCAAAAATACATATAAAAATAATAATGTCGGATATTGACGACTTATTAAACACTTGATTGCCTCATCCGGAAGATGCCTAGCTTGACGTACCTAAAAATTGAAGGAGATAAGTGCAGGTGCGGTGATAAAGATTGAAATTGAAGGATGGAGAAGGTGTGATGGCTTGGCCGATTCCCTCTTCAATTTCCTTTCCACACTCATCAATCTAATCCAGAAGACTATAACAAGGGAGTCAATAAACAAATAATAATAACCGCACATTAATTATTAAAGTTGAACATTAACGTTAAAATGCACGCACAAGTTGCTTGTGTTGTCCCACGTACAACAAAGTTTGGTGTTTTTCTTAATACTACGTGTTATGTGTGTTGATTACTATTTCTTAAGCTTTTAGACAAAATCCAATCCAATCCAATCAATAATTATGAGGCACCCGTTCATCCTCATTCCTCACCCTTCATATGGTTTTGGTTACGAGGCTCCATTAATCTCCTTACTATCAATATGCACGTAATTTTTGATGGGTTTAGTCTAAAGATTCAGTCCATCTTGTAAGCTCAATATGGATGATAGACCCAAGTTTAAGAAGTCTTACAAGTCCAATAAATGTAATCCACCACGGTTGGGTTAATTGAGCTCATCAGTAACAATGAGCTACGCACGCCCACATCATGGAGGAAGTGGTCAGCCCTCGTCACCGGATCTCACGGAGAGCACGTCAACTATCTTGAACATTAGGAAGAGGTTGGGAGCTCCATTAAGGCAGTGGTTTAGTAGTTACATGTTCACCCCAAATTGTCACGGACCGCTATAAATTGTACGCCTCACCATCACTTGGGGAAACTGACTTTTGTACTAAAGAATTCCCTTCTCCTTTTTCTTTAAGCTTGTACTCCTTGTACTCTCTGTTTCCAACACACTTGACATAATATAAAGTGTCAGTGACTAGAGTAATTCAAAAGTGGACTAAGTCAACTTGACCGAACCACTCTAATTATTGTCTTATTTTCCTACTTAATTACTCTATTTATTATTACTTGACTGGTGTGTGTACAAAGTTTATTTCGTGCATAATCAGTTTTTGTTATTTTCCTTTTGTCTTTTAGACTTTTTATGTATTTGTCCTTCTCATGTCACATGATTGTTTTGGCTTAAAATAAATTTGTTTCTTCAAATCTATTTTTATAATATATTACTAGTATAATAATATCAATATTTTTTGTTAACATAAAGAAATTAATCATACAAATATGCCATTCCAAGTTTTAAAGTATGAAATTGGTAGCCTTGTTACGACTATAAAATTTTTTAAGACTTATTTTATAAGAAAATACTATTAAGACCTTAACTAATTTAATTTATACTTTGAAATAGACTTTTGGGGTATATAAGTAGGGGTCCTTTACACTAATATACAACAATTAGAAAGTAATTACAAAAATAAAACATACAAAACATAATTACAGAAATAAAACATACACAATATACGTGCTAAAATCACGTGTCATTAACTCCTACAAGTCAGTTACCAAATTTCATCTTTTCAATTAACCGCCCCAAAATCATGCAACTTTAAAATCGGAGCACATATCAACGGCGGAGAAGACGCAGAAATCTGTCGCGCCTATTAAATCGGAGAAGACGAATCACTTTGTCACGACGCAACTCTGAAATCGGAAATAGCATACATCATCAACAACTTCTTCCCGTTCAGTAACCGTAATCTTCTGGCGCGACACAGCACTGAGATCGGAGAAGACGAAACTTTTCGTCGCGACGGCACGTTGAGATCACAAAATAGCATACAAAATCAACAGCAACTTCAAGTTCAGTAACCAAAAACAATCGAACTACAGTGATTGTTGAAGTTCAGTAACAAAATCGCAGCAACTTCGATAAAAATCTGAATACTGAGGTAAGTGATTCATATGCATATAGTTACCTCTATTTTCTATGAATTCCTATATTGATAACCTTTCTTAAGTTTTTCACGTTTAAAATGGTTACTACAAATACTGTGTAGCATTATATGGTTACTGACTAATGCTGACTTGGTTACTGTGTAAAATTATATTGCTCACTTGGTTACTGTGTAAAATTATCTAGTGACTAATGCTGACTTAATTGGTTACTGACCAATGCTGAATTGGTTACTGACTAATGCAAACTTAATTACTGCAGAGATTAATTGGTTACTGTAATATTGGTTGCTGAAGCATATTACTGTATAATGTTGTCAAATTTGAAGAGTCGGATTTTAGCGTTTTCGGAGCCTAATTTCATTCGAAATGGATCAACTATCAAAAATCACCAGCTTTGCTGGTGAACTGCATGGTTTTTTGGTTAAATTCTATCATTTAGGCCTTCAAAACTGCATATAAAAATTTAATTTATTTTCTGGTTACTAAGATTATGTAGTTTGGTTACTGTCTAATATTGATTTGGTTACTTTATAATGTTTATTCAGTTGTCAGACAATGGAGACTGACAGTAACCAATACAACAAATTTAATTGTTTACAAGAATATATATTTGTTTAATATTAGTAACCATTAACCACATAGTTGGTAATATTTTTGATGGTGTACAGTAACCAATATTGATGTTGATTAACAAAGTCAGTATAATGACTGTTTTGATAACAAAGTCAGTATACTGACTGTGTAACATTATACTGTCTAATGCTGACTTGGTTACTGACTAATGCTGACTTGGTTACTGCATAATATTACTAATTAATGCTGACTTGGTTACTGACTAATGCTGATTTGGTTACTAAGTAATATTATATTAGTTACTGAATAATGCTGACTTGCTTACTGTGTAACACTATAATGGTTATTGACTAATTCTGAATTGGTTACTGTATAAAATTATAATGCTGACTTGGTTACTGTGTAAAAAAATTATTTAGTGACTCATGCTAACTTGGCTACTGACTAATGCAAACTTAATTACTGCAGTGATTAATTGGTTACTGTATTATTGGTTACTGAAGCATATTAATGTATACTTCTACTTATGTTTTTTATATTAATGGTTACTTGTTAGCTAAATTGGTTATATTCTTACAAAAGTATGCCTTTAGTTGGTAATAAATAAATTATACTGGTTGTTTTTTACTGTAAAATGCAATAAAAAATGTGTTTATATTCTGGTTATTAAATAGACATATCTTGGTTACTGTATAATATGTATTTAGATACTTTAAGGTGTTTATTTGGTTACTTATAATGTTATTGAGTTTTATAATTATTTCTTTTATATTGGTTGTTACTTATTGACTACATTGGTTACCTTCATACAACTGTTAATCTGATTATATATATTGGTTGTTGTATACTATTTAATTGGTTAATTACAGAATAATGTTTATTTAGTTACAGTGACAATTTTACAATCTCTGTCAAGTTTGGAGTGTCGGATTTGGGCATTTTTGGAGCCTAATTTTATTAGAAACGGGTCAACGATCCAAAGTCACCAGCTTTGTTGGTGAACTGCAGGGCTTTTTGGTCAAATTCCATCATTTAGGCCTTCAAAATTGTATGTAAAAATGTGATTTATATTCTGGTTACTAAGATTATATAATTTGGTTACTGTCTAATATTGATTTGGTTACTTTACAATGTTTATTCAGTTGTTATACAATGGAGACTGACAGTAAACAATATAACAAATTTAATTGTTTACAGGAATATATAATTGTATACTGTTAGTAACCATTAACCACATGGTTGGTAACATTTTTGATGGTGTATAGTAACTAAAATTGATGTTGATTAATATTTTAATTTTTTATTCCATCATGAGTTATCAATTTAAAGTAAACATAAACATTGAACAATTGGTAACTATTCTGAAACATTTTTATGTAAATTTGGTTACTGTAAGACCCCGAATTTTATGAAATAAAAGTATTCAATTTTTCTTATAATTACTATTCAGTAAATGGTTAAATTGATAAATGTTAAAGTTAAGGGTGATATATGATTTTTTTCAAA
This sequence comes from Panax notoginseng, assembly GCA_016801055.1. NCBI lineage: Eukaryota > Viridiplantae > Streptophyta > Magnoliopsida > Apiales > Araliaceae > Panax > Panax notoginseng. The sequence goes on along the minus strand of CM029012.1, from coordinate 160,446,992 downwards.
ATACACAAGTGGTTATAAAATAATCATTGTTGTCGGGGAATATTCGTTTGGTCGTGGAATATTCTTTCTGTCGGGAAATATTCGTACGACGACGCAGCTATTTGTGGGCCCCATAACGAATAACTGTCGGGTGAAGAAAATGACAAATTTGAGTTTTTACAAATAACGGCGTAGTTGTTACCGTTAACACTGTTGGAATATCCGGTGGTTAAAATACAGTAATACGCGTTATTGCATAGTAGCACACGGTATTGCATAGTATTTTTGAAATTATTGATTCTTACGTAAGAAGGCACTACTCAATAATTGTTACAGTAATTACTGTTCAATATTTTATTTTATTGATTCAATAATTGCTGCGTTGATATGTTATATTATTGTTGTTTCAATAATTGTTGCTGCACAGTATTTTCTATTATCAGATCAATAATTCATATTATTTGAATAATATTATTAGATAGCATTATTGGTAATGTCTAGAAAGTTCTATCTAAGGAGAGGTTTGGTCATCTAATTGCGCGCTAGTAAGGAGAAATCCTTATTGGAAAGCCCCCTCTTTCCTGGGAACGGCCTGGTTGTCATAAATGTGATTCTATTATATTATTTGTGAATAATTAATTATTGATTCGTATGATAAGGAAATATTTATTTTATGTGGATATAAACGAGGGACATATTTTTGTGGTTAAAAATGAAGGAGTTAATGTTGAGGTTTTTATCAGTATTTTTGTTGGAATGGAGGTATTTTTGCGGGGGTTCTAATTTTTAATCCGACCGTTGGATCGTGGTAATTTTTGGATATGTTATACATATATAAGTTGAGTATATGCCCACAAATTTTGAACCGTTAAAAATGAACGTATGATTTATTATGAATTTTACGAGATGACTGGTTCAGAAATTGTTGAATTTTCGGAGTTTATCATTTTGGTGGAAAATTCTAGAATTGGTGGGCCCCACTTGTGGTTGGTGAAGAAATGTGCTGAATTATATTTCAAATGTGGTGGGTGGAAATAGTAGCAGGTAAAGTCATCAGGTTGCAGGTCAAACCTACCAAAATTTTCCTATAAATAGAGGGCTAAGTTAGAATTGAAAATCACACCAGAAACATAAGCTTTCTCTCTCTAGATTATTGAGTGTATTTTGTGAGTATTTAGATACTTGGTGAGTTGCTATTCATCAGTGCAAGTTTCCTTCAGCCTTATACCGATCAGAAGTACTGCTCTTTTGAGGTAAGGGATAGTAAGGGATAGTAAGGGATTGTAAGGGATATTAAGAGATTTTAAGGGTTGTTATTATTTTCAGTTTCGTAATTTTTTCTGATCTTCAAAAATTCTGGAAAAATTTGAAATGATATTTTGATGAGTTTTCTTGATTGTGTCCAAAAATGGTATTTTTTGGATGTATAGATTGAGAGTTATGAATTTTATGAGAAAAGATTATTTTAAAAGTAACCGCTTATAATTCCTTGTGGTTAACTCCAAAATTGATGAAATTTTTATTGGGAGTACATGTATATGATAGGAGTATACTATGTGAATTTTAGAATTTTTAGATAAAAGTACAATTTTTTGATAAATGTCTAAATATTCGGCTGTTTTGGCCATATGAAAAATAGTAAATGACTTTTAAAAATTCTGAGAAAAATATATATTCACTATGGGACTATATTCTGCTAAATCTCAGAAAAGAAATATTTTTGAAACTGATTTGGTATTTTTCATAAAAATAGTCTAGTTATGAGTAAATGAATTAAATATGTTTTGTGAAGAAAGAAAATTGGAAAATAGGATTTTATGGCTTGAGAATCCTATATGAGGTATATGCAGATTTTTGATGAGGATTTTTGGTTATTGGTGATGAAATCTTATGAGTTTGGCATTTTAGAATGATTAAATGATTTATTTAGTAAAGTGTAAACAATTAAAATAAATTGTTTATAAATTTAAGAAATGTTATTCTTTCAATATCATTATACCAAAATATTGGTATGGATTTTATTGTGAAATTTCTATCTTTTGTGTTGGGGTTACTATTCACGAGTTACAATTCATGAGTTACTATTCACGAGTTACTATTCACGAGTTACTATTCATGGGTTACTATTCACGAGTTACTATTCATGATAAAATTGGTTTCTTTTTTTGACCAAATTATAGTTGAGTTATGAATATTACTCTTGAGATTAAATCTATATGTTGATCATATTGTTTTTATTATCATATATAACATTTTTATAACCTTGATGTTGAAATTCTCTTTCACTGGAGTGTAAAGATGGGTAGATTATTGGTATGATCATGACTAGGGTTCTCTTTGGCCTGTAGTGCAAAGTTGAATTGTGACTGGTATGATCATGACCATTGAATTTATAATTGAATATCTTAAGCTTAAGTGCAAAGGTGAATTGATCAACATGGTTATAATTATTGTTTATATAAATTCTAAAATGATTATAATTTTTGAGATATTAATATATTTGGCATGTAGTGCAAATATGAACTGTTGATGAATATATTTAGCTTGTAGTGCAAATATGAACTGTTGATGAATATCTTTGGCCTGTAGTGCAAAGATGATATGTTGTTGAATATCTTTGGCCTGTAGTGCAAAGATGAACTGTTGTTGAATATCTTTGGCCAGTAGTGCAAAGATAAACTGTTGACGAATATTTTTGGCCCGTAGTGCAAAGATGGATTTGTTAGTATGATTATAAACAGGAATTGTGATTTGGTATAACCATGATCTTTGATGTTTCAGGTAAAGACAGGTGATGAAAATATTCTTCGTCCTGGGTGCGAAGAAAAATTTATAGTCACAATTATGATTATGAGTTATTCATATGATTGTGGAAAGGAACTGTTGAGTGATGTTACATGGATAAAATATTGTTGGTGGATTTTTAACATGGAGAAGATAATAGACTTTATAGTCTATTTGACTCTTCTAATGGATTGCTCGTTCCGCTGCAACTATGGTTGAAATTTTTATCATTTACCATATGTTCTAAATCTCTGATTTATTATTGATGAAGGCTATTGATAATTTAATTATCTTTAGTCATGATATTCTTTACTGAGCTAGTTGTGCTCACCCTTTTGCTTCACAATTCCTTTCAGGTAATAAGAGTGTAGCTGGGTCGAGCGGGGGTAACAAGGGAATAGAACGGTGGTCATCATTTAGTAGTTATATTTGGTGAAGAAAATAGGGTGAGGCGAACCCAACGTTGGAAGGGTGTTTTGTCACTATCATACAAGATGTCTAATGACATACAACCTCGTGTCATCATAGGACAGGGTTGTGCTCATCCACTTGCTGAGTATATCTATGGGCACTACCTATATAATCTTGGTGTTTGTTTGAAGTATAATTCTCAGTTAGAGACAGTGGAGATAATGATAAGTCAAGAGAAGACTCATCATTGGGAAGAATATGATAGTAATCTTCTCGTTTTTCTTTGGGGTCTATTGGGTCAACCAAGGATAATTCTGTGGCCATATGATATCTATCATAACCTAGATGCGTGGCCTCCCATGTACGAAGGTTTCCTTGAGCACTTCCCAAAGATTCTAATTTCTAGAACAGTTTTTGACTATACCTTTATGTAAGGTACCTTTGTGAAGTGCTGATACATGATGGTGTCCAATGTCACATTTGGTATATATTTGTATCCAAACTCACAGCATATGTGTTGTTGTATTTTGCACGACAATTGTTGTAATAAAGTTGTAGTTGTTTTCTGTACCATGTATTTGACGACTCAGAATGGGTTGGATGGAATGGACCTATTTTGGGGTTGTTACAGTTACCCATATAAAATAAAATGGTTACCTCTATATTCATATTTAGTTACCAACTGGCATGGACCATTTTCAAATAATTTTTATAACTACGTAATTTAAAAGTATCCATCAGCTAGATAAATGGGAACCCTCACATGTACATTAAGCACTTGATAATTATTCTGATATAAGTTTTTAATTATTTGGTTACTAACAAAAACTAAAATGGTTACCCTTATATGCAAGTTCGGTTACCAACTGCACCTCTTAAACTATTTTTATTTTAATATGAGATCTATAAGTGACCATCATATATATAAATGAGAACTCTTAATTGGAGTTTCTTATTCTATCATGATGACATGGTATAAATAAAATATATACATTTAACACTTTATAACAGTCTTGATACAAGCTTATAATTATCTGATTACTAATTATCTTGTAACTATATCTATGATAATTATCTGGTTACTAACAAGCTTGTAGATAAATAGGACACTCACACATGTACATTTAACAATTGATGTTTGTCCTGATACAAGCTTGTAACTATCTGGTTACTAATAACAATAACTATAATGTAACATAATAAAACAGTAACCACATAATTATATGATAGTAACCAGAACAGGTTTTAATGGTAACCAAAACAGAAACATCATGTAATGAAATCCAATTTAGACAATTCATGTATACTAAACAATTACATATTAACCAGAATAAAAAATAAAAGTATCTGAAATCCAACATTGAGGACACAATAATAATAGTCAAACCATAAGTAACAGTAACCAAAATATAATAAAAAAGTAACCAAATAGTTATATGAAAGTAACCAGAATATATTTTAATGGTAACAAAAACAGAAACAACCTGTATGTCCAACCAAGTTTAGGCAACCCATGTATACTCTCACATGTACATTTAACCATAATTTTTTCAATGAATTTTCTAGAAGAGCATAACTCTTGTAGAATATATTTGAAGGAATTTACAAAAATAATACATCAATGTATACTAAGCAAATACATGATTTATTATGACTTAGGTTTATTATTTACAAAAATAAAACATCCACTAACTAATGATGCCTTAAACTTCTCCAACTGACTTGGGTTCAATTTCTTGGTAATAATGCTGGAGACTTCCATGTCACACCAATATATAATTTTTCCAGTGAATTTTCTGTTGCATTCCTCATAGTAAAGATCTCATAACTGCAAATAAACAAAATCAGATTTTACACAGTCATTAGTAATCAGATATAAACAATATTTATAACATAAACAGTTACGTATGACCAACAAATAAAAGCATACTAACCAAAACATAATATAATAATTACACAGTAGCCAAAACAGATTATAACAAATAACCAACATCCCACATTGACTGCACAATAATAGTTATCATATCATAATATAACATTAACTGTGACGCCCCCAAAACAGGTCCATTCCACTCAACCTATTCTGAGTCGCCAAAAATATGGTACAGAAAATAACTACAACTTTATTACTACAATTGTCGTGCAAAATACAACAACATATATGCTATGAGTTTGGGTACAAATATATACCAACTGTGACTCATGTCCCAACCTTGGATAGCACGTCACAATGACACCTTACATAAAGGTATAGTCAAAAACTGTTTTAGAAATTAGAATCTTTGGGAAGTACTCAAGGAAACCCTCGTACATGGGAGGCCACGCGTCTAGGTTATGATAGATATCATATGGCCACCGAATTATCCTTGGTTGACCCAATAGACTCCAAAGAAAAATAAGAAGATTACTATCATATTCTTCCCAATGGTGAGTCTTCTCTTGACATATCATTATCTCTACTGTCTCTAATTGAGAATTATACTTCAAACAAATACCAAGATTATATAGGTAGTGCTCGTATATATACTCAGCAAGTGGATGAGCACATCCCTATCTTATGATGACACGAGGTTGTATGTCGTTAGACATCTTGTATGATAGTGGCAAATCACCCTTCCAACGTTGGGTACACCTTACCCTATTGGATTCACCAAATAAAACTACTAAATAAACTTTCTATACTACTTCGGGAGAACATCCACAGCTAGAGACCACCGTTCTATTTTCCCGTTACCCTCGCTCGACCCAGCTACACTCTTATTACCTGAAAGGAATTGTGAAGCAAAAGGGTGAGCACAACTAGCTCAGTAAAGAATATCTTGACTAAAGATAATTAAATTATCAATAGCCTCCATCAATAATAAATCAGAGATTTAGAACATATGGTAAATGATAAAAATTTCAACCATAGTTGCAGCGGAACGAGCAATCCATTAGAAGAGTCAAATAGACTATAAAGTCTATTATCTTCTCCATGTTAAAAGTCCACCAACAATATTTTATCCCTGTAACATCACTCAACAGTTCCTTTCCACAATCATATAAATAATTCATAATCATAATTGTAATTCTAAATTTCGCATCCAAGACGAAGATAATTTTCATCACCTGTCTTTACCTGAAACATCAAATATCATGGTTATACCAAATCACAGTTCTGTTCATAATCATACTAATAATTCATCTTTGCACCACGGGCCAAAGATATTCATCAACAGTTCATCTTTACACTACATGCCAAAGATATTCAACAACAAGTCATCTTTGCACTACGGGGCCAAAGATATTCATCAACAACTCATCTTTGCACTACAGGCCAAAGATATTCCTCAATAGTTCATATTTGCACTACAGGCCAAATATATTATTATCTCAAAGAAATATATAATCAATTCAGAATTTATATAACCAATAATTATAACCATGTTGATCATTTCACCTTTGTACTTAAGCTAAAGATATTCAATTATAAATTCAATGGTCATGATCATACCAGTCAAAAATTCAACTTTGCACTACTTGTGACGCCCCCAAAATTAGGTATACATCACCCATCTTAGGTCGTCAGATACATAGTACAGAATACAAATACAACTGATTAATACAACTGTCGTGTACAATACGACAAAACATAAACTGTGAGTTTGAATACAAATATTATCTTCTAGAGAGTATTCATACTCAAAAGGAGTCCTCATTACATTTATTAACACACTATTACATAGAATAGTGAGGACTACTAACTAATATTATCATTCGGACCATCACTCCGTACCCCGACTTGTCCCAGCTACGTTCTCATTTCCTGAAGAGAACAGTGAAAAAAAGGGTGAGCTCAACTAGCCCAGTAAGAAATATTATGACTAAGATAATGCAGAATAAATTATCATTAGCCTTCAACAATGTTAAACTGATAAAATATAATAGACATCAAGTTTAACTGTAGCGGAACAAGCAATCCATTAAAAGAGTCAAGTAGAAAATAAACTCTACTATCTTTTATGATTTAAAAAGTTTTTCAACACTGTAATCGCTGAGACTCAGCTTAATAAAATAATCCACATCATCGAATCACCCCTGCACTACGGCCAAGGATATTCGTGTATATTCATTAATGGTCATGATCATGCCAACAACTGTCCATCAATGCACTACGGGCCAATGAGGACTTTTACCACATCATTTGTAACATTACGGTCATGATTATACCGAATAATCCCTGGTCATAATCATACCAAGTCCATCTATGCAATACAGGCCACAGATGACTTTCAACATTTTTATAAACATGAGGATGATGACAATGATATAAGAATTCAATAAAACAAGTTCAAGAATTAATTTATCCAGGAATTAACAACGTCCAAATTGTCAACATGATACTGCATTGTGGAGTAAAATTCAAGAATGCTTAGAAGAATATTTTCTTGAAAAGATACTGGATGAAACGCAACTATCAAGGATATTCCACAAATTTCATGGAGTATAGAAGTCAAAACTTAACCAACTGAGTATAATAAAGAATAGAATAACAAAAGAAATCACCATGCATGCGATAGACCGCACAGACAGGTTATTCCAACAGAATAATAAATAATGGAACCAGGTCCGGCGTAAACGCACAGACAGGATATTCCGACAGAATAATAAATAATGGAACCAGGTCCGGTGTAAAACACACAGACAGGATGTTCCAACAGAATAATAATAAAACGGAACCAGGTCCGGTGTAAAAACACACAGACAGGATGTTCCAACAGAATAATAGAAGAATGTCACCAAGTATAGGGTAGACCGCGTATACTGGTTATTCCAACAGAATAATAACAAATGGAATAACAGAAGTTCTCTTCATGAATATAAAAGAAATAATATTCCCTACCTTAAAAGAACTGGATATTGGAAAAGTGATGTAGCAGAATACTTTTATTCTCTCTCTCTTATTCTCTCTATACTTTCTCTCTCTATAGCTTGAATGAATTCGTGAAAAATAATGAAGCCCTAGGCCTCTATTTATAGAAAAACTGAGGGTGGCTCTTGGTTCTTAACGAAGGGTCAAATGACTCTTGGTCTTAACGAAGGGTCAAATGACTCTTGGTAATATTGAAGGGACAACTACTATTGACCAAGGTAAATACTATTGACGAAGGTAATTACTATTGACCAAGGTAAATACTATTGACGAAGGTAATTACTATTGACCAAGGTAAATACTATGACGACAAGGTAATTACTATTGACGACGGTAATTACTATTGACGACGGTAATTACTATTGACGACGGTAATTACTATGACGAAGAGACTCTTAGATGATGACATATGGCCCCCCATAAAATAACCAAACTTACCACAACGTCTCAATAATATAAACATATTATACAGATGATACTATGACAATAATTTAAGAGATATGATGCAGCAATTACTGTAGCAATAATTGAGTATAGCTGAGTGACTTCTCACGTAAGCATCAATAATCAATACCGTGTGCTACTATGCAACCACGCGTATTACTGTACTTTTACTACCGAGTAGTTCAACAGTTTTAACGGTTTTTTAACGGTAACACCTCAGCCGTTATTTTTATAGAAAGATAATTCTGTCGTTTTCTCAATCCGACAATAATTCCGTTGTGGGGTCCACCAATGATTGTGCCGTCGTACGAATATTCCCCGACAAAAAGAATATTCTCCGACCAAACGAATATTTTATAACAACTTGCTTACTTTGCAAAATTTATAAATATTACCCACAACTATAACATTATATCAAATTAACTCATAATATTCAAAAATGATATTTATAGAAAATTCATCTTTATTTATAAAAATTGGGGTCTTACAACCTCCCCTTCTTATGAAATTTCGCCCTCGAAATTATAGGGTTCGTACCTGGTATGTCGAAGAGGTAAGGATACTTGATTTCATTTCTGATTCTAACTCCAAGTCATTTCCTCAACATCGTGGTTTCTCCACAAAACTTTAACTTGAGGTATAACCTTGGAGCGTAGAATATGTTCCTTCTTATCCAAGATTTGAACAGGAACTTCTTCATACGTCAAATCCTTCCTCCATTTCGATCCGGTTCTAACTCAATAATGTGGTTCGGGTCTTCCACATATTTGCGTAAACTGGATATGTGGAAAACGTTATGAACACGAGACATACTTGGCGGTAAAGCGAGTCTATAAGCCACAGTTCCTACTCGATCGAGGATTAAAAATGGACCGATGAATCGAGGATTTAACTTTCCTCTCTTTCCAAATCTCGTAACTCCTTTCCATGGAGCAACACGTAAGAACACATGATCTCCTACATCAAATTCCACGTCCTTTCGATGAAGATCAGCATAACTCTTTTGTCGATCTTGTGAGGTTTTTATACGTTGTCGGATCGTTTGAATCTTTTCTGTAGTCATACGTACCAACTCGGTCCAACAACGTTGCTTCGCCCACCTCATCCCAGCATACTGGAGAACGACATTTTCTTCCATACAATGCTTCGAATGGAGCCATGCCAATACTTGCTTGATAACTGTTGTTGTAGGAAAACTCCACCAATGGTAAGAACTTGTCCCAACTTCCCTTGAAGTCAAAGACACAGAGTCTTAATAGATCTTCAAGAGTTTGAATAGTCCTCTCTGATTGTCCGTCCGTCTGAGGATGATATGCTGAACTAAATCGTAACTCCGTGCCCATAGCTTTTTGTAAACTAACCCAAAATCGTGAAGTGAATCTTGGGTCTCGATCAGAAACTATGGATACTGGCATACCATGCAGTCTTACAATCTCGTTTATGTACATACGAGCAAGACGTTCAAGTGTATAAGTTTCTCGTATCGGTAAGAAATGAGCAGACTTGGTCAATCTATCAACAATGACCCAAATCGCATCATTCCTTGAGAAA